>CM060676.1:18858000-19458000 GCA_030686995.1 Artemisia argyi
GAACGTCCCTACCTCTCTTTATATAATAGAGAGATTAGGTTTTACAAAGAGATAATACCGAATATTAAGAAATCCCTACCATTATGCTAATTGATTTCCTGCATATTCTTTTTCTTGAAACTTTCTTTCTTTGTCAGCTTTAGTCCTTCTTGTTTTGCAATCATCAAATTTATAATTCCCAACAATCTTCCCCTATTTGATATTGCAAAACATTCTTCAATGCTTCCCCACATAATGAACATGTCACCATACATAATAAGCTGCAAACCTGTAAACTTCTTCCCCTTTTTGTAATCATCTAATAGGGAACTAAAGTATGCAACTTCCCCTTAAGTAGTGCATGAAGATGTTCAAGTATATTAACAATAAGCTTCCCCTTAAAAGTATACTTGCCATCTCTTGAATCCAGTAGACTCCATGGAGTGATCACTGATGAAGAAAATCAAATATAACTAATTTGATGAAGAAGTTAAATCTCCCAAACTTGCATCTTATGTCTTGCACTATCCACGTGACGTAGAACTCATAAAATATGAGTAGTGAAGAACCAAGCCTATTGACACTAAGCACAAATAACGTAACTCCTTCAAGTGATAGCAAATGTACGCATTAAGCACAATCAAATGGATCGTACCCTTTCGCTAGATTCGTCAAGTCTTCATCACCATACAAACCAAGCAAGTTATTAAAAGGTCCTGCTCCCTTTAAGATATGATAAGAACACAAAACCTATGAAAATCAACTACAACATCAAACAAGCAATAATCAAATGTCTTCAACAAGTAATCTTCTCAACGAAATGATGATGGTTGATAACTCCGTCCTCCCTAACCATTAGTAATCTCACATGACTAGTAGGAACCAAAATCGACCAAAAGAAAAAGTATACAACAAGCCAGCATGAACCATAAAGAAGTCAGCAAGAATCGTATGTATCCGCAGGAACCCATCAGTAGGAATGAAACCTAACCAGCAGGAACAAGTACGATCAGCAGAAACCAAAAGCAACCAGGAGGAACTGAGAAACACAACCCACATGAACATATATGACTAGCAGGAACCAAATATGATCAGCAGCAGAAACAAATAATTGACAGTAGGAACGAGAAGCAAAAATATTCATAGTAGCAGTACCAAATCAACAAATCACCAGCAGACCTAACCTTCAACAGCAACATTCATCCCCACATAATAAATCATCTCCACGTGAATGTCTACTTCAAAAACCAATTAATGCCATACGAGGTGACAAATTATAACCATGAATAAACTATGATACGAGGTTTAAGAACTTTTTCAAAAGTCGACAATACACTTCATAAACCAATGATAATGACCTCAACCCCATGTGATCTCATGACCAATCACTATCATTGTACCATATCTTCACATTAAATCATTCACACTGACTAACTTAACCCAAATCAGTATAAGATTATATCATATGTGCAAAAGACAACATATATCCTCCAAAAATAAATCATATATCTTTCACTTTCCTCGTGTACCATTGAACCAAAATAAAACAGCAGCAACGACACCAATCAGTCCCATGTACCGACCAATCAAATGAGTCATTGACTAATCACAATCGTATCAGCTCACCACCAACAACCTTTAATTTGATTGCCAATTAAGTTATCTCGTTAATTTGCAGAGATAACAGATACATAGATAAGGACCGCAATACCATCTACCCACTATTACCTTTATTAAACGCAAACCTCAAACACTGACCCACAATCTATTAGATTATAACAAGGAGACCAATGATGAATGAAAAATATTTCCCTTGTTCAATTGTTTATTCCATAACAGCAGTAATCCAATAACCAATCACGCGAAAAAAAATCTTCAAATCAGTAGAACATGCAATTTGTAATATAACCGACCCATGATCCATATTAAATAATATAATATAATACACACGTTTGGATATCTCTTCCAACTCCCTCTGTCTCTCAACAGTTAAGTTAGTTGGAGCTAGAAAACCTAGCTTATCCAAGTCATCTTGGATTTTTCTTGCCATTGCCTCAGATTGTGTTAACTCTTTAACCCTTTTGGCCTTATTACCCAAGTCTTCAGCTTCTAACTGTTTAGCTAACTGTTCACTAAGCCTTTCTTGCTCTAATTCTTGCTTTGATTTTGGTCTAGCAGGAAGATCTTGTTCAGACATGACAGATTTGCTTTTATCTAATGAAGTAGTGAACACATCAGCAGGAATGGTTGTCTTATCAGTTGAAACAGCAAGATCAGAAGGATCAGAAGGAGTAGAAGCAGAAGAAATCCCAACACCAGTAGAAACCGGATCAACAGCTTTATCAGCATAATGGCATCAGTACTTTGTTCATCAGCAGAAACCTTAGCAGAAGCATCCTCCATAACAGCATCAGCAGGGAATGAAGTAGCTTCAGTAGGAATAGATGTACTAGTTGCTGCAACTCCAGAATTATTAGCAGCATTCAACTTGTACCTGTCAAATGTTGATCCTCATGACTCTCTTCTAAGCCTTTGTAACTGTCTCCTTCTTTCATAGGACAACTGAGTAGGAGGAAGTACTTCTTCTGCAACATGTTGACCCTGGGCATCCATGTCAACAGCAGTATCATCCTTTGCACTTTCCAGGGAAGTGGTATCTAGTAGATAAAGACCATCTAAATCAATCTCTTCCTTGCCTCCATCAATCTCCTCATCAGAATCTATCATCACACCCTTTCACTTTTTTGACTTTAGCTTATCTTCCAACCTCCTAACCTTTTTAACCAGCTTAACAACTGCCTCTCCAAGTGTTTTCCTAGTAGTTTTGAGCTCTTTCTCCAAATCATCAACTTTTTCCAAACACCTGTTCATCAAAATAGACATAGACGTGAGAGTAACAGGACCTTCAGCTCCACCAGCAGGAATACCTGTGGCATCAGGAGCATCATTAGTCCTTAGAGGAGAATCATGAATAGCTGCACCCATATTATCAGAATCTTCAAAAGCAGGTCTAAGAGGACTAGGTGTGGCTAGTCTTGTGAACTGAGGTGAGTCAAGAGGTTGATCAACATTAGAAACCTCTGGCTCAACAGGCTTTTCTACATCTGGAGACCTAATTGTCTCTACAAAAGTACTAACATGGTCATCAGGAGCAACAAAGTTAGGAGATGATGGTGATGTGAGAGGTCTAAGGGTAGAAGGGCTAGGAGATTGTGGTGGCAGGTCATCAGCAGTTTGTAATGCACTTGCATCAGGGGCAACTGAAGGGCCTTTATCAGCAGTATCTGGTGCATTGGCACTAGCAGCATCAGCAATAGGTGGATTTTGACCACCAGCAGCATTGTCCTCATCAGCAGCTGCATTGCCACCAGGCAACATGGTAAGTAACAAAGGCCTATGCACTCCATTATATTTGGATTGCATTGAAGCAAATAATTTTGCAATCAATTTGTTAATGGGTCTATGTGTTGGGTCACTGGTCTCAATGCCTAAAATAATTTGGAGAAACCTAGGATATATTAAGTATTTGTATTTGGTATCCTTGACATTTTTAAGCATCTCCTCAAATATGTACTTAGAAAAATTATATGTCCTACCCTGAGATAAACAAACAATAGCAAATGCAAGAGAAGTATAAAATTGATCCCAACCCCCTGATTTAGAACTAATGCATTGTAGTAAATTATGTACCAAAATCTCCATTTTGGGGCATGTCACACCTCGCCAAGGCAGAAATGCGAGGGTGTAACTTCATGGATATCATCACAACACATGGTGTCTATATAGAGAATAACTACATGCATAAAATAGAGCAAGTACAGACACGAAGTGTCGTAACAATACCCCAAAACAAAATAACCAAAACAAAATCCGAAACAATACATAAGTCCAAACATAGATGATAAACCACTTCCAATGCAACTAAGGTCTCGTCTAATCACATCCTTCTATCTTATCCTTAGAAAGCTCACCTGAAAATGATGCTTAAAATGTCAACATAATGTTGGTGAGATTTATAGGTTTAAGACTCACACACAATAGGCAACCGATTCACTGTGATTATAAAACATTGCTGGATAAATAATTATGGTTATCATATAAGCTACATGTATTCACAAGGCAACCAACACACATAAGGAAACCATTGGGAAGGAACGTGCCCACCGATCCAACTACACAGAAATTAACTGGGACGGAACGTGTCCCCCGCTCCAATCTTATCATCAATTAGGTCGCATGCGCGAGCAACAGGATAAGCATCCTCCCAATTGAATCCCATATAAACCACACAGCATTATAACCACACAGCATTACAGTGAGTAGGAGTTATTACTCTCCAATTAGATACCCCCCCCCCCAATTGGACCACACAGCATTATCATCACATCATCCAAACCACATAGCATAATCATCACATACAGCATTCATATGATAACATTATAAGTCCAAGCTTTTTAAACCACACATAATCACAGTACCTCAAAACAATTAACACAAGCATCATTCCCATCCCAAGTTTAAAACAAAGTAAAAAGTGGGACTATGAACTCACCTCAAACTTTTCAGCTTCCACAAACACAAATCACAAATCTATATCACACAAAATAAGTCCACGTTACACATGACCAAGCTAAAAGCTATAACCCATGTAATATGCATATGATGGATGTCTAAGGTTCATATGACCCACCATGGATCTCCTAGACTCCATACTAATCACCACCAATTACTAATGCTCACTAAATCCCTTGCAATTTTAAAATCAGAAAATGCAGAATTTTAGGGTACATTCGCCCACATGAAATAATAACTTTAAAGGCTCAATAACTCACTCCAAAAATTTACCATAGTCCCTTAGATGTATACAAGCTACTACCAGAAGGCAATGGTCTAAAAACACACTCAAGTACCCTTCATAAAATCAAACTTGAAAACTATCTAGATTTGGATTTGAACGCAAACCAAAAAGTTTTAATTAAATTAAAATACTTCTACAACTTTTTATCGCAAATCCTTAGCGTGGGAGTCTAAGTACATATGAAACTTAACTCAACCAGAAGGGATAAGCTAAATCTCACTTTTTCATCCACATCTCACTACCAAACTTATGACCTAAATTTGTCCCGGTTTTACAGCTTTGACACCTTATCAAAGAAAAATCAAAAGACTAACTTCCGGACCTCGAAATCAATCGTGGCCGGACTTCTTGAAAAGCTCTTTCATTAAACATCAATTTAGACTAAAACAATTCGTGATCTAACTCTTCATCATCTATTAAATACACTCGAATCTTTACAGCACTAATTTTCTGTCCAAACCCTAACATATAAACTAACGCGTTTTACGCTCAATTCTCCTAACCAATCTCCATACAACTATCAATTAATGATTCTAACATGTTTTACATCATTAATTTACAGAAGTTTATAAACCCTAAATCCATCATATTTAATATTACATGAATTCCAATAATAAATCAATTAATTGAACATAGGGTTTAAGAATATACCTTAATTCTTGATTATTGCTTCCAAATTACAAACCCTAATTTTTTCTTCTCTTTTTCTCTCTTGGATCGACCATAAACTTCAAAAAAAACGTTTGAGGGTTGTTTGGGTTGTATATATATTAATTATGGATAATCCTTGGGCCTAAGAATCATATTTGGGCTTAAATTGGGTTTCTTTTTTCTCTTAAAACACCCTATGGCCGAATTTTATACACATACATATATTTTTTTTCTTAAATTATTTATTACACTCAAAACCTTATAATTTTTATATTTTATAAGTATCCATAATTAATCCTAACATCTTACGCGATAAACCTTAGTTTTTACGACAACTCGGAAAAATATCATTTTCAAAATAAAGTTTCCAAAAATAGATTTTCACACCCTTTAAAAGTATAACACATAAAAACAAACTCCTTGTAACTTGCTAAGGCTCAAAACTTGAACGAAGACACGTTACGCAAAAATACGAAAACACCAAAACTACACAAGTCATTTCTACACCACAAAGGCGATCAAAATGAACTTATCCAAATATCAACATTACTCACTTACATAAACAACACCACGCAAAGGGATTTAGTGCTAAAAATCACCTATATCACACATATATCACTTCAATCACCTAAGACACACCAAACAAACGTCAACCGAGTGAATACTATCAGTTAAACAGACCTGTTAAAATCACGGTTGTTACAGGGCAAAACTTGTTCTTGTACCAAACCTTCGCATCATCTTCGTATCTAATGTGAGTTAAGCCCTGTAGAATTTCTTCCTTTGCAGCCTCATACTCACCATCTTCATCATCCAATTGGAGTTGAGCCCTAACCAGAGACTCTGTCACCACATATCTCTTTTTGTTGGCCTTCAATTGAACATTCCTGAGCAGTCCCCAATATTGTGTATTTAACGATTCATAAAAAACATCAGGATAATGAGTGAGAGCATATCAAAGTTTGGACCTCTGTAAAAACTCCACCATTTGTTCATAATGTCCATCCCCTTTCGCTTTTCCCAAGAAGGCAGTTTTGTTGTGATCTCATTTAAAGTAAAGTTCCGCCATTGAAGATAAGAGAGAATGAGTTGTGGAATTAAGAAATTTTTTGAAATGGGTTTGAGGTTTTAATGAGAGGGAATCAGCTATTTTGGGCGTGGTATACACACGATAAGTTATAAATGGTAATTTCCTAATCATGGAAGTTAATTGGCAAGAATCGTGGAACGAATCATTGACCAATTTTGACTTTTATATTTACCCCAAAAAAACTTAAAACTGACTCCTTCAGCAGCAACCAAAGTCAAACAGCAAGAACTGATGGTCAATCAGTAGCAACCTTCCTAGGTTTGACTACGGTCAATAATTCAACTCAACCAGTAGGTACATTGAACCATCAGCAGAAACGATAGTCAATCCGCAGGAACAACCCATCAGCAGAATCCACGTCTTACTAAAATATCTTCTTTTGGTCAAACTTTCCTTCAGTAAATATCTTCAACAATTACTTTTCAACCGCCTACCATTAATTCGCATTAGCTTCTCTAAAAATGAGTTTGACCAGGCTTATAAATAGGGCCAAAAATCCCTAATTCATACCTATCATATTATTAAACCCTAATTAACCATCAAAACTTTCAATCAGCAGCAACAAGATGTATTCAAATGAAGAAGAGGATGCAAAACCAAGAAGAGGATGCAAAACCAAGGAGCGGGCTAGGAAGAAGAAGCACGATGTGAATGCTTTTGCCAGGTCTCCTAGTTCTTCTCCTTCTAAAGATCTCTTCCAAATTCCTCGCTATGCATATGATTCAGACTACCAGGAGGAATTGAAGTAGAGGTTTCAGGAAGAACTTGAGGATGCTGCATCAAAGTTTAGGCCAATTCCTGTGCCTAAAACCAATCAGCCATCACAATCTCGCCGTGACAAACCTCCAAAACAAGTCCCTGGGTTGGTATGCCCAAGATTGTGGGAAGGTGTTCAGAAGAAAGGTGTGCAGCAGAGCATCCCAGGTTTGAAGGATAAGGGCAAAAGGCCCATGGAGTAGTAGTGTAGGCCTTTGATATAATGAAGTTTCTTCTTTTGTATTAATGCAATTCATAATAAAGGAATAAAATTGCAACTTTTCTCATATGGTTGAGTTCTTTTCTTCTGATTGTGCTTTGTTTGACTGAACACCTACAAAATTGTTAGTGCAAACAAAAATAGAATATACAAACAAATACAAAAATTATACAATCCTTAAGAATAATACAACATTAATCCTCTCCTTAAGTAACAAGCCTCCCCTTAGGCTTATACCTCCCCTCAAACAAATCAATCAAGGTTTAACCATCCTAATATGGACTACCAAGTAATTAAACCTTGGGCCATCAAAAGCTTTGGTCAAAAGATCAGCCACATTTTCATCAGTATGGATTTTTAGCACTTGAATCAGATGTTTTTCATTTGCATCTCTGATAAAATGGTGCCTTATTTCAATGTGCTTAGTTCTTTGGTGAAAAACAGGGTTTTTGACAATGCAAATGGTACTCTGGTTATCAATAAAAATTTTAGTGTTCATGAAATTGAATCCATAATCAAGAAGTTGATTTTGGATCCAGAGTACCTGACCACAACAACTGGCAGCAGCAACATATTCTGCTTCAGTAGAAGATGTAGCCACAATGGTCTGCTTCTTGCATTGCCAGGAGATCAATCTCCTACCCAAAAATTGACACCACCAGTAGTAGACTTCCTATCTAGATTGGCACCAGCATAATCACTGTCACTGTATGCCTCTAACACAAATGGAGAATCCCTTGGGTACTAAAGACCCAACTTAGGTTGGCCCTTAAGATACTTAAATATCTTCTTCACTGCATTCAAATGTGAATTCAAGGGTGTAACTTGGTGTCTAGAACAAGCACTGACTGCAAACATGATGTCTGGCCTTGAAGCTGTCAAATACATGAGTGAACTAATCATAGACCTGTATAGATGAACATTAACAGCAGGATCTGGTTCATTATTAGATTTAGGCTTTGGAGCTTCATAAGGTGTTGTTGCAGTCCTAATATTTTCCATATCAAATTTCTTAAGCATGTCATATACATACTTCTCTTGACTGATAAAAATACCATCAGACCTTTGCTTGACCTGTAGTCCTAAGAAGAATGTGAGCTCACCCATAGCACTCATTTCAAACTCACTTTTCATTAACTGCTCAAACTCTCTACCCCAAGCCTCTTTAGTGAAGCCAAAAATAATGTCATCCACATAGACTTGAACAAGAATGGTATCCCTGGAGTTTTTCTTGATGAAAAGTGTCTTGTCAATAGCACCTCTTCTATAACTATGTTTCAGCATAAATGAGGAAAGCCTAGCATACCAGGCTCTAGGTGCTTGATGAAGACCATAAAGTGATTTCTTGACCCTGTAGACCAAATCAGGATTTTGTGGGTCCACAAAACCCTTTGGTTGAGTCACACAAATTTCTTCTTGAATCTTACCATAGAGGAAGGCACTTTTAACATCTATCTGATAGACCATGAACCCTCTATAAGAGGCAAAGGCTAAGAAGAGTCTAATTGCCTCCACTCTAGCAACAGGAGCAAATACTTCATCATAATCAATACCTTCTTCTTGCCTATGTGATGAGACGAAAAGTGTTATGCTTTTAAGGGGTCATTTAAGCTTTAAATCGCGATTATATAATCAAATATTGCCTTAAATCGTTCATTTTGTCATTTTAGGTACTTTTGAGAGGAAACATGAAAAAGGAAGCATGTTGGATGTTTTTGGAGCATAAAAGTGAAGAAAATGACAAAGTCTCAAATTATACTGGAAACAGTACTTGACGGCATCACACTCTAGAAGGTGACGGCGTCATGTGCTGACAAAGAGGTGGATAATTATTTTACACTTGATGGGCCAGAAAGGAATTTTGGAGTTAAAGAGTAACTTCATCATGTTATAAAGCACCAAGGACGTCACGTGATATCATAAAGAGTGACGGCCCAGAGAACATTACAAAGTGACGGCGTCAGAAGTGGATCTAGGCCATTAAGGAACCCTAAGCACGGCGAGGTGACGGCGTCATGTCCCATAAGGTGACGCCGTCAGGATTGTAAAATCTATATATACTCATCTTATTTTCATTCATTAAGTGGTGGAACTTTTGGGAGAACTTAGGGTACGAACCCTAGTCGACTTTTGCAGCTATTTTGAGGTTTCTAAACCTTTTTTCTTCCATGATTAATTGAAGATAATTATTCTATCAATCATTCAATATGTCTATGTGTTGTTTGAATCTATCTTACACTTATCTTTCTTTTAACATGCTAGGCTAGGTTCGTTTATGTTTGCTTAGATGTAATGAAACCTAGCTATTGATTATTGATTGATGGTTTGTTATTAATTGTTGTTGGATGAATGATATCAATGTTAGGTTTATGAAAACTGGCTAATCTCCTATTTGTAACTTCTTGAACGTCTTAAGAAACATGAATTGAATGTGTACTATGGTTAATTGGTTGTATTTAATGCATAAGTGACTACTAATGAGTCCATGCTATGTTGGATCGATATACTCTGATCGAACTACTTTGTAGCTTGTAAAGGTTTAATAATATTACGTAAACTTAACACTATTAATATTGAAACACTATTTAACCTTGTAAAGTATGCGAAATCTACTAACACAAACCTTAAGAAGAACTTTTATATTAACCAAACTTTGAACCTGCTTTGTTACATAGATTCACTAACAATCCCTAACTATTTATCGACTTTTAACAACTCTAAAACTTATATCGACTAATACCCCTTAAGGCTCTTTATATAAAAAACCTTAAGTCGGTTTACAACATATAACTTGAACGATAAGTCATTATCCCTAACTAGTTCTAGAATATTCGTTCAATATTACACATTAATCCTTTAACTAATATTGCACATAAGTCCTTGTTTCCTTCAAAGTACTTTAAACATTCTTCAGTAAACAGCAGTACTTTGACTTTTATCTTCAGCAGTACTTTGACTTTATTCTTCATGCAACAGTACTTTGACTTACAGAAGTACCTTGATCTTTTATATCCCAACAATCCTCCCCTAACTTGAACTCCACTTGCTTGATTTCAAGTTTCTTTGTTATCTTTGATCTTCAAAATCTTTAATTATTCAGAAAGATTGTTTCTTTATACCTTTATCTTCTATCTGTCATGTGTCAAAGTACTCTTCATCAGCATCTTTTCTTGCAATAAATCTTCTCAGCAACTCAGCAACATTTTGGTACAATAGTCATCAAATCTTTAAAAGTTTCATACTATTCTCATCACTTCCAGGTGTGTTAACTCCTGTGAGAGGTGAATCATTGAAAATTATGATTTTTAGCAAATCATCAGCTATCAACGGATTTGATTAGTCTTTACCAATAGCCATTTGCTTTTGGACTAGTTAGTTCTTTGATATCAATAATGGTGAACTAATTACCAAAAATGGATTTTCCACAGCCTTTACCACAAGCCATTTTTCCTTGTGGGCTAGCCAACTCTTTACTTATACAAATATGGTGAGTTGAAACCATACAATTTTTAGTAAATTGTCAACTAAAAACGGATTTGATTATCACATCAGAGCCGTACCCTCATGATAAGTCAAACTCTTTCTTGTCTGTTAAACATGGTGAGTTGATTACCATTTGTTGTGCAGTATAAATACTAACACCATGTGTTTCTTTTCAAATCCTTTTACTTCTCTTTTAAACATCAAAACTTTTTATTTTATTTTAAAGGGCTTATACTGGTTTATATCAGCAAGCATTACTTTGATGAAGTACTATTTGTCTTTGCAGTACTTTGAAAAATACTTATTATATAAAACAACTCATACCAGTATTATGCAATATTACTCTTCAAACTTGGTCCATCTGATAAATAGCTTGATAACATCCAAAGCTACCTCAGATTCATCTTCAAGTTCCATTCCATGATCCAGCATTCTGAGCATAATTTCTCTAATCAATGCATATCTCCTCTCAGCAAGCATATGAATCATGGTACCATCTTCCATCTCTAGTGTATGAACTCCTGATGACTCAAAGAATCTCCATCTTGTGATTTCCCAATTCTCTTGATCATTCCACAGAGGATCATCACTTGTTTCTTCAGTTTCCCAGATGGTAAATAAATCTCCAAGCAAAATTAATCCCACTCCTGAAGCTTCAATCTCTGCATAGTATGTCTGCACTTGCATATATAAGTCATAAAGATCTGCTCTTGTGATACAATGCAAAACATCCCATAACATGTTGAAAACTGTGAAGCTTTCATCTTCTCTGCTGAACATAAGATAGTTTCCTTCTTTTGATTCAACCACAGAGAATGAGATTATCTTGGACTTATTTCCAGAATCTTCAGTCTTCTTATTCTCAAAATCTATAACTCTAAAATAGTTTCTAAGTTCATCAACTGTATCTTCATGAATCATCTTCATTCTTTTTTATAGTTGATCATCTTGAACTAGTTTCTTTCTTTTCAATCTTCTTTGCTCAGCTTGTTCCTTTCTAATATCTTCTAATTTCTTCTTTCTATCAACTTCCATAGGTACAAAGTTTTCTACTTCTTTCCTGATATCTTCTTGTACTTTATCCCACAGAGCTTTCACTTCTGGATACCTCTTTTTGTGTAAGTTTTTGTATCCTCTTCTTTTCAAGAAACTTATCATCCAGTTCCTTTCCTCAGCAATAGTCATTGGCTTCTTTGTAATTGGCCTACTAACTTCTGCCAAATACTCAGCATCATACTCAGCTTGTTGCTTTCTAGCAAGCTCTTCATCCTCTACAATCTTTAGTTCTCTAATCTGAGCAATAGAAAATTTCTTCTTTTTCTTCTTAATATCTTTCTGAACCTTGATCCCTTTCCCTTTATCTTTTGGATTTAGCTCTTCTAATTCAGAAGTACATTCAGCAACTTGTTATGCAGGCTCAGAAATATGTATTCCTCCAGTAGGTCTCTTCAAATTCATCATAACTTGAGCAATTGTTTCATCATCACTTGCAGTATGTGCCTTGACTTCTTCTTGCTGTATAAAAGTAGAAGGACTAGCTTCATCTTCATAATTCATTGTAGAAGGTCCAGCTGCAGTAACTCCACTTTCATCAATATTCATAGTAGAAGTACCTTGCTCAGCAGTACCTTGCAGACTTATGTTTTCTGCAGCAGTACTTTGAACACCAGCGCTTTGAATATTCTGTGCATCAACATCCTGCTTAACAATTTCTTGCTCAACATCTTCTTGAGCAACTTCTTGCTCAATATCTTCTTCTTGTGTAATATTCACATCTTCTTGAATGTAATTATCTGATACAAAAGTCTTGGACTTTCTGGATATTGCCAAAGGTGATCATCTTCTAAATATTTAATCTCAGCATCATCTTTATCCAAATTCTCATCTTAATTCCTCCCTAATTTGGTAGATGATGTCCTCCTATGCCTCCTCTTGGATTTAGAAGACTTCTTTGAAGATTTAGACTTTGTCTTTTGAGACTGTTTTTCCTTCACATAAAGCCTATAATTCTGAACAAGAGGCCAAACAAATTTCTTCAACCTTCTGAACTTCTTTCTTAGCTTCTTAATTTCTGCAGCTTGAGCATTAACAGTTGTCTTCATCTACTCCAATTCTTTAGTCAAAGCAGAAGTACTCATAGCACCTTCAATTCCCTCATCTCCTCCAGGTGTTTGAAGCCCACCTGTGGAAGTATAATCATTGGGAGTAGGTACCTGTGTATGCTCTGAAGCAGTACCTTGAGAAGAAGTACTTTGTGGAGAAGTACCTTGAGCAGAAACAGATTTATCCAAGGAAGCTGACACTGAGGGAGTCCTTTCACTTGAAACATCATGCTGAGGGGAAACAATAGGTGGTGTAGGGGTATGTACTGAAGCAGAATGCTCAGTGGAATCAGGTTGATCAGCATTATCAGAAGTTGAACAAATCTAGGATACATTAGAAAAGGTTTTCCAGCCTTAACATGTGTGAGCATACCTTCAAGGATCATGTATGAGAAAGTTAAGGGTTGATTGGTAATAAGGCCAACAAATGCAGAAGCTATGGAATGACTAAATTGATCCCAAGCAGTATTCTTTGGACTTAAACAATGAAGCAAAACATGTATAAGAAATTTCCAATGAGGACTAACCATGGCTTTCTGAAAAGTAAGCTTAGTCAACGCGCCTTCATACCCAATGTCTCTAAGTGTATTCCAAACTTCTTGTTTACCAAAAAAAATAGAGCCTCCTTCATCTTCAAATAACAGAGCCTCTCTAATTATTGCTTCTCTAACACGAATAGCTCTCCCAGCAACTGTAGCAAGTATAATATCCTTTCCATCTTCAACCTCTGACGTTGCTGTATCCCAAAACTCATGTATCCAAGGTCCAATAATCTCTGGGTTGACTAAGATTGAGTAACAGATGTTGGTTCGAGTGAGAAAATCAATAATTCCATGAAAATCAAGGTTATGTTGAGTTTTCACAAGGTTTGCTATCATATTGTGTTTGGTAATCAAGGTTAGAGAGAATAGTGGTAATCGGTGAATAATAAGAATGGTGAATGGGTACGAGTGAATAAATAAGAAAAGATATGAGGTATATAAGGATAAAATACAAAAAATCACGGTTAATTAATAATTTTACCGTTATTTTTGGAAGTGATTATCCCCATATCTTTCGAAAGTTTGTTACCCGCAAATCTGACCATTGGAACAGTATCTGACACATCAGCGTACCCTTTATATCACCAAGCAGTACGTTCCATAAAATATGGAGCAGTACCTTCCGTTAGAAACCCTCACAGTATGTTGACCAAAGTACTTCCCAAGCAAAATATCTTGAATGTTGACTATTTGACCAAAATATCTTTGAAAGTCAACCCTGAGTAATGACTATCTCCCCAAATTAATTCCCAAAGCTACCATGGTAAGTGAACTTCAATACACTTCATTAAATGACCATTTACCTTTACTTTTCCTATAAAAGCAACTTTACCAACAAAGAATTTCATTCATCTCTCCCATCATTATCGGAACACAAAAACAAGTAAACACAATGAGTCATATTCCTGTTGTGAACATCTCCTCTGACTCTGAGGGCTCCACAGATTCAGAGATAAGCTATTACTCTGATTCTGAGTTTGAAGATCCAGGATGGTTGGATTACTTTCCTCCCCATGTAGAGTGGATGAGACCCAATGAATCTTCCTCATTAGTAAGTGTTGCAAACTCTTCCATAACTGATGCAGCCAGCACTACCAACAAAAAGCCCAAGAAGAAAAAATATGTCCCTGGTTCATCTCTGGCTAATGAGCTTCCACATGCTTTAACTCAAGCCCTGGAATCAGCAATACAGAACATGAAGTGGCCTGCTCCAAGAAAAGAGAGACCTCCCAAGCAAGTTCTTGGCCTGGCTTGCCTAAGAAAGCAGGCTTCTTTTGATGACAAGAGAAAGACTGCTCAGAAGGGAAAGCAGAGCTATGAGGGCAAGGGAAAAAGGCCTATGGAGTAGATGTGTGGAGCTTGGTAGTAGGTTGTGGTAGTTGTTTGTTTATGTTGTCTTGTCTTTTCTGTGTCTATGTCTGTAACTTGGTAACAACAATGGTGATGATAGATCTTGGAGAATGGTTGTTGTATGAACTTTCTGAATGATGAATAAAAACTTTTCTTTTGAATGATACATGTAGCCTCCCCTCAAATAATGACTAACTACTAACTACTAATGCCTCCACTCAAAAATAGCTTACATATTAATCATGCCAATACTCACAACTAAAAAGGTAAATCTTGAAACATCAAAGCCCTTTGTGAGTAGATCTGCTACATTATCGTCAGTATGAACTTTAACCACATTAATAAGCCTGTGTTCATAGCAATCTCTTATAAAGTGATGTCTAATCTGAATGTGCTTGGTCTTGGAATGATACACTGGATTCTTCACAATACAGATAGTACTCTCATTATCAATGTTGATAGGAGTATTTTTGAAGTTGAATCCATAATCCAAAAGCTGATTTTGCAACCAAAGTACTTGTGCACAACAACTTGCAGCAGCTACATATTTTGCTTCTGTGGAAGAAGTTGCTGCAATTGTTTGCTTCTTACATTGTCATGAGACTAATCTGCTTCCAAGGTACTTGCATCCTCCAGTTGTTGATCTTCTGTCATAGTTATCTCCAGCATAATCACTGTCTGAAAAGGCTTGTAGATGGAAAGGTCCATCCCTAGGATACCATAAGCCTAGCTTAGGTTGTTGCCTAAGATACCTGAAAATTCTCTTGACAGCATTCAAGTGGGATACCTTTGGATGAACTTGATGTCTTGCACATAAACACATAGCAAAAGTAATATCAGGTCTTGATGCAGTTAAATACATGAGACATCCAATCATAAACAAAGTCTTGTCAATAGCTCCTCTCCTGTAACCATGCTGTAGTAGAAAATTAGAAAGTCTTTCATACCATGCTCTTGGAACTTGATGAAGGCCATACAGAGCCTTGATAACCTTGTAGACTTTGTTTGGGTGTGTAGGATCTTCAAAACCAGGAGGCTGTTTGACATAAACTTCTTCTGTAATTTTACCATATAGAAAGGCACTTTTAACATCCATTTGATATACAGCAAATCCCATATAGGATGCAAAAGCCAAAAATAGCCTGATGGCTTCAATCCTTGCCACAGGAGCAAAAACTTCATCATAGTCTACTCCTTCTTCCTGTCTATATCCTTGAGCCACTAACCTTGCCTTATTCTTGATAACATTCCCTCTTTCATCTCTTTTTACCCTGAAGACCCATTTTGTTCCAATCAGTCTCTTTCCATCAGGTAAACCACATAATACCCATACTTCTTGAAGTTTAAACTGTAGGAGTTCTTCTTGCATAGCTTCCACCCAACTCTCCTTGGCTAATGCTTGTTTGATATTCTTTGGCTCTTCTTGAGATAGAAAACAAGCAAATAAACACAACTTCTGATCCTTGTGATTCACCCTGTTTTGTTTGTAAATAAAACTAAGTAAAGAAGTATGTTGTTTAGACATATTCTTATCCTTAGTCCTTGTGAGCACTCCTGAAGTTGAGGGTCCAATTATGTTGGTAACAGGATGAGTTTTATGAATTCTGAGAGTAGGAGTTTGTGAGACTTCAAGATTATATTCCAAATTAGTTAAATCAGGATCTTCATTAGAATCTGAGAAAATGCCTTCTTGATCCAATTCATCATCAGTATCTTCTAAGGTAATCTTGTTTGGATCATTCAAATCATCAGTATCTTCTAAGTCAGTCATATTATAATCATTCACAGCATCAGTATTTATCCAATTTGAAGTATCTAAAGGTTGAAAAGTACTTTTAAATGGATTAGCAGCACTTTGGGGTAAAGTACTGTCCGTGCCTTTTGCCTTCTTCTTTTCTGCTTCATAAGCTCTCCTTTGTTCATCTTCATAAGACTTAGCCATTGATTCTTGAAAAAGCATCCTAGTAAGTTCATCTTGAATGGCTTGATCTTCATCAGATACTAGTATTTGTGGTGGAACAGTACTTTGAGGATCAGCAGTACTGTTATGTTCAGCAGTACTTTGAGGCTTAGAAGTACTTTTCTTCTCATCATTGGCATTATCATTTGGCTCATATTCAGATCTTAAATTAATATCATGAACAATGTACTGTGCTTCTTCTTCAGTGGGAGCAGCTTGATTTTCTTCCCTTACAGGTACATAATTCATTGATGAAGACATTAAATCAAGATCAAACATCCAATCAGGACCTTTGCCTTTAGAATTTTCTTGTCTTCCAGAAAATCAACATGAAAACATTCTTGAACCTTTTTGGTAGCCCTGTTGTACACTCTGAATCCTTTGCTATTGGTACAATATCCCAATAAATATCCTTCATCTGACTTCCCATCAAATTTGCCCAAATTATCAGCAGTGTTTAAAATGGTTAGGGGACATCCAAAAGGTTTCATAAACTTGATGCTTGGCTTCTTT
The DNA here is from genome assembly GCA_030686995.1 of Artemisia argyi. Taxonomy (NCBI): domain Eukaryota; kingdom Viridiplantae; phylum Streptophyta; class Magnoliopsida; order Asterales; family Asteraceae; genus Artemisia; species Artemisia argyi. The sequence continues at coordinate 18,875,505 of CM060676.1, forward strand.
CCCATGAGTAACTCATAAAGTGTCTTCATTTTAGGTTTTGTCACTGATACTCTATTCAACACATAACAAGCAGCACTTACAGCCTCAGCCCAGAATGGAACAGGTAATTGAGAGTCTGCAAGCATTGTTCAGGTTGCTTCTATTAGAGTTCTATTCTTTCTTTCTGCAACTCCATTTTGCTGAGGAGTTCTAGCAAATACTGAACTCTCTTTTAATTCCTTTCTTGGCACAAAAGTCATCCATTAGCTGATTCTTGAACTCAGTCCCATTATCACATCTAATGCCTCTAACCTTGAGTCTTAACTGATTTTCAAGTGCTATTATAAGATCATGAATAGCATCAAAAGTTTCATCTTTGAAGTATAAGAAAAAGACCCAACTAAATCTGATATAGTCATCTGTTACAACCAAGCAGTACTTCTTCTTGTTCAGACTAACAACTGAAACAGGTCCAAACAGATCCATGTGCAACAATTCCAAAGGCTTTCTAATAGTTTTCTCTTAAATCTTCTTACAGGAAGCCTTGTGATGTTTACCCTTCTTACAAGCAAGACATGAATGATCATTCTTGAATGTTTTAGAAGGTAAACCTCTAACTAAATTTCCTTTGACCAGCTTATTGATGTTCTTGAAATTTACATGCCCCAATCTTCTGTGCCATTGACGTGCTTCTTCCATTGTTGCTCTTGCAATCAAACATGTTGCTCTTTCAGTAGAATTGACATTCTTTAAATCTATGATGTACACATCATTAGTTCTTGGTGCTCTCAGCATCACCAAGTTTCTATCTTTTAACTTGAAGTCAGGAGAAACTATAAGACATTCTGTGTCAAAGAATAACACAGGGTACTTCTTATCACAAATCTGAGAGACTGACAAAAGATTGAATTTGAGCTCCTTCACATATCTTACATCCTCAAAATCAATGTTTCCTGCCTTGATAGTTCCTTTGCTAGTTATTCTTCCTCCATCAGGATCATTCCCAAATGCAACTTTTCCTCCAAAATAAGCTTTAAAATCTGACAAGAGCTCCTTTTCTCCTATCATATTTCCAGAGCAACCAATATCTACAATAAGATGATCTTTAAGTTCCTCTTCTGGGTTGCCCTGCATACACATGAAAAAAGTTAGTTATTTTTAGGAACCCAAGAAATTACTGACTTGTGTTCCCCTTGTGGAGTGACATACTCAAAATTTTTGAGTATGTAATCTCCACTGTCTTTGAAAACATGGTCAAGAATTAAGGTTTTTGTTTCCAAAAGTGTTGGTTTATCATGATCAATCTTCCCTTTTTCACCCTTAACCTCTGAAAGTACTGGTTCTTCCCCAGCAGTACTTTCTTTCTTAACCCATTTAGTTGTAACTTTTGGAGTTGGGCTCTGTGTTCTAGCATCTTTTCTTGTGTTGTAAGGCCTTCTAGGTTTATAACTGAAGGTACTGCTTGTTTTGAAAACTTTTTCTCATCAACCTTAGGTGCTTCAATAGATTTTTCTAAAGTTTCAGGATTAGATTGATTTTTAAGCTTTTTCCTAAACTCTAGATTATCTACCCCATAACAAGAAACATCTTTTCTAGGTGGTTGAAAGCTACCTGGGGGATTAGGAACTGCATTATATCCCTTGTTTTTCTTAAATTCAGGAGGTGTTGGACTAGGGTATTCCTCATCACTTGAAGTATTTTCATCTAAACTTATGAACTCTTCATCACTAGTGGAGGTATCTACTGTAAGATTTAGTTCCTTACCCTTAAATGGAATGCCTTCATTGCTTTCATTATCATAACCTAGGCCAGTTTTAAGGTTTGATGTTCTTTGTTTTTCAACAAATTGAACATGTGACAGAGCTGATTCATTCCAAACAGCAAATTTTTCTAATAACTTATCTCTCTCAGCAGTAACTTTCTCTAGTTCAGACACCTTACATCCTAGTTTCCATTCACTTAACTTAACTAGGTATTCCTGTTGCTTATATGTTTCAGCCCATGCTACTTCATTATTTTCATTTGTAATTATTTTGGCCTCCATTGACTCTAAAGTCAACTGGTAGCCAGCTATCTCTGCCCTAGCCTTTTGAAATTTATCTCTTTCGGCTACATATTCACTAAGTAACTTTTGATACATAGCATTGCACTTAGAGCATACCTCAGAGCTAGTAGATGAACTTGGTGAAGCAGCTACCATAGCAAGCTGAACAGGTGCTTCTTCAAACTCCATGCTCCAATCAAAGCTTCCTAGACCGTCTCTTGACTCCAAAGTAGCATATCCAGGCTCTTCTTCAAATGCTGTGCTCCAGTCTTCCAATGCAACCATTGAATAGGTTACAGGTTCATCATCAAACTCATTGGACCAATCAATCTCTGACAGACTCTCTTGAGCAACCAAAGCTTTTGGTTTTGATTCAGTAATAGGAATCTCTTTTCTTTCAGGCTTGGGTGGTTCAATCATCTTGTTTGCTTGATACTTTGCAAATTTGCATTCCCTTGCAAAGTGACCAGTCCTTTGACAGTTGAAGCACTCAATCTTGGACTTATCAAATGTTATTCCATGTTTAGCTCTGAAATTGATGCCTTTTCCTGTCTTATTCACATACTTCTTGATCCTTACAGTGAGCATGGCAACTTGCCATCTGATATCAATTTCTTCCAAAGCATCATCATCTATTTGCAATACATCCTCTTGATAGGTGACAGGTAGAGATGCTTGTTGAGCAAAAAATGAACATAGAACATCATCTGAGGTGGGGGTAATTGATTGTGATGAATTGGTAGTGACCATAGTTGTACATGGAACCTGAGTTTCAGTCACAGTACTTTGGACAGGATAAGCAGTACCGTTGTTGGACGTACTGCTTCTATTTTCAGAGGATACAAAAGCAATGTTTTGAGGTTTCTGATGTGTGCTTGAACCTGTAGTACCATTCATCTCATGCTCATACACCTTTAGATTGTTGTAGAGATCATCAAAGTCCATTGTATCCAGCCCTGGTTGTCCTCTGATCATAGTAGGAACTACATGCCATGTTGATGGCAAACTTCTCAAGAACTTCAAATTAGCATCTTCAACTGATGCTTCAGCATCATATAGTTCTAGCATACTCAGAAGATTTTGGAATCTTTCATAAGCAGAATCAAGACCTTCTCTTTCACCAACAGTGAAAGTTTCAAATTGTTGCTTCAGCAAGTTCCTGTGCATCTTCTTGGAAGCATCATTACCTCCAAACTTCTTCTTAATTGCAGCCCATAGTTGTTTGGCATCCTTGGCATCATGAAGCTTTAATAAGTGACTATCAGAAATAGCAGAAAGCAGTATGTTGAGAGCTTTGTCTTGATTTCTTTTGGTAGCAGCATGTATGGTTGGTTTAGGTGGTGTTGGTTGTCCAGGTACCTCTACTGGTTCATCAATTTGCATATTACCATTGACAATCACATCCCATAGTGCATGGTCTGTGATGGCAATGTACTGCCTCATCTTCATGGCCCATAATTCATATTCCCTCTTCTTAACAGTTGGAATTCTAACAGCAGTGACTGAGGGAGCAGGTGCAGCTTCTGTCGACATCTTGAAGGGTTTGTAGTAAAATCGGTTTAAAGGTTTTTCTTCTTAATCAGAGTTTCCAACACAAGCTCTGATACCACTTGTTGGATCGATATACTCTGATCAAACTACTTTGTAGGTTGTAAAGGTTTAATAATATTAAGTAAACTTAACACTATTAATATTGAAACACTATTTAACCTTGTAAAGTATGCGGAATCTACTAACACAAAGCTTAAGAAGAACTTTTATACTAACCAAACTTTGAACCTGCTTTGTTACACAGATTCACTAACAATCCCTAACTATTTATCGACTTTTAACAACTCTAAAACTTATATCGACTAATACCCCTTAAGGCTCTTTATATAGATAACCTTAAGTCGGTTTACAACATATAACTTGAACGATAAGTCATTATCCCTAACTAATTCTAGAATATTCGTTCAATATTACACATTAATCCTTTAACTAATATTGCACATAAGTCCTTGTTTCCTTCGAAGTACTTTAAACATTCTTCAGTAAATAGCAGTACTTTGACTTTTATCTTCAGCAGTACTTTGACTTTATTCTTTATGCAGCAGTACTTTGACTTACAGAAGTACCTTGATCTTTTATATCCCAACATGCTAGGATACTAAACGTGTCTTCATAGGAAGATATATGATCTTATAGAGTTAGGGAAGGACGTACATGCCCCCATGACTGGCATTAATGAATACACCCCGTCATCCACGCAATTGTAACAAATCTATCAATCAATAAAAGATAGCTAGGGAGTAGTAAAACCTATTCTCCATATTAGTTTTCCACACATTTATTTTCTTGTTATTTTATTTTTATTGCATTTGTAGTTATTTGGGTTAGTTGAGTAGCAACTAATTCCGCCCACTCCTTCAAAACCCGAGATTTTTACTTGCTTTCTATAATATATAAAAATACAAAAAGAATCATCCCTCACCTCTAGACCTAGTTTAGATTATTCTCAATCCTAACGAACACTATTCCCTGTAAAGAACGATCAATTCCCATGTTCTTACCACTACACTATACTACATCGGTCAGGTACACTTTCCTGGCGGGGATTGTAAGCTTCTCAAGATCCCTTGAGAAGTAAAACTTTTGTGTGACAATCCAAATCACATCAAAGTTTTTGGCGCCATTGTCGGGGAATAGTTATTGATTAGGTTGAATTTTGATTTTATTATGTCTACTCATTAGATTCCTTTCTAGTGTGATTTTTATTTTATTTTTATAGGTTTTCTTTAGTCTATCTTTTTCTTTGTGTCTTTGTTCGTAAAGTGTGTCATTATGGATACTGAAAGCCGACATTTGGAAATTGTAAAAAAAGCTTTTATAACGCGGCCAAATGGAAAGAGAAATTAAGGTGTTTAATGAGCTGAATGAGTTAACTAAAACAGAAACAAAACTGAAAACAGACTATTGTGGAAATGACACCATTCTTAGCAATAGTAACACAATGGAGTCTAGGGATGATTTAGGAATAGTTCAAAACTACTCACCAACTCTTGAAGAATTAAGTCACCATAAGTTTCTTTTAAAATATCCTTGTCCCGCTAAGCATTGAAAGAATCCATGGATTAGAAGGGGGCTATTTTAATGTGAAGATTCCGTGCATGATTGGTTACATGTTTAGGGAGCATACCTATGTCAATTTGCAGGCCCCAATGCATATCATGTCTAGGCTCTACTATAATTGGATAATGAGCAATGAGCTGAAACTTAGACAAGACCCTTATAACCCCAATCGACTATGCAATTTCATAGGTATAGCTAGAGGTATACACGTCTTTATTGGGGATTTCACTTATCAGTGTGATTTCGTGATCTTAGAAGATGTGAGGGGAGTTATAGATCAGCATTTAGGTGAGATAGTTTTGGGAAAACCCTTCATCAATACGTCCAAATGATTTATGATAAGGATGAAGGCATCGTTACGTTTTCAAATGAAACCGGGCGTGTTAAGTACATGATGCCTTATAAGTTCGAAAAGTTCAAGGGTATCGAAGACTTAGATGTCAATAATATTCCAACATTCGAGGTTAGTGATAGTAACCAAAGAAGGAATAAAATTATGTATTCGGGGTGTTTGGCTTTAGGACCGGAATACAAGTGGGATGAAAGAGTGATTAGAAGCTTCAAAACCGCATTCCTGTTGTGGAATAAGAAAACGTAGGGCATGACTTTGAGTCTAGCTACCTGATGAGTGCTCAAACACTCACCATTTTTGGTCAAATCTGAGCTGCAAAACATTTAAAAACACTCAAAAATGCATCAAAATACTGAAAATATTCCAGGGATTGTGTTTTATATGTTTCAGATGCAAAATGAGTAAAAAAAAAAAGATGAAAAAACAAACGAAGTTTGCATAATTGGCAATTTCAGTCCTCAAACTTTCAAAAATTGACAAAATTGGTCCCTGAGCATATATTTTTGGTTGAAAAGTCAAAAATGGTACTAGGAGTTCAAAAATTATCAAAAATGATCTTTGGGTAAAGAGTTTCAAAAGTTTCCAATTTTAGTCCCTCAAGTTTCATAATTGGCAAAAATAGTCCTTGGGATTTAAAATTTTGGAAACTATCGTTTATGGTCCTTTGGTTATTCATCTTGGCAAGATTGGTCCCTGAGAGAAGAGTTTGGAGAAATTGCTAGTTTAGTCCCTTAACTTTGCAAATTTGGCAGTTTTAGTCCCTGGGTCTTTGAAATTGGAAAATTATTCAACAAGGGTCTTTGGATTATGGATATGTGGAAATTTTTTGTCCTTATGGTTATCTTGGAACATTGGCAGAACAAACCCCTCTAAATTCAAAAATTACATTATTGGTCCCAATGCTTTTTAGCTAATAAATCAAATGGACCCTTTTATTATTTCCTACCCAAAAATAAATCCACCAATCCACCTTATATCTCCCCTAGCCCAATCCATACCTTGGACAAAAATTAAATCCAACAAACACACCCTGGTTAATAACCAGGGTCAAACTCAACCCACCAAGAGTCAAAACCCTATCTCCTCCCCCCCCCCCCCCCCCACCCGTGACCTGCACCTCTGCCTAAACCTACTCACATCCAACACCCCTATCACTTCCTCCACTGCCACACTCCACCCCTACCAGCCACCCTACCACTCAATCCCGTGTGATACTTCTCCCCCCTCCTCCAGGTCACCATTCCACTATAAACCCCTTTTCCCGCCAAGATAATGAAACCAATGGATCTGATCATCTCCAAGCAATCCAAGGGCTGTGATAAGTCTCAAGAAGTTCAGAGGAACAAGACAAGATAGAAACCTTAATCCTAGATTAGTATAAATAGGATGTTTGTATGCCATTAAAAGGCAGTAGGTAATGTAGGATAGAAGTAGTTTTAGTTTAACTTTTAAGTATTTTAGTTATTAATCTCAGTTTGTAATCTCTTTAAAAATCAATGAAAGTTTTAATTTTCAGAATCAAAACTATTCAGCTTTTTACCTTGCTTATTATCTGCTTAATTTTTAATGCTTATTCACTGTTCCATTATTGCTTTTTCCCTGATTAATATGCCTGGTATGTTATACTTATGCTTAGTGGGTAGTTCAAAGGGTATTAGATTAGGTCCGAGTGTGGAACTGTCCATTTTAGCTCAACCTAGCTTATTGAGATTAGCTCATTAAAGGTGCTTATGGCTTGGTCATTACTGCTTATGTACACATAATCTAGCTTAACCAGTATCCATCTTTCATTTTTTGAGGCTTTCTAAACCTTTTGTAGTGTAAATCACAAGTCAGTCCTTGATTAAGGACAGTTTGGCACAAGGAGTTCTTCTAGTCTAAAATTAGTTTTTGCCACTTTTTGAATTTCAACTAGCTTTGTTTTGTAATTTCTAATAGTTTCAAGGTTATAATTTTCACTTTTAAGTAGTTTTGTAGGTTTTTTATCCTTGTTTGAAATATTGAAATCCATAACTGTTAGATAGAGCAGATTTAGTTTAAGTTTTTTTTTTTTTTTTTTTTTTTTGTATTTGGCTAAAATAGGTTCATCAACAGAGATAATATGAAGTCCACTACTAGTATGTAAGTTTTTCAAGCCTTAGATCAAGTTTTTACCCATTTTGTACCACTGTTGCAGCAGCCAAGCAGTCCAAAACAGCACTCAAACAGGGATTTTTAATGAGTTCGTTTCTTGATCAATTTCCTTGAAAGTTAGTTTGTAGCTTCATTGTCAGCTTGGTAATAAGATTGTATTTTCATTTTATTTTTAGGATTTTTTTTTTTAAGTAGCTTATTACAGTCCCTAAGTAGCTTGTTTGTTCATGTGATTGCCCTGCACCACCAGTGACTTGTCCCAACCCATCACTTTCTCAGCTCAATCTCTCCTTTTCTAGTTAATTATTACCATTTATTTTTGACATATAGATATTTAGTAGTATAAGCTTGCTAAAACTAGAGTTTGGTAGCATAACGTTAGCATTTGCATAAACTTTTAGGTAGCTTTAAGCTGGGATCTTTTGGCTGGTCTTGTTAACTTTGGTATTGATTTGCTTTGCTCAGTTCAATGTTCATTAATTTATTCTAGCTTCTCATTCTGTTTCTATAGCTTACATATGTTAGGATAAGTTAGCTTGTTGCTTGTTAATTGAATTGCACAAGCTTAATAAGCTTGTGCCCGTACTAGCTTGTTTAGATTAAGACTCCCCTGCTCCCAGGGTACTACTTTGTTCAGCCATCTTCATAAGCTCACTGAGAGCTTAATAGTGGGTCCTACTGAGAGATTTAGGGTACTTTGTCAAACTAGTAATACTAGCTTGTTGGCTCAGTGCTTGTCTTTCATTATTGAGCTTATCTCATAGTTTATTTTGGACCATCAGCACTAAACCTCCAAGCTCAGTTACACTGAGCAAATCAGTGTAACCATCCCTAATTCACAAGCTCATTGTGAGCTTATCACTTGGGTTTTTCCAGAGCTTTTTGGCTCTTTGGATTGCCTAGCTATCTGTTTATTTGGATCCTAGCTCACTTTGGACTATTGAGCTTATTTGATTAGCTCAACTAGGCCTGCAATAAGCCTTCATACCTGTGATTGAACAAGTGTGACTGTGGAATTGCTTATCAGCTTATTTAAGCCTATCATTGTATCCATGTGCTTGTTTTAGCTCATTTCCAAGTTTACTCAAGTCATCTGCAGCCTATTGTACCTTTGTGGGATCATTGGCTAGCTTTTTGGTTTGCTTTTTTTTGCATCAAAGTCCTAATAAGCTTATTGTACAAACTGTTAAGCTTTTCAGTTTGTAGTTTGCTTATTTTCAAGCTTTAGCCAAAGTTCCTTCATTAAAGTTGTTCATTTTGAGTATTTAAATAGTTTTGAAAAAAGAAAATCCAAAAAAGACAACTTTAATAGAAGTGATAGCTTCTATTTAAGCCAATTGGCTTATTTTTCAGCTTATTTATAAGCTGTTTTTGATTTTAAATCTTTCTTAAGTTCCTGATAGCATGTAGTATTTTTAGTAATTTTTCAGATTTTTCTCATTTCATTCTGTATTTTTTATAATTTAATTTACTTTAAATTAATTAACAATTAGATTTTAATTAATAATAATTAATTAAAAAGTAGGAAAATATATTTTCTGTTTTAAAATTTGTTTTATAATATTTTAGATTTTTCTAAATTTAATTTTCATTTTTCTAGTTAAAATTTATAATTAATGGTAATTTAGTATAATTTAGATAATTAAAAAGTAATTAATAATTAGTAATTAATTAATAGTGATTAATTAAATAGTGTAAAAATTATTTTTCTTTTTCTAAAAATTTTCTTTTGTCATTAGGATCGTAGAAAAGTAACTTTCATAACCGTAGGACTTTATTTGCACCCGTTTCACTTTTTATTTTGCGCGTTCGAGTTTATTTCAAATTCAAACGCGCGTTTTTATGTTTAAATCACGTTTTTAGGTTATCTGATCATCAGTAATTGTTAATATAGTGTTTTTAAGCTATTCTCAATCATAATCTCGTAGTGTAATCATAATAATCAAAATTCTGACATTTTTATCCAAATTCACCCGATCACAAACCCGTTTTGATACCGTCACACCTCGTCGGGACATAACGACCCAGGGAAACACTGTATTCCGCGGAGATTGAGCCTAAGGAGTTTGACTATATTGACCACATCCGTGGTTGACTTTAGTTGACTGCTTTTGCCTCAATCAAATTTTGGCGCCGCTGCCGGGGAGGTCGTGCGCGTTATTCTAAACGGTTTTGCAGATTAGTGATTCTAGATATACACTCAGAGTGTCTTATTAGGAACACACCTGTCCATGAGTACTGTAGAAACTCACATTCCGGTTCAGAGTGTCTTATTAGGAACACACCTGTCCATGAGTATGTTCCTGATGACAATTCTGACGAAGATGCCGAAGATGCACTTCTCATTGATCTTCTAGATTTACTAAAAATTTTGAAGGGTCGTAAACATTCCCATGATAATACAAATAAAAAATCCGTGGAAGAATTGTTAGTTGAAGAGCAGGCTGCTAAAATAAATTCCCAAGATGCCATTGAAAAATCTATCAGGGAATCAATTGAAAAAGAAAAAGCAGCCAGATCTAGCTCTCAATTTCGTGTCATTCCTGATGACAGTGATGATGAAGATACACTTGATATTCGTCAATTTATAAAGATTCATCTAGTACATCAGTTGAGATTCCATAAGTTGAGATTCCATCTCAATCTACTGTTATCACACCCGAGGTTCCCACTCACTCTCTGAGCATGGGGGACGAGTATCTTGACACTGTTCCTGAAAAGGAATCAGGCGAATTCATAAAGTCTAGTGTTGAGAACCTTGTCCCAATCTCAAGTGAGTCACAGGGAATTCTTGATCATGTGTGTGATATTCCTCCTCCTCTTGTCTTCCCAAATGACAATGGTGATATGTTCTACGATTCTACTGATGACGATTCGTTATCTTGTGGAGACATCGTTTATATGGAAAAATTACCTTCTGAGCTAGTCAGCTTAGAAGAAGAGAATGATGAAGAAATTGACACTGAAATCCAAGATGAAGCTCTTCGTGCTACATTATTGAATGTCAGTCTTCTCATTTCTAAAATCAAGGCTTTCAAAGAGAAACCCATTTTATCTCCTATTCCCATTAAGGATAGTGACATTGTTTCCGATGATTCTATACCAGAACTTGATGCCTTCACTTTTGATCATATGGGAGAGAAGATTAGTGGCAGTACCACTTCTCATTCTCAAATTTCTCTCCCCGAATATGATTCATTCACCTTCGAGGAGTTCTCCTGTGAAGTCACTCACATCATATCTCCACCGGAGTATGATAACTTCTACTTTGATCTAGACAAAGATGATACTTGTGTCCTGGGGGGAAATGTTCTCAGCCATGAGAATTTGCTTGATATCAAAATCCCATCCCTCCCGCCCATAATATGTCTAGATCAAATGGCTTTTGGTAAAGAGACTTCAAATCCATTAAATTTTCAAAACAGGTTATTTTTGGATTCTATATTGCTAGGGACTAGCAATAATTTAGTGTGGGGGATTGATGAGTGCTCAAACACTCATCATTTTTGGTCAATTCTGAGCTGCAAAACATTTAAAAACACTCAAAAATGCATCAAAATACTGAAAATATTCCAGGGATTGTGTTTTATATGTTTCAGATGCAAAATGAGTAAAAACAGATGAAAAACAAACAAAGTTTGCATAATTGACAGTTTCAGTCCCTGAACTTTAAAAAATTGACAAAATTGGTCCCTGAGCATATATTTTTGGTTGAAAAGTCAAAAATGGTCCTAGGAGTTCAAAAATTATCAAAAATGATCTATGGGTAAAGAGTTTCAAAAGTTTACAATTTTAGTCCCTCAAGTTTCATAATTAGCAGAAATAGTCCCTGGGATTTCAAATTTTGGAAACTATCATTTATGGTCCTTTGGTTACTCATCTTGGCAAGATTGGTCCCTGAGAGAAGAGTTTGGAGAAATTGCAAGTTTGGTCCCTTAACTTTGCAAATTTAGCAGTTTTAGTCCTTGGGTCTTTGAAATTGGAAAATTATTCAACAAGGGTCTTTAGATTATGGATATGTGGCAATTTTTGGTCCTTATGGTTATTTTGGAACATTGGCAGAACAAACCCCTCCAAATTCAGAAATTACATTATTGGTCCCTATGCTTTTTAGCTAATAAATCAGATGGACCCTTTTATTATTTCCTACCCAAAAATAAATCCACCAATCCACCTTATATCTCCCCTAGCCCAATCCTAACCTTGGCCCAAAATTAAATCCAACAAACACACCCTGGTTAATAACCAGGGTCAAACTCAACCCACCAAGAGTCAAACCCCTATCTCCTCCCCCCCCCCCCCCCCCCCCCCCCGTGACCTGCACCTATGCCAAAACCCACTCATAGCCAACACCCCTATCACTTCCTCCACTGCCACACTCCACCCCTACCAACCACCCTACAACTCAATCCCATGTCATACTTCTCCCCCCTCCTCCAGGTCACCATTCTACTATAAACCCCTTTTCCCGCCAAGATAATGAAACCAATGGCTCTGATCATCTCCAAGCAATCCAAGGGCTGTGACAAGTCTCAAGAAGCTTAGAGGAATAAGACAAGATAGAAACCCTAATCCTAGATTAGTATAAATAGGATGTTTGTATGCCATTAAAAAGCAGTAGGTAATGTAGGATAGAAGTAGTTTTTGTTTAACTTTTAAGTATTTTAGTTATTAATCTCAGTTTGTAATCTCTTTAAAAATCAATGAAAGTTTTATTTTTCACAATCAAAACTATTCAGCTATTTACACTACTTATTATCTGCTTAATTTTTAATGCTTATTCACTGTTCCATTATTGCTTTTTCCCTGATTAATATGCCTGGTATGTTATACTTATGCTTAGTGGGTAGTTCAAAGGGTATTAGATTAGGTCCGAGTTTGGAACTGTCCATTTTAGCTCAACCTAGCTTATTGAGATTAGCTCATTAAAGGTGCTTATGGCTTGGTCATTACTGCTTATGTACACATAATCTAGCTTAACCAGTATCCAGCTTTCATTTTCTGAGGCTTTCTAAGCCTTTTGTAGTGTAAATCACAAGTCAGTCCTTGATTAAGGACTGTTTGGCACAGGGAGTTATTCTAGTCTAAAATTAGTTTTTCCCACTTTTTGAATTTCAACTAGCTTTGTTTTGTAATTTCTAATAGTTTCAAGGTTATAATTTTCACTTTTAAGTAGTTTTGTGTGTTTTTTATCCTTATTTCAAATATTGTAATCCATAACTGTTAGATAGAGTAGATTTAGTTTAAGTTTTTTTTGTTGTTATATTTGGCTAAAACAGGTTCATCAACAGAGATAATATGAACTCCACTACTAGTATGTAAGTTTTTGAAGCCTTAGATCAAGTTTTTACCCATTTTGTACCACTATTGCAGCAACCAAGCAGTCCCAAACAGCACTCAAACAGGGATTTTTAACGAGTTCGTTTCGTGATCAATTTCCTTGAAAGTTACTTTGTAGCTTTATTGTCAGCTTGGTAATAAGATTGTATTTTCATTTTATTTTAGGATTTTTTTTTTTTTAAGTAGCTTATTACAGTCCCTAAGTAGCCTGTTTGTTCATGTGATTGCCCTGCACCACCAGTGACTTGTCCCAACCCATCACTTTCTCAGCTCAATCTCTCCTTTTCTAGTTAATGATTATGATTTATTTTTTATATATAGATATTTAGTAGTATAAGCTTGCTAAAACTAGAGTTTGGTAGCATAACATTAGCATTTGCATAAACTTTTTGGTAGCTTTATGCTGGGATCTTTTGGCTGGTCTTGTAACTTTGGTATTGATTTGCTTTGCTCAATTCCATGTTCATTAGTTTATTCTAGCTTCTCATTCTGTTTCTATAGCTTACATATGTTAGGATAAGTTAGCTTGTTGCTTATTAATTGAAATGCTCAAGCTTTATAAGCTTGTGCCCATACTAGCTTGTTTAGATTAAGACTCCCCTGCTCCCAGGGTACTACTCTGTTCAGCCATCTTCATAAGCTCACTGAGAGCTTAATAGTGGGTCCTACTGAGAGATTTAGGGTTCTTTGTCAAACTAGTAATACTAGCTTGTTGGCTCAGTGCTTGTCTTTCATTATTGAGCTTATCTCATAGCTTATTTTGGTCCATCAGCACTAACCCTCCAAGCTCAGTTACACTGAGCAAATCAGTGTAACCATCCCTAATTCACAAGCTCATTGGGAGCTTATCACTTGGGTTTTACAGAGCTTTTTGGCTCTTTGGATTGCCTGGCTATCTGTTTATTTGGATCCTAGCTCACTTTGGACTATTGAGCTTATTTGATAAGCTCAACTAGGCCTACAATAAGCCTTCATACCTGTGATTGAACAAGTGTGATTGCGGATTTGCTTATCAGCTTTTATAAGCCTATCATTGTATCCATGTGCTTGTTTTAGCTCATTTCCAAGTTTACTCAAGTCATCTGCAGCTTATTGTACCTTTGTGGGATCATTGGCTAGCTTTTTGGTTTGCTTTTTCTTTGCATCAAAGTCCTAATAAGCTTATTGTACAAATTGTTAAGCTTTTCAGTTTGTAGTTTGCTTATTTTCAAGCTTTAGCCAAAGTCCCTTCATTAAAGTTGTTCATTTTGAGTATTTAAATAGTTTTGAAAAAAGAAAATCTAAAAAAGACAACTTTAATAGAAGTGATAGTTTCTATTTAAGCCAATTGGCTTATTTATAAGCAATTTCTGATTTTAAATTTTTCTTACGTTCCTGATAGCATGTAGTATTTTTAGCAATTTTTTCATATTTTTCTCATTTCATTTGGTATTTTTTATAATTTAATTTAGTTTAAATTAATTAATAATTAGATTTTAATTAATAATAATTAATTAAAAAGTAGGAAAAATATGTTTTCTGTTTTAAAATTTGTTTATAATATTTTAGATTCTTCTAAATTTAATTTTCATTTTTCTAGTTAAAATTTATAATTAATGGTAATTTAGTAAAATTTAGGTAATTAAAAAGTAATTAATAATTAGTAATTAATTAAATAGTGTAAAAATTATTTTTCTTTTTCTAAAAATTTTCTTTTGTCATTAGGATCGTAGAAAAGTAATTTTCATAACCGTAGGACTTTATTTGCTCCCGTTTCATTTTTTATTTTGCGCGTTCGCGTTTATTTCAAATTCAAACGCGCGTTTTTAGGTTTAAATCATGTTTTTAGGTTATCTGATCATCAGTGATTGTTAATATAGTGTTTTTAAGCTGTTCTCAATCATAATATCGTAGTGTAATCATAATAATCAAAATCCTGACCTTTCTGTCCAAATTCACCCGATCACAAACCCGTTTTGATACCATCACACCTCGTCGAGACATAACGACCCGGGGAAACACTGTATTTCGCGGAGATTGAGCCTAAGGAGTTTGTCTATATTGACCACATCCGTGGTTGACTTTAGTTGACTGCTTTTGCCTCAATCACTACCAGACTCGTTAATTAAGAAAAGCGCTTCTTGGGAGGCAACCCAAGCTTTTTATTTGTTTGCCTTGTTTGTTTATTTGTTTTATTTGCTTCCATATGTATGTTCTTATTTTTATTGTTTATAATTCATGTTTCAAATAAAATTGTGAAAATGCTTTATTTTGTTTTTAACTTTGTCTTAATTATATATAAAGGTATTTTGCAAAAGATAAGTGTAAGGGAAATCCATATTTGTTTTCAAAGAACGAATTGAACATGAATGATAACAATGAAATATAGACATACATATTAGTACTTGTTTGAGTCAAATGCTTGTATCAAGTCATAATGATATTTTGTAGGAATTCCAGGAATTAAGGTATAGGTTTTTCTAGAAATTTTCCGAAAACTCAACATAAAATTTCTGTCAGATCAATTCTGACGGCATCAGCAATTAATGCCTGACGACGTCAGGTATAAATTTTCTGAAAAACTTTGCAAGTTTTGTTTTTCTACCGGAATTGTAAAGTTTTGCTAAATCTTTAACTTATAAAATCCAGGAATCTGCAAACATTCATTCCAGAAGCATTATATCTTTACTTGCTTTCTAGGATTTTATTTTATATAGATTTTACCGTCGATGTTACGCTAGGTTTTCTTGTTTGTTATCTCAGGTTTAACAAGTTATATTGGACAAGAAAGATGTACATGGATGGTCAAGTCTTTGAGCATCAAGTTTCAAGTTTTTAGCCCTGCTTTAATCTTTAAGTTACATTCTCTTGGAGGAGGATTTAACCATGTTACCGCATTATCCACACCAAACGAATCAGGGGAGTATTTGTTTCATTCTTTCATTTTCTTTACTTTTACATCTCTTAATTGAACAATGGGGACAATGTTTAGCTTAAGTGTAAGGGGGGGGGGGGGGGTAAATGAAGATACCTTAGAGAATACCATGACACTTGATTTTTGTTTGTTTAATGGTAGATGTGTAATAAAACATAGAGAAATATTTGTTAGGGAAATTTTACCACCAAATTTCAAACTTTTTGCAACATATAGGAGTGAAACTTTAGTCTTAATAAGCATCTCATGGATAGGACTTATATGACTAGCACAAAAACCATACCACTCAAAAGAATTTATGAATAAGGTAGTGACCATCCTTGTATTAGATTAATTGATTAACGTGCCAGCGATCTAGTGTATGACTTCGTGACCATCCGTTATGCAAATAACGCGCCAGTGATCCAAGAAGTGCACTAGTGACCATCCGTTAGTTGAAGCGTCAAAGACTCGTGCCAGCGATCTACTAAGTTCATACATGTGAGGTTCACCCTTAGACTTGTTAGGAAAAGCCTTAGTGCTTATGAGTGTACTGATAGCACTTAGATTCTAGAACTTGTGTTAGTGATTCATTCCGAGGGCACAAGTGAGACTACATTCGTGTAGTTAGATTTACTATATGATAAGTGGCATTAGGATAACCCATGTTTTAAGCTTGTAATATAATTACATTGACTTCATTAGTCAAGTAATTCTCCCACACCATTGCGATGTACTCATTTTTAATACACGATACCCCTAGTACACCCCTCAGAGCATATCTTTACCATTTATAACTTTAAGCATATTACTTAAAGGAAGAAGTTGTTTACAATCCACCCCAAATGTACACCCAAATCGCCTTAGCCTTCCTTGTATGCACTCATCTTTAGTGCATTATTGTTACAACATTTGTTTAACCCTTAGTTAATTGTCTAATTGATTACATGGTTGCTAAGTCGAGTCATAGCTTGTACATATTGTTTTGGGACGATTGGGACTCATGGGTAAAGTACTAATGATATGGAGTAATAGGGAAGAACATCAATTATTACCCCCATATATGCGTTAATGTTTTAAAGTACTCCAAGTGTTTTGATTATCTTAATTCGAGTCATTAGATTAGTTACATGTAGAGTATGTAAAAGTTCAAGTGTAAGGGGAGAACCGAGGCCCCTATGATGTATTATTTTGGATGGTGATGCGTGAGAATTGCACCAGGCTTTACCTCTCGAGGGATCTCGAGAAGCTTACAACCCCCACCAGGCAGTGTACCTGATCGTTGTAGTATAGTATAGTAACAAGTACCGGGGGATTGATCGTTCAACTCAGGAATAGTGTCGCTAGGATTAGAAAGCCTAAAAACTAGGTCTAGAGGTGAGGGCTGATTCTTTTTGTATTTTTATCTTTTAGAAAAGCAAATAAAAATCTCGGTTTTTGAAGGAGTGGGCGGAATTAGTTGCTAATCAACTAACCCAATTACTAAGATGCAATCGAAATAAAATAATAAAAATGAAAATAAACTAAATTAAACTAAGGGTGTGAGCAATATGTGGGAAAATGGTGTTTACTTAGATTTCACTACTCCCTAGATATCTTTTACAAGGTAATTACTTGTTACAGTTGCGTGGATGACGGATTGTATTCCTTAATATCATTCATGGGGTGGCGTACTTACTTCCCCAATCCTATAAGCTCCTACTTCACTCCTATGTCGAGCCGGCTAAGAAGCTCCTAACATGCGATCACTAGAATTCGCTCATCCATTAAATACAATCATAAAAACCTAGTACACATCGGTTCATGTTTCTTAAGACGTTCAAGCAAGTGACACAATGCAGATCTGCCAGTTTTCTTAAGCCTAACATTGAAATCATTCATCCATTACAACTATAAACAAGAAATCAACCTATAATCAACATCTAGGTTTCATTACATCCAAGCAAACACACAAAAGATCTAGCCTAGCATGTTATAATCAAGAAAAGCATAAGATATATTCAAACAACACATAGACATATTGATTGAATTGAAAGAGGACTTATCTTAATTGAACATGAAAGGTTTCAAGGGGTGAAAACCATTGAAAATACTATTACAAACGACCTAGGGTTTATTAGGTTCGACCCTAGTATTCTCCACACAAGTTCCTCCCCTAATGAATGAAAAATAGAAAAGTATATATAGATTTTGTGAGGTGACGGCGTCAAGAGTAAATTTCTGACGCCGTCATCTCGCCGCCAATAAAGTTCTCGGACTGCCTAGATCTGGGTTTGACGCCGTCACGTGTAATCCATCTTCAGGCCATCACCAAAATAACTCTTGACGCCCTTCTTCTGATGCCTTCAGGTTTTCTCTGGGTCGTCATGGATTTTGCTCTTGACGCCGTCATCTTTTCCTTCTTGACGCCGTCAGGTACTGTTCCCAGCATGGAAAATTAAGTCTTTGCCGTTTTCTTCACTCTTATGCTCCAAAAATATCCAAAATGCTTCCTTTTTCCAGAATTCACTCCCAAAGTACCTAAAATCACAAAAGGAATGATTTAGGGCAATATTTGATCAAATAAATTCAATTCCAGACTTAAATGACCCCCTAAAAACGGTTCATTTTTTGCCTCATCAGATGGTAAGTGTATGCAAAAAAAAAAGAAAAAAAAAAAAAAAAAAGAGAGAGAGAGAGAGAGAAATATGCGGACTACCATCCTGTTTCTTTCATTTATGTTTATGTTTATGATTAGCTTAAGTCGAGTCGAGTCTTGGCTTAGCAACACCGCATTGTACATGTAATTGACCTAGATGATTAACTTGCCGCCAGTAAAATATCCTTTATCCAACAAACCGTGTTTTCCATACCCCTACACCCAACATTACAACCCTTGAAAAGCCCTCTTTGATAGTTTATCTTAGGTGCTTACGCCTAATGGAGGAGGTTTTTTATCCTTTCCCAAGCCTACGGTAATCTATTTGCTATGACATGTAGTGAGTGATATTTTTCCATTTCTATTAGTTATATAGGTTTATAACACCCAAGAGATGAGATTATCCAAACACTATTTGTGAGGTGCTAGTGTATGATTTCCGTGCTTATTTTGATTAAGGTGGAACGATTATTTGTTGTAATTACTTTTATGTTAATATTAAATGACCCCTAACTTGTATTTTGATTAGAATAAAAGTTCATTTGCTTGATGACAAGCAAATCCCAAGTGTAAGGGTATTTGATGAGACGAAAAGTGTTACGCTTTTAAGGGGTCATTTAAGCCTTAAATCGTGATTATATGATCAAATATTGCCTTAAATCTTTCCTTTTGTTATTTTAGGTACTTTTGAGAGGAAATATGAAAAAGGAAGCATTTTAGACGTTTTTGGAGCATAAAAGTGAAGAAACAACAAAGTCTCAAATTATGCTGGAAACAATACTTGACAGCGTCACACTCTACAAGGTGACGGCGTCATGTATTGACAAAGAGGTGGATAATTATTTTACACTTTACGGGCCAGAAAGGAATTTTGGGGTTAAAGAGTGACGGCGTCACGTTATAAAGCACTAAGGACGTCATGTGTTATCACAAAGAGTGACGTCCCAGAGAACATTACAATGTGACGGCATCAAAAGTGGATCTAGGTAATCAAGGAACCCTAAGCACGGAGAGGTGACGGCGTCACGTCCCATAAGGTGACGCCGTCAGGATTGTAAAATCTATATATACTCATCTTTCATTCATTAATTGGTGGAACTTTAGGGAGAACTTAGGGTACGAACCCTAGTCGACTTTTGCAGCTATTTTGAGGTTTCTAAACCTTTTTTCTTCCATGATTAATTGAAGATAAGTATTCTATCAATCATTCAATATGTCTATGTGTTGTTTAATTCTATATTACGCTTATCTTTCTTTTAACATGCTACGCTAGGTTTGTTTTCGTTTGCTTAGATGTAATGAAACCTAGCTATTGATTATTGATTGATGGTTTGTTATTAATTGTCGTTGGATGAATGATATCAATTTCAGGTTTAAGAAAATTGGCTAATCTCCTATTGGTAACTTGCTTGAAAGTCTTAAGAAACATGAATCGGATGTGTACTACGATTAATTGGTTGTATTTAATGCATAAGTGACTATTAATGAGGCCATGATAGGATACTAAACGTGTCGTTATAGGAAGAGATAGGATCTTATAGAGTTGGGGAAGGACGTACACGCCCCCACGGCTGGTACTAATTAAGGAATATAACCCATCATCCACGCAATTGTAACAAATCTATCAATCAATAAAAGATAGCTAGGGAGTAGTGAAACCTAAGTAAACACGTTTTTCTCCATATTAGTTTCCACACATTTATTTTCTTGTTATTTTATTTTTATTGCATTTGTAGTTATTTGGGTTAGTTTACTAGCATCTAATTCCGCCCACTCGTTCAAAACCCGAGATTTTTACTTGCTTTCTATAAAATATAAAGATACAAAAAGAATCATCCCTCACCAAGACCTAGTTTAGATTATTTTCAATCCTAACGAACACTATTCCCTTTGGAGAATGATCAATTCCCTGGTTCTTACCACTACGCTATACTGCATCGGTCAGGTACACTTTCCTGGCAGGGATTGTAAGCTTCTGAAGATCCCTTGAGAAGTAAAACTTTTGTGTGACAATCCAAATCGCATCACTATGACCCTGAGCTACTAACCTGGCCTTGTTTCTTACAACAATTCCCCTTGCATCCATTTTACACTTCAGAATTTACTTAGTCCCAATAGCAATCTTACCTTCAAGCATTAGAACTAACTCCCATGTGATCATCTGGGAGAGACTAAAGCAAGATAGTTCTTGCCTTGGTCTCTCTCTGGACTGCTATTTGTTCATCAGCTGCAGCAGGAGGAAGAATGATAATATTGCTAAGATTGTCTCTTCCTAATCTCTTCTTACTGTTTCCATTCTGAATGACATTACAGAGATTGAAGTCAGTGTTGATGATCCAATTATCCATCTTCATAGCCCAAATCTCATACTCATCTTTCTTAAGATAAAGGAACTTTCCATTACCAGCAGATACAGTTGTGGAGATTACTTATTGTATTGGTTGTGTGTTTGTTGTATTGGTTGAGTTGTCGTTGATTTGAGTGACATCAGAATCGTCTTCTGCAGACATGATTGAGGAGTTTGAGAGTTTTAAAGAGATGTAAGTGAAGCTTCTTTATCAGAGATTCTCTCCAAGGCTCTGATAGCAATTTTAAAATCAAGATCTTTTAAGCTCTTCTAGGATTAGCAATATTGATAAGCACAGCGGAATAAGAACAAGAACACAATATTACTAATAAGGTTTTCTTTATTAAATATAAAATAAACTACTATTACTATTAAACTACTACTACACGCTCTATGCGTTTCTAGACTCTCATTGGAGAGATTAGCTATGAAAGGATGATTTTTAACCTTGACGCCTACCCTCTTTATATGATAGAGGGAGGTTACAAACCCTAGCTTACTAAGAAAGCTAACTATTACATAATAAGCCCTCATTGTTTCTTCTTTCTTCATTCTTGCTTGTAGGTTTTGTAATCATCAAATCTGTAATTCCCAATAGAGATGCCATCACAACTTCAAACTTTGTCTTTTTCTTCCAATATTCATTCAAATAAGCCTAAAACTTCTACGTTTCCATCAAATGCTTGATCCATGACCCTATAAACCTAATAGGGAGGATTTTAAGTTATAATATAGATAAAATGAGGTAAAATGCATCAAATCATGAGGTAAGTGACCCTAAAATTGCTATCAAATTGCACCACATCAGCGTGTTAAATGTGAGGGTTCCTAGTTTATCATGTTTGTCTTATTAGAGTACCCCAACAGTAAAGGTGTAGTACGTGCACGAGTAGAGAACTCGACATTGCATGACACTGGTAATTAGTTGGGGCAACTCCCATGGTGAGTCCAAAGTATGACGAAACCAATGAACCTCTAGTATATGTGGGATAGATGGTTAGTCCTTACTAAGTTAAGGAAGACACGCGAGGTCGAAGTAATGACTCTATGATAATAGGCCTCTCGACATTAATTTTAAAAAGATTATTGCTTTTTGTTAGGGCTTGGTCAAATTTGTTAGCTAAGGAAATTTGTGACGGGCTTGTTTTACTTGAGCCCATTCCAAAAAAAAACACCATGCAATATGATCCAAACTAGCTCAAATCAAAAATCAATAAAATAAGGATTAATGAATTAAAAATTGCTTCTCCAAAACTAAGAGAATATACAATGGTTAGTTTTTGAAAGACTTTTTACATTTAATGCAATTAATGACTTGAGCCATAAAGAAAGAAAAGCTTTTATCAAAGACTTGAGGTTTATCAAGTCTTTGTAAAAAGCTATTCAAAAAGCTTTTGATGCAATGCATAAAAACCTCTTCCAAAAGCTTTTTAGAATAATATAAAGCTTTTATTGGTTTTGCCATTGTAGATGCTCTAAGGTCATCGAAAACGCTCAAGTTGCTTCGTGAAACGGTGTTGTAATTTGTTTGTTTCTTAATTTCATGTTTTTTAGGTGTTATTTGGTTAGTCCATTGTTAAATTTATCTTTAAGTATTTATAGATGTTAGTTGAACTTCAATTGTTTTACGTGATGGTGTTTGGGTGCCATTTTAGATTAGTTTCGAGGCATGTCTCATTGTTCGTGTTTGTATCATCTAGTTACTTGTTAGCTTTTTTAAATAAAGATATCTTTTATATAATAAAACAAAATCTTAATTTGTAACTTTCGTATTTCAAAAAAAATATTATTTCTTTTTTAAGTGATATTTTAATTATTATTTTTTAATTTATAAATTTTTATAAATTCGTTTTATTGATATACTACACAAATAGAAGATAAATACAGAAAATATAAATAAGATGCAACTAACAATACGATTAAACTTTTTAAATGATTATCTTTAATAGTAAAAAACTATAATTAAAAATTATAAATCAAACAAAACAAAAATTAAATTATTTGTTTTTTAATCAATAAAATTATATCATTCATATTAAAAAAAATAAAAAAAAAATACTGCACGTGCACGAGTATTATAACAATAAGATTAAACCTTTTTAAATAAAGATATTGCCATTAAAAAAACAATAATAATCATGACAAGAGATGAGATAAATATATAACTCATATTTGTCATATAAACAATGAACCAATCATAGCCACCCATTTTTTATCTAAATTAAGAAAAAAACCATTTTTCACCTTTTTTTAAAACAACATATCTTGCAAACGGTAAATCTTCAAACTCCAAAAAAAATACAATCGCGACAAGAATTAAATTATCTTTTCATAAATATGTATTGTTATATACTTTCGACGAACTTATTTTTTGACGAACTTTCTGCCCAGGAAAATCATATATGATTCGTAAAAATCACATATGATTTGATTTTTACAAATCACATATGATTCTTACGGATCATATGTGATTTCTAAAAATCATATATGATTCGTAAAAATCATATATGATTTGATTTTAACGAATCATATATGATTTTTACAAATCACATATGATTTTTCTGGGCGGAAATTTTGAAAAAAAAAAGAAAAAAAAAAAGAAAAAATTTTCGAAAAAAATTCGTCAAAAGTATATAACAATGCATGTATATAGAAAGATAATTTAATTCTCGTCGCGATGATTTTTTTTTTTTTTTTTTTTTTGCGTAATGATTACGGTTTGCGAGATACTTAATTTTTAAAAGGGTAAACTACAAAAATGGTCACTAACGTATCGCGAAAGTGCAAAAAAGACACTGAGTCATAAAGGAATGCAAAAATGCCACTAACGTTGCGCATAACGCAAAAAAGCCACCAAGAGCCAAATCCCGTTAGTTTCATCGTTAAGTGCCAAGTCATTGAGGGTAGTATCGTCATTTCACGGTTCATTTTATCTCCCGACAATTATAATTGAAGGACTGTATTTGCAAACAAACGTAAACTCTTTAGTTAAAGCAAATAGATTCCTAGAGTTGCTTTTTCAGATTACATTAACTCCTCAAAACCAACTCCCCAAAACCAACCTATTTAACCTCATATCCGTTGTAAAGGTAATCAACCGTCAAACCCTAACTTTTAAAAAATATATATATCCTAAATTGGAACAACGAACCCGGCTATGGCGAATAATGATAAGGGAAAGGCTTTATTGATTGGGGGGGGGGGGGAATCATCCGAAAAGTCGTGGGGGAAATTTATATTAAACGATGAAGTCTTTGAAGAAGTTATGGCTACATTTGGTGATCAAGTTATTGCCAAGTATGGTTCGTATAAGAACATAGGGGAGGAGATGATAGAAGAAATTCTTCAATGGCTTGGGAACAAAACTTACAACGAACCAAACGTGGGTGGTAGTGGTGCGATATATATTCCTACCCTTGGAAGTGGTAGCGGTTGCTCCAATGAGGTAGTTGCAGAGACAAAAAA
Source organism: Artemisia argyi (assembly GCA_030686995.1). NCBI lineage: Eukaryota > Viridiplantae > Streptophyta > Magnoliopsida > Asterales > Asteraceae > Artemisia > Artemisia argyi. The sequence continues at coordinate 18,899,807 of CM060676.1, forward strand.
AGGGGGGGAAGGCCAAGGAAAAAAGTAACTTTTCTATACCAATCGACAATCCGAGTACAATGTCACCAAAAAGGAAGAGGGGAAGGCCTGTTGGGAGTGAGAAGAAGGAGGGGAGTGATAATTTGAATACAAGTACACAAAAAAAGGAAGAGGGGAAGGCCTGTTGGGAGTGGGAAGAAGATGGAGGGGAAAGAAGAGCATATGGATATTGGTATGTTAATGTAGTGATTTCATTTACGTGTCATTTTAAATTTGCTTATGTTGGATGCTATGATAATTTTGATAGACTTTTATATGCATCCCCTTTGAGTGGCATGATTGAGTGCCCTGATTGGTAGGTTTAGGATAAACAGGGTATTATGGTATTAAGTAGGGTGTTAGATTATCATAAGTGAGAGTGTTTGGCATTGCAGTTGTACTGTTATACTAGCTAAGTCTTCACATTGATGTCTTGACTATTGACGTTTGAGTTTAAGTAGGATGATATGTTATCACGTTGGTTCTAAGGAAGTATTCACATTAGTTCTAAGGAAGTATTCACATTGGTTCTAAGCAAGTCTTCACATTGGTTATGGGTGTTGGTTGAGTAGTCATGATGAGAAGGTAAGATGGAAATATAGGTAGATGGTTAAGTGCAACAAAAAGATTAATTAGAGTTGTATAATTGTCAAGTTATGTGATGGAATACGTTGCTTAGATTGTGTATCTTGAGAGTCTCTTGTATTGTAATGGAGATAACAATCAACATGATGGTCAATGTTGCAAATTACGGTTACTGATTGTAAGTTAGTTGCTATACAATGTTGCAAATTAGGTTACTGATTGTAATGTAGTGATAGCTTATTAGTTGTAGTAGCTTATAGCAATAGTCAAGGTGGGTCAACTCTTTCAAATGTCAATTAAGAGTTTTACCCGCCAAGTTCTTGCCTTTATATGCAGATGTAATAGTTTCATTTCAACTCAATCAATGAAATAATCTTTCTTTCATTGACTGCTGCTGCATTGACTTTAGCATGTATACCATTAGTTTGAATTAAAATGATAAATTTGAATAGTGTGTACTTTAATTGACTACCGATGTTTGAATTTAAACTGTGGCAGATTAATTGGTTATGGGGGTGACGTTGTGTTCAGTATGCACAATAATGGAGTCTTTGAATTTGGTCCATTAAGGTATGTACAAGGGAATGTTTGTACACTTTGTGGCCTTGTCTATAACAGACATATCTTTAGCCTAGGTCTGGATGATATGTTATCACGCATTAGGGGAGAAAAATGGGTTGTGTTCTTTTGTTTGCCTGGAAAATCATTAGAAGAAGGCTTGAAGTTGATTCACACAGACAATGATGTGCATACAATGATCGAACTAGGTTGTCGGGATGGTTCTGTAGAGTTGTTTGTTGCTCACACAAAACAGATAAAATCTTAATACTATTTAAAAAAACTTTGATTCTGAGGGTGAAGGTGAGGAGGTTATCGGATAGGTAGAAGAAGATGCTAGCTTGCGGTGCTCTAGCACTTCAACTCCTTTTAGGACTAGCACTTCAAAACCTTTTAGGGTTGTGGATGATGTTGATGCTTCAAAACCTGAATCCGAGAAGCATGTAAAGAGGGTAAAGAGGTCTGGGGATAAGGGAAAAGGAAAGATGGTTGATGAGGATGATGTTCTTAACAGGAACAAATCGGCTGGTATTGTCATTAGAGACGGTGGTTCTATAAAGAAGACAGCAGGTGTTGGTTTAGGGAATGTGGGAGCAAGGGGTGGGGTCTTTTGAGACCAAGAAGTGATGTTAGAATCACTAATTGCGTACTGGGACTAAAGGCACCAAGATCATTGGGTAACAATGTGGTGTTATTCTGACTAGGTGAGTCTAATGAATTGTTTAGCAAATATTTTGGATACATTGCATTGCCTATTATAGTAACCTCATTTCATTGCATATTTTGACTGTGCAGGTGTAGTTGATCACATGTTGGTTCATCCAGTAGAAGGTTTTGAAGATTGACATATGGGTTCATCTATTGGGAATATGTAATGTGTAGAAACAAAAACACTTTAATTTGTTGTATTGACTAATGTAATTTGACTAATGTAACTTGAACTATTTTACCTTTGTTTCGAATATGCCAAAGCGTGTGTGCAGGCATTGTGATGGGTTCTTCTTTTTGGTACATGCCGAACAATATTATGTAAATTAAAGTATTTCATATGGGTTAAATGTTTAGTGATGCTTGACTCCTATCAAATACTAGGTTTTGTGTGTCTGTTATACTATGTTTGTGTTTGTTTATTTTGTTTTTTGTGTTATATACTTCTATCAATACTCTGTTTTGGGTTAAATGTTTATTGATGCTTAACTCCCATCAATACTCTGTTATTGCATTTAATTTCTTATGCATAATATGTTTGTGTTTGTTTTGTGTTTCTGTTATTTGCTTCGATTAATAGCATTTACAAGTTTGTGTTTGTGTATTATGGTTAGAATTCTGTCAGTTTCATGTCTGTGTTTGTGATACGAATCGAACACTGTATATAAAGAAAATCGGGATCAAACGACCCCTTCCATTCATAAACCATACATTTACAACCTAACGATAGGGGAAACCACAACCCCTATCTACATCTACACCTACATCTACCTTACGACAGGGGCACCAAAAGGAACAAAAGAAACCACAGCTCCACAAGTGCCCAACCATCTACTACCTACATTCATCATACACAACAAAACAACCCACCCCAGCCTCCAGCACCTAACCCCTTCACATGTACGTTTGACTCACAGCAAACTCAATCTTGGAAACAGTGCTGTCGTTAGTTTGCCTGAGCATCCTCATCAATCCCCTCATCTTTCTCATATCAGCTGACTGAATCCTCCTAAGCTTGTTCACATTGGCCCTTGCAGTTCTCAAGCCCTTTAAGATTTGGAGCTCCGCAATCAAGTCCCCCCTAATACCGAGCATATTAGACAGCTTTTGGCACCTACTCATCAACTCTTGTGCATGATGAATGTCTTCCTCAACCTCTCGTTGGTAATGGGATAGCATCATTTCCAATATGACAAGCGAGTTACAGACAATCACGAGATCAAGACAGCGAGACATGTTACTGGAAAAGGGAATGATAATTTTTTGGTTACGGGTGTGTGTTTCTGCTTGTGTATGTGTGTGTGTGTGAAGGCGTTGTGACAATTTAATATGGTTAACATCAAAATACCTTCGCAAATTAGCCATTGAGGTCATGTTACAATTATACCAAAATGTTGGCGGGAGATAAACTGAACAGTGAAAAGACGATACTACCCTCAATGACTTGGCACTTAACGAGGAAACTAACGGGATTTGGCTCTCGGTGGCTTTTTTGCACTTATGCGTAACGTTAGTGGCATTTTTGCATGCATTTATGACTCGGTGTCTTTTTTGCATTTTTGCGATACGTTAGTGATTATTTTTGCAGTTTACCCTTTTTTAAAAAACGATGAAAGTTTATTTTTTATTTTTTTATTTTGATAAAAAAAAAATGAGTGGATTAAAATGGTTCATTGATTTTATGGCAAATATGAGTTCTATATTGATCTTCTGGCATCATAACAATTATGACAGAAAATAACACATATGACGTCTTGTAGTAATGTTATGTTTTTATAAATGTCAAGATAATCTTAAATTATAAAACGTGAAAAATGAAACAATGTAATTTAAGTTTGTTGTTTGTCCATATCCTCTAATCATCACTAATTAACAATGTAATAATGTTAATATAATCTGCGGTGTCTTGTAATAATGTACGTTATGTTTTTATAAATGTCAAGATAATCTAAAATTATAAAACGTGAAAAGTTAAACAATTTAATTTAAGTTTGTTGCTTGTCCTTATCATCTTCATCACTAATTAACCCAAAACACAATCATATATTATAAGCTAACAGAAAAAACCATAAATACAAGCAAACTTTTTATAACATAGAACCACATGCATTACTACTCTAACTTAGATCATGGTTGCTGGAAAAAGAATAGTTGACGAAATATCGGGCTGGCTAACCTTGTATGACGATGGTTCCGTTGATCGAACATGGAGTGGAGCTCCACGTTTCAAGTTCTTGGCTGAAGCAGTGCCACCGCATAACGATTTCATCAATGGTGTAGCCACCCGTGACATTGTAATAGACAGAAACACGGATCTTTCTGTCCGTCTCTATTTGCCCGAGACAACGAACACGTGCACTAACCTTCCCATTATCCTTCATCTTTACGGTGGAGGATTTTGTATTGGATCTCCAGATTGGTTCATGTACTATAACATCTACACCCGTATAGCCCGTGCCAGTGGAGCCATTGTGGTATCCCCTTACCTACGTCGTGCCCCAGAGCATCGACTTCCTGCTGCTATAGATGATGGCTACTCGACCCTTCTTTGGTTAAAAGAGTTAGCAAACAAAGAATCCCATGAACCATGGGTTTCTGCCCGTGGAGACTTCAATAGGGTTTTCCTCATAGGAGACAGCTCTGGCGGAAACTTGGTCCATCAGGTCGCAAGAAAAGCTGCCCTAGAGAATCTTGATCCATTGAGAGTCGCTGGAGTAGTCCCGATACACCCGGGATTTGTCCGGTCCGTGAGAAGCAAGTCAGAGTTGGAAGCACCCGAGTCTACGTTTTTGACTCTACACATGTTGGATAAGTTTATGGAACTAGGGTTGCCAGAGGGGAGCACAAAAGATCATCCGATAACATGTCCTATGGCCGAGCCGGTGGATGATTTGGATTTGCCACCGTATTTGCTATGTGTTGCGGAGAAGGATCTTATTTTAGACACCGAGATTGAGTTTTATGAAACAATGAAGAAAGCTAATAAGAAGATTGAGTTGTTGATGAGTCATGGAATGGGACATGTTTTTTATCTTAACAAGATTGACATTGATAATGATCCACAAACATCTGATGAAACCGAGAAGTTTGTCCAAGGGATTGCAAACTTTGTTAAAACTCACTAGATCAAGAGGATACTTATTATGCAATTGTTGTTCACCATATATGTCTACTCATGTACATTTCGTGACCTTTGTAATTCTTAATGTGGTCTTGTTTTATTTCTAAAAGTATATCTCAAGCAACTTGCAAAAGTAACTATTTCAGTTCATTCATATTAGATAATTTTAACTTTGATCACCAGAAATGAATTAGAAACAAGAATCAAGAAGGGAATTGCCTGAATTAGCGGTGGCGGATCAATAAATCTGACAAAAGATGTGCATTTTTCCCGAAAGAGAGAATGGTACGCATAGACTGTTACGTCCGAGGCACAGGAAGGCAAGAGGACAAAGAGGGTGTCGAAAGCTCCAACTTGGCACAAGGACTTCGTGATGGCCGGGTTGGGATAACCATCATACTTATCATATGTTTAGGATAAGTCTTTTAGTTTGTTTAGGATTATCTCTTTATAAGTATTTAAACAATTCATATGAATGAAAGTCATTATGTTTTTCGGTCTATAATTCTCTCTGTCTCTTCTTACTAACTGAGCCAGCACTCGCTTGGAGTAGTGCTAATTTGATCAATCACATGGTGTATCAACGGGTGCTTTCATTGAGAGAATTATAGATCGAAAAACATAATGACTTTCATTCATACGAATTGTTTAAATACTGATAAAGAGATAATCCTAAGTAAAACACAAAAACTTATCCTAACATGACTCAAACACATATCCTAAACAGTGGAATTAAGTTCCTTTGGACTAGCCCCAGCCCATTCCTTTAATTCCCTAATCACTTTTGGAGCTGCAATTAACGTTGCAGACTCATCCATAAAACTGACTTTTTGTGATATCCATATACCATTGGAGTTGGGGTCAGCTAGTAATAACCAAAAAGTTCTCTTCTTAGTGGAAAGGGTATTGGGGGCAATGTGGGAGGGCTCTCACCACGTGGTTATTACGAAGGTTAAAGGTGACCCAACCACGCATTGTGACTATATCACTCTCGTGTATCGCTTCTTCACCTTCGGTTTCACATTTGATATCGAAGGAGATGGAAGGCATCATTTCTAGAACAATTTAAACACCTTGGGCTTTGTCCGAAGAGAACCCTGCAAGGGGTGTGTTTGTGTACAAGGTGTTTAAATTGTTCTAGAAATCACATACCCGTTAACCACCAAGGGGTGTGTTTGTAAATTGTTTTTTTTTTTTTCCCAGCACGTTTGTACATAAAACATCTGCAAAATCTGCAAAAGTAAAATTTCAAAATATCAAAATATCAATTGCATTACACTCGAACTCGGCTTGTCATTCTTGAGTCTCGCATGTTTCCAATGAAAACTTAGGCTACTATACATGGTGACCGAGGATGATCGTGGTTACCAGTGCCACATTGGTGCCAACATACTTAAAAAAATCCTATAGAAAATTTATAATCAATTATATTATTAATGATATGTGCAATCATTGAAGATTTTAATTAGAAACATATCAATTTACTGTAATACATTTGATACACTAATCGAATGCAGATTTAGTTATCTGTTATTTGCAGAGACAGATGGAGTACTTTAATTATCTATTACTTCAATAATTTAAGAAGATAATGCATCTACCTCTTGCTATAAATAGTACCATTTCTATCACTTACACACATCAAAACTCTCAAAACTCACTCAAAGGATGAAGTCTTCACTTTCGTTCTTGGCTCTCTTTTCACTTATGGTAAAACCACAATAACATATTTCATTAACGCACACACCATATATACATGTATATGTATTGTAGCCATCACACGCCCATATACATACACATGAACAGATGTATGAAATGACTAATATTTTTATGTTACTCCATCTTTTTCGTAATTAAGAATTAAATAAAAAAAAAAAAAAAAAAATTCTCTCTTTCGTGTCTAAAGGAAAATTCACACATGCAACTATAACATATATATATATATATATATATATATATATATATATATATATATATATATATATATATATATATATATATATATATATATATATATATATTTAAGGGTGAGGTTATTCTAAATAGGAACTTATAACAAAAAGGTTAAAAAGGCAACAATGCAATAACTTTATAACAGTGATGCAGGAAGTCTTGTGGAGGTGCATCACAGTTATAAAAGTTATTGCATCCACAGTTATACAAGTTGTTGCATTACAGTTATAAAGTTACTGCATCATAATATATCACAGTGCATCACAGCCTTTTTATTTTAACCTGAAGATATATATATATATATATATATATATATATATATATATATATATATATATATATATATATATATAATTTTTCATATTTTTCTAAGTTGATTTGCATTTTTCTTATTTTATTTTCATTTTTATTCACTTTTTAATACATTTTAATTACTAAAAAATCCAAAAAAATCAGAAAAGCCAAGAAAAATCCAAAAATATTTTAGAAATTTATTTTCATTTATTTTAGAATTTTAGAAATTTATTTGCATTTTTCCCATTAATTTTGAATTTAATTTGAATTTTTTAATTAGATTTAATAGTTATTAATTCCCAAAAATTACACAAAAAGCAAAAAAATTAGTTTTTTAGTTTTAAAATTACTTTTTAGTTATTTTATAATTTTCAAAATTTATTTTTCATTTTTCTCACCTTCTTTGCATTTTCTTTTAATTTTTAATTAGTTAAATAGTTTTTAATTCATAAAAAATAAACAAAAAGTCAAAAAAATATTTTTCTTTTTCTTAAAATTTTTTTTTATCATTTTTAACTTTTCAAAATTATTTTGAAGTCCGTAGGAGTAGTGTAGCTCAAAATTCGCGTTTTATTTCGTACTTTATAAACTTTTTTTTTTACGTTTAAGCTTACGTTTTCGATTTTACGTTACGTTCTTAGTTTCCTTATTTGAAATACGTGCTTAAGTGATTATTTGTGCTTCATTTGTTATTTCATTAGTATAATCTCATCAAAATCACTTTTTGCCACTTTCACTACAAGTTTCACGAATCGGGAATTGAGAATTCCATTCACCCTTCACACGGACTACGACCTCGGGTTATCCGTATTTCTTTGCGGATCTCTTGAGTAATACTATACTTATGTATATACATATATGTATACATATATATAAATATATATATTTATATATATAGGCAAAGGATCACGTGCGGATGGTTTTTTTTAGTGCGGATGTGCAGATGGATCTGGACCGCCCATTCCAGAATCTAATCTCCCATTCCAGAATCTGATCTTGACTTTTTGTAAAAAAAATTCAAGATCTGACGCTAATATCACGGTACCAATTGATCATGAAAATGATTTTTTTGATTTTTTTCCTTCTCAGCGATCGTTACTCTAGTTGTGTTCTTTTATTTTTTTTATTTTTTCAGATTTTTCTGAGCACTTTTTTCTTTTTTGATTATGAGTGCTAATGTGATATTAACGATATTATGAGTGGTACCGTGATATTAAGCTTTTTTACATGTAAAAATGAACCGTGATATTACGATATTAAGAAAAAGTTAAAGTGATATTAAAAAAAATTAACTTTGATATTAAGAAAGCATGATAGTTACGACGATATTAACAATTTTTATTAAGAAAAAGTTTTTACGATATTAAAAAAGTTATTGTGATATTAAATTTTTTATTAAAAAAAAAAGTTTTCAGAATCTGATTTTGACTTTTTTACAAAAGTCAAGATCTGATCTTGACTTTTGTCAAGATCAGATCTTGACTTTTGTAAAAAAGTCAAAATCAGATTCTGATATCACAATACCTTTAACGATGAAAACGATTTTTTTTTTGAAATTTTTTTCAGCGATTCTTAATTATTTGTTGTCCTTTTTATTTTTTTAATTTTTTCAGATTTTTTTGAATTTTTTTCAGAAAAAAAAACTAATACGATAGTAACGATCTTAAAAAAAGACGGGATATTTACGATAATGCCACTCCGCCTTTTTCAGATGGTTGACTAGATGGAGGGCTGAGATTCGTCCGTACATCCGCACTAAAATCCAAAAATGTACTGGATCCCTTCCCTATATATATATATATATATATATATATATATATATATATATATATATATATATATATATATATATATATTAACACAATTACAACTATCTCGCTTTCTCCCGGACTTGAACCCACAGCTTATTGGTTGGGGAAATAACCATCTCCCGAATACAACTAAGCCAAAAAGCCTATTGGTTAAATGTGTTTTTGGTGACCATATCTTGGTTGTAATATTTTTTTGGGGGGAATTTAGTTATCGTTCTAAATTCTTTTATTTTTATTCTTATTTTTTGATATATATATTGCTAGATCACGGTAGTCATAGACGCTAGGCCTGATTCAGGAAGACGACATGGCTCACTTGTTCAATGGGGAACTTCAGTGTCACCTATACCAGCCAAGGTAACTCAGTGTCATACGTTGGTGGACGCAAAAAACAACCAAAAGTCTATCAAAGTTGAACCATTGCGAAACGTTCAAGCTTATGATGAAACAACAACTCAAAAAGGTAAGAAATCTATTGGAATTGATTTTGAACTGAGGCCAAGTGCTAGTCATGACAACCGAATTGGTTTAGAAGGTCAAAAGAAGTTTGGTAATGATTTTGAATCGACGCCAAGTACTACTGGTTATGACAATGGAATTGGTCTAGAAGCTAGAAAGGCTTTCGCTAGCGATTTTGATCAGAGGCCAAGTGTTACCGGTTATGACAATGGTATTGGTCTAGAAGCTAAAAAGGCTTCCAGTAGCGATTTTGAACCGAGGCCAAGTGTTACCGGTTATGACAATGGAATTGGTCTAGAAGCTACAAAGGCTTTCGGTAGCGATTTTGAACTGAGGCCAAGTGTTACCGGTTATGACAATGGTATTGGTCTAGAAGCTAAAAAGGCTTTCGGTAATGATTTTGAACTGAGGCCAAGTGTTACCGGTTATGAAAATGGTATTGATCTAGAAGGTGCAAAGGCTTTCGGTAACGATTTTGAACCGAGGCCAAGTGTTACCGGTTATGACAACGGTATTGGTCTAGAAGGTAAAAAGGCTTTCGGTAGTGATTTTGAACCGAGGCCAAGTGTTACCAGTTATGACAATGGAATTGGTCTAGAAACTAAAAAGGCTTTCGGTAGCGATTTTGAACCGAGGCCAAGTGTTACCAGTTATGACAACGGAATTGGTCTAGAAGCTAAAAAGGCTTTCGGTAGCGATTTTGAACCGAGGCCAAGTGTTACCCGTTATGACAACGGAATTACTCTAGAATCTGAAAAGGCTTTCGGTAGCGATTTTGAGCCGAGACCAAGTGTTACCGGTTATGACAACGGAATTACTCTAGAATCTGAAAAGGCTTTAGGTAGCGATTTTGAGCCGAGACCAAGTGTTACCGGTTATGACAACGGAATTACTCTAGAATCTGAAAAGGCTTTCGGTAGCGATTTTGAGCCAAGGCCAAGTGTTACCGGTTATGACAATGGAATTGGTCTAGAAGCTAACAAGGCTTTTGGTAGTGTTTAAGGTTTTAGTGATTGTATAAGAAGTCTGTTATCGATGACTGGTAACATATTTCGAAGGGTGTTGTATCATGCATGCATGTAACGAAGCCAAAATAAAAGTGTAGTACTTCCATGTCTTAGAATTTTACTTCGAATATGGAGATGCTACATCATGTTGTAAATTTTCTATGATTATGTTTGTATTTCATATATGAAATGGTTATGTATTTGTGTTTGTATTTAGCTTATATGCTTTTCATTTTTGACGAGTCTTTTTGTTAAACTGGCTCTAATGGTGTTAGATATTGTTGTTTTTTCTATATAGTCAAGGCGACTTTAATTGCACCACTTCACCTTATCATGCAGATTTTATTAGGCACAAAGGAGTAGACCAAACCAAACAAATATATCAAGTCTTGAAACTTTACACACTGCCTAGGACTAAATTGAGATACATATCCTCTGATCCTCAAATTCTCCATAGACTATTTTTAAGTTCATCACACTGCTTGAAGACTTAATATTAAACAGTAAATTGTAAAAATCATCCATGTCGTTTATCAATTTTGTCACTTATCAGTCCTTATCGATACTATTGGCACTAATCATCCTTAGGTAGGTGAAACATCTGACATAATACATCCCTCGTGGTACTATGTTTTTCTAATGACCATTTTACCCTCCATCTAAATTACCAAACATCATTATGCTTGTTTCTAGTCAAAATACATAAACAGGTCACATAAAAAAATCACACCGACCACAAATCATACACATCTCCAACCATCTGCTTTCCTACTCCACCTCAGCAGAATCCAAATGAAAGATTGTTTTTGTGTAAAGGTAATATGCAAAAAAATGAGTTTTTCAATCGAATTAATTTTAATTATTTTTGGCTTTTATAAAATTAATTTACTAGGATGTACTGTGCCAAACGTTTCACTGCCTAGAGAGGATTAGTGCCAATAGTATCGGCAAGGGATGATTAGTACCACACGGGAACCATTTATTTATGCAGTTTACTCATAATAAAATGTGGTAAAACTATTTCCTACTTGTATACTAACATAGTAACATATATAGTACTCCGGGAACCACGTGCGAAGATAGACTTAAGCTCGACATGGAGGAGCTTCTCTTGTCAGAGGACATGACCTCATATAGGAAGGCGTGGAGAGATATAATTAGGATCTGCGGGTAGCACAGGATCGGTGTTTCGTAGGTTTAGGTAGTTTTGGCGTTAGGTTTTGTAGTAGGCTCTTTGTTGCCTTTCTCCTTTTGTTTTGGTTTTTGGTGTCCCTTTTTTGCCTTAGGTTAGGCCCCGTGTGTTGCCCTGCCTTGCCTTAGCTTTAGGCCCCGTGCATTGCCATTGCTTTTGGTTTTTGCTTTGCCTTAGCTTTAGGCCCTGTGCGTTGCCCTGCTTGGATCTGCGTTGCTCCCTGTTGGTCTGCCTGCTTGTCTCGGTGCTTTGGTTCTTGGTTTTGTGTGTTTTTGGTTGCGTCTTTGCTTGCGTGCTTATTGGCTTGTGCTTTTGCCTGTGCCCCTTTAATATTTGCTTGTGTGCTTATTTGTTTCTCCTTTGTTTGAGTGTTTGATTGCTTTCCCCGCTTTTTTTTTTTTTTTTTTTTTTTTTTTTTGCTCTCCTTTCTTTGCTCTCTCACCCGCACACCTGTACTTGCCGGAGGTCTCATTAGAAGCAGTCTCTCTACCTCCGGGTTTATCCTGGGTAGGGGTATGATCTGTCTACATTCTACCTCCCCCATATCCTGCCTTGGTGGAATTGGGTTTTGTTGTTGTTGTTGTTGCCGGGAACCAGGGTGGTGTCAAGCACTCTCGCGCTTGGGGAGGATCCGGTATCCCACACCTAAGGATGCCCCACTCTTGGGTCAAACAATTGGTACGCCATGCTGGGGCCGATGAGCATGTGTGTGTGGTGGTGGTTTTGTATTAAGATTTGGATAATTGATAGTACAGCTGAGCTTCGGGCCAAAACAAGCCGACTCGACCAAAACAGAACTGACCCGAAAACCAATTTTGGAAATAGCATGACCGAACAAAAATTCCTCAGTCGATTTCAGTCGGGTTTGTTCGGTGTATGTCAAAACCGAACCGAGTGAATCGAAATTCAAAAATTGGCCTTCAATATTGGAACATAAACTTGCATTTTGGGCTTTTTTTTTTCCCCCTAAACAAATACATTAAAACAGAAAGTAAGTAAAACAATATAACAAAACACATGAAGTACAGGTCTGTAAAAACACAAAGTTTAGGGGTGATGATATTGTGATGAACGCATGTAGGACATTTATGCTGTGATGAAGAATTGTGCATTTTGATGACGGTAAGATGATTAATGTTAGCCGAATTTGAGTTTTGTGAAGTTGGGTTTGTGGTTTTTGTGTGGTTTTAGCGTATCATAGAACACGGGGAGGGAGGGACTGTTTGAATTATGAAAAAAAAAAAAAAAAAAAAAAAAAAAAAAAAAAAAAACATCTTGGCCGTTATTATTTCAAACAAAAGTCACGGCCCTATTCGGGTGACTCGGTTTATTCGGTTTCTTTCAGTTTTCAAAACAGAAAAAAAAAAAAAAAAAAAAAAAAAAACAAAAAAAAAAAACAAAAAAAAACAAAAAACCTGAACCCAGGGTTAGTCGGTTTTGTCAAGCCGGTTCGGTTCCTCATCGGTTTTGCTCGGTCCTGATTGATAGTGTGCTCTACTTGGCGACACGCTTCATTACTAAATGTTTCAAACATATATCTCTATCAATTTTAACAATCCGGTCACATTGATTAATCTATATGAGTAACACAAAAGGGGAGTTGCAATTTAAAAATCTAGCTTAGAGCAAAAATAGCACTAAACAAAACAAGAAATGCAAGTATAAAATGAACCTAGCCTCTATTCCTCTTTGTTTTCCGAATCATCATCAGATCCATCATCTATATTTTCTTGAGTTTCTTCTTGTTCAACATCATCTTCATCATCGTCACTGTATTCACTCTCGTCATCATCATACTCATCTTCTTCCACTTCTTCCTCTTCAACCCCATCCTCAACTCCTGCACCGTCATCCACCTGGACCCCACCCCTGGTCCCAGCTCTCGTTCTTTTCAAAACCTTCAGCTTTATGCTCATCTTTGTATCACATCCGAGCCACGAATCACTCATACAGTACAAAGTCAGATTATAAGTACCCTCTTCAGGAGCCAAAAAACGACCTATAACCAATCTTGACCCATTTTTCACTTTCTCAATTGCTTCTTTAACAGCGGAATTAAGTTCCTTTGGACTAGCCCCAGCCCATTCCTTTGATTCCCTAATCACTTTTGGAGCTGCAATTAACGCTGCGGACTCATCCATAAAACTGACTTTTTGTGACATCCAGACACCATTGGAGTTGGGGTCGGCGAGTAATAACCAAAAGTTCTCTTCTTTGTGAAAAGGGTATTGGGGGCAATGAGGGAGGGCTCTCACCGCGTGGTTATTACGACGGTTAAGGGTGACCCAACCACGCATTGTGACTATATCACCCTCGTGTATCGCTTCTTCACCTTCAGTTTCACATTTGATATCGAAGGAGATGGAAGGCATCATTTCTAGAACAATTTCAACATCTTGGGCTTGGTCCAAAGAGAACCCTGCAACCTTAGTTAGTAAGTCTGCACGCTCCTCTTGGTTCAGGTCTCGGAAATCCTCAAAAGTACGGATTTTCTGTAACCAGAGAAAAAACACCAAGCACACATAAGACAAGATATATCATCACATGGCAAATTTGACACATATACTTATCTAAGGTTAGTGTAGGTAGTGTTTAATCAAAAACCATTAAAAAAACACTATCTCAAACATGAACATTTGTACTTGTCTGTGTCAACTAACAACCAAAGTGGTCGAAACTTCAAATCACTCGAGGTCTATTTTGAATGCATACAATTTTGAACCTCCTAAATGAAAGGGTTCAGATTATGATTGCAATAATGTTTTTTTGTAAGCTAACACAAAAAAATTATGAGAATAAAATTTGAGAAACGATTGCGCAGTATATACAGGTATACATGATTACGAACCTAATCTAATATAACTGTAACTTCTATCGACTTAAAAGTTGTAGGATATGCCTTTCCAAATATAAAATCTCAGACCTTACCAAATATCAAAGGGTTAGGATGTTGTAAGCATTTGAATCTATGTTAAGACAGCTTTTGACCTGTTCAACCTATTTGATGCAATTTATATTAGCTACTAGTTATAATTGTACCCTTTTTGACCCAGTTATCAAAGTTAATAAGCTCGTTTAGATGAGTTGAAATTGCCACCTTATATCTGTTCTCTAGAAATAGTTTTTATAATGAAATACGTCATTTTCAGGAACAAAAAAACAGCACATGGAACGAATTCCCAAGCCAAAAACAAAGACCAGTTTGTGTTATTAGACCTGAACAAATCATATTTTACGGGTATCTTAAGAAAGACGTAGCACAAAACTTTAACAAGTAACATTTCCCAGTCCCTAAGTAGACTTGAACTCTCAACTCGGTTCATAAAATGTTTGGGTGGGTTTACTAATGAAGGAAAGACAATTAGTTTAATATATTTATGAAAGACCGTTTAGCACTAATGTAGGAATTATATGAGTAACAAAACACGAAAGACATGTATCTTCATGTGCATTTCTCCATCTATTCTCAAAGGGAACAGAGAGAGAAGGACTTTTGACATTATGGATTCTTAAATTTATGTACAAAAGCTTGATTACAATAACATGCATTACAACCAATTATAAAGTGTTGAGATGTACAGAATAATTGACTAATGTAGCTATTGTTTTGAAATCAGGCTCAACTTATGTGTCAGTGCAGACACGTTATGAAGCATTCATTCATCCGAAGAATGTGTTAGGTCTCACGACTACAGGTCAATTAGTTAACACAATAACTTAAGTATTTCAATATCTAATAAGCTATATAACCTATATTACAAGATATAATCAAGGGAAACACCATTTATCCTATATGGTAATCATACCAGGGAAAATTATATTATTTCCATAACAACCAACCCATATATACAAGAGATCAGTAGAGAAAAATGGTATGATAGATTAAATTATTTAAACACAGGTCGAAGTCGTCATCTTGTGAGAGACGACAGGCTCAAAGAGCAGGCTAATTTTGTACTTATGTTTATTTTCATTAAAAACAATATCTGAATACTATATACATCAAGATTTTTACACAATACAAAAAATAACCCAAAAAACTCAAGAAAGGGGGTGATATTTACCTTCCTTGCAAGTTTTTTAAGAACAGCCTCACTGAAATGTGGCAATTGCAGAAATGGAGCTATTCCTTCAGTTGACCCGCCAACAGGTTTTCGAGCACTCAATGGAACTGCCTACATGCAAAAGTTGTGTAAATTAGCAGCACTTAAACTGGATTAGTCAGGAGAAAAAACTATATGCCATGCAAATATATCAAATTTTCTCTGCAATCTAGCTAAATAAGCTATATGAAGTAGCAAGAGCACCAGACCCGCCATGTCATATGTAATTATGAGTTATGACAAGCTTATCATTTGAAATATGACTAACCAGAGCAAATATAATACAAAATGAAGTTCTAAAGTGAACTGTCATTCTTATAGTCTCTTATAGAGTTATAGTAACATGTAAATGTAAATGGACTTTCATGGAAAGTCCATAAGCACGGCTTCATCGCTTATTAGTTTAACTTTCGAACCACTAAAAGTACTAAGAAATCAGTGAATACGTCTAATGTAATACCAAAACAGAGATATCTAATTAAACAGAATAGGAGAAGGCTTACATATAATGTCCATAGAATCTAAGAGCAATCAATTTAGGACGCTCACTGAAATAGCAGTACACTAGATATACAAAATATTGTCACTGTTTTGATCAGGAAGAAGACTTAGCTGACTGTGCGTTGCAGCGGGTCTTCAAGCATACATTTCTACGCATAAAAGGGTCGAAATTGTACTATTTCCATAAGAAAAGAAAGGAACCTCAAAAAAATTCAAAAGTACACATGGAATCGACCTACCTAATACTAATATGCAAACCATGCATGTCCTTGGGAACTATACTGTGCACAATGACAAACATTGATGGTTTAATTTTAACACCAACCATTCAAATTGTAAGAAAACTCAAATCAGCAATGTTTGATATTTATTCAACCTTTTAATATTTTCAACAATTATTATCAGTCTTAAGGTTTGGCCATGCATCCCCAACCTTTCTCAGTTAGGAGAAAAGAAAACACATAACAGGGTCCGTCACCTGTCCATGCTGCATAAGCATATTGTCATATCAAATGACCGATTCTATTAGAAGCCATTTCATCCATGGCCATATAAGCCCTCTTAGCAGGTAAGCCATGGAGGCAGGTCAAATTAGCAAGATGGACGGTTAGGACATTGGGCAATGGGTCAAAACAAGTAATGTCGAGGTGGGTCGCCCCTAAAACAGTTCTTGTGCTTTTTAAGCTTCAACAAATATTTGACATTATTACAGTTGTAATGAAAATCTATGAATAAAGTGATTTAAGGGGTTGTGCACAATAGAAGTACTCTTCAAGCGGCTTCGGCCTGTTCGAATCATTCGCCAATTCAACTATTTGAGCCAATTCCTTTTAAGCTAAAAAAATGACACGGGTGAGATTTAAAAATAGCCCAAACAGACCCACATATGAGTAAAAGGGTCGAAAATAGCCTCGCCTGGAGTGGCTGGACCATCTTTGTGCCGATGAACCAACTAAATTATATCACCCCGCCTTCTTTGCTGATAATGGGAATGTGAAATACCTTAGTGGATCTGATATCAAGATTAATTCTTATATCTAACTGTGGAATATACATTTCAAATTGTCCTTCACAATAACTAAGCTGTCCGGCTGTCCCTACCAATCCTATAATACAAAGGTTTTTGCACTAAAATAATAAATGCAGCGTAGCTACTTAATGGTTAATAACTCTCACTGTGAAAAGTAAACTGACTTAGCATGTATTAGCAATTTAAAAAAAAAAAAAAAAAAAAAAAAAAAAAAAAAAAAAAAAAAAAAAAAAAGCCAGGTCCTCGTTAAAAGTGAATATTTTAATTAACTCGGTCTCCACGTGTATGCTTTTAAGTATTTTCAGGACTAAGTTTTTAGTAACAACTGACGTGACTTTCCTATAAATTGATTAGTAGCCTACATTACAACAGCACATACCTAGAAAAAATCTGAATTATCTGTTTGTATACAGAAATATATGGTAAAGCAGAAGCAAACATCACCTGTATTATACTCTGTGAGAGCTCAACCACCCCAATTGCAGGTCTGAGCCACCCATGTCCATGAGGATGACGCTGTAGAACTGCCATCTACAACAAGAAAGATATAACCTAAATACTTATACAAGCTATAAAAATTAGATGTAGCTTATTAATAAACTTTTACCAACCAAAGAAGGGATGGGAAGGTAAAAGTAAATTAACCGAAAGAAATGACGTTAAGCATGTAGTTTAAAAATGTTCAAGCATCCATGTTGATAGCAAAGGAATGCAGAGAAATTTCACAAAAAAAAAACACACACACACACGGTAAAAGCTTGACAATGAAAATCCTACAAATGCTACCAGATAATGAAAATGATTAAAGACTTCACAAAACCGTTTTCCCATGATGAACAAAGAAAAAGTACACATACCTTCATTAACTCTTCAAGAAGGCGAGGAGCAACCTCAAGTATACGTCTGAAATCACGTTGCAAGGATGGAGTTAGGCATCCTGTCTCGCGGGTTAGTTGAGCTTGAACTAACAATTCGGTCTGCAGTCAAAAGTTTGCCAGCATTGTCAATATCAAGAGTCAAAAGATTAACACAACAGTAAAGGCTAATCATAAACTTGAATTATTATAACCTTCACTAGAGCAGGATGCTGTTTCCAGAATTTAGCTTGTTCTTGCTTAATGTTCTTAAGATCCAAATTCAACTCACTTCTGACCAGGACAAACAGTCTCTGAAGGGGTTCCCCGTCGCCGCGGCGAACTGGAATTTCCATGTACTCGGCAGCTTTTATGAAAACATCCATGACCTTGCTGCATATGTAGAAACAACCGTAAAACATATATAAAACAAAGGAGCAATCTGTAAATTACACATATATTGGAGCCAGAAAGTCGGAATAACTCATACCTTGGAGCCAAAGAGGGTTTCATAAGATAGAAATACGCAGATAACGTATGCTTCAAGACATAGTTTCCAGTATACTTGGATGATCTAGATAGGTACATAACAGCAATCACCAGGGGCAAAATAATGCAAACCCCAACAATCCCAAGTAAATTTATCGCGCCCGACTTCCCATCAATGTTCAATAGAAACTGAGGGAGGGCAATACCCATTTGAAGTCCCTGTAGGAACAACATATATACTCAATGCCCTATTTCATTAAGCTTGATTAGAAGAAAATCACTAATGTTAAATACTGGAAGATATGATACCTGTCTGCCATCAGGATGCCCATATTTTTCAAAGTTAGCACGTGATGTTGGATCTGTTAAAGCCTGGTAAGCCTTTGATATGTATTCCACAAAATAATTGTGTGCATCTGAAAAAGCAAATTAAAAGTTATCGCTAATAGACTTCATTTACTGATAGAAACAACAGTTGGTCAAAAGTCAAAACAAATGTCAACCTGGATCAGGATTTTTATCCGGATGGTACTGAATAGAAAGTCTCCTATATGCCTTTTTAATTTCCGAATCAGTAGCTCCATGTTCTAATCCAAGTATACTGAATGGTTCAAAAATTTCCACCTGCCAAATAGAATAAAGAGAGATGCACATAAATATTAGCCTCGTTTCTTCTGGAATATCACCAAGCTTAATTTTTGGATTAC
Organism: Artemisia argyi; assembly: GCA_030686995.1. Classification (NCBI taxonomy): domain Eukaryota; kingdom Viridiplantae; phylum Streptophyta; class Magnoliopsida; order Asterales; family Asteraceae; genus Artemisia; species Artemisia argyi. Next base: position 18,919,197 of record CM060676.1, read on the forward strand.
CTCATGGCTGTTACTTTTAATGTGATATGCCAACATCACCATGATCACCCAAAGCATAAGAATAGTCAAGTTATTATATGTCGAAAAGTTGGATATCTGTTGACATAAAACCAAAATATAAAGGAATTCAGAATTACAACTATAGTTGGATGTATATATCAATATATGGTATGTATAGAAAAGTACTATAGGTCGGATAAGAAACTTACACGCCTAAATATTGACTTGTGGTACTTCCCGGTTTGCTTGCATTCTGAACATTGGCACCTCGCGATCCTAGCCTTCTTAGTAGCTAAATGATATAACTGGAATATTGTGTAAGGTACTAAAGGCAGGGCCAGTAAGGAGAAAATAAAGATCGGGAAAAGTGTATTATTCTCTTCTGATTCAGCCATGTCGAATACTTATCAGAAACAACAGCGCTTTGCCCGGTTGTCACCCTGCAATACATGTCAATCAAATAAATAATGTGACGCAAGGTAAGAAAAAAGAGAAACTTGATATAAACATGCTTAACAATAAGTATAAAACATAGTAAACATGACATAACGGGGCTTATGATAAAAAAAACACAAACATCTAACGGGCTTCCAATATATAATCATGGGAAGTAGATGATAACAGATATGATACAAATCAAGGCAGAATAACATTCGAAGAGTGTTTGGGATTGCGTTATCAACACAATAAAATCACCTTTACAAATGGTTTTCCAAACACTGCATCTGATTATTTGCTGTATGCAAACGCAATAATCGGATAATCCCCTGCAAAACACAATCCCAAACATCCTGTCAATACATAAAATCCAGCCGTAACATAACATGACCCTGTGAAGATAAAGCACCTCTCTTTTGGTTCATGTGTGCAGTATGACGTTATTCTTAGAATGACTTTTATGTTTTTGCACAACTGTTGGGGATAACGAGAAAGTAATACCGACTATAAAAGTAGCTAATAATGGTATAATACAGAGAAACTGAGTTACATTGGTTTGTCACCCAAAACTTGTCTAGTTAAGGTATGCCAGACTAGACCATGTTACCAATTCAAAGCAAGATATCTAAACTACCATTAAAGTCTATGCACGTACTTCGTATTATGACAAAGAACATAGTGTGCATATGCACATACGGGACTGACATTTCACCTCTGATACTGAGATGATGAATAGAAGACTTAAAAGCTGGTAATATTTGTATCGGCCATTTAAGTATTTCATCTATTATATGGTAATAAATAAACAAGAAATAACATCATGCTACCGGATCTCATTTACAACACACGTGGAGAAAATTGATGATCGGGAACATGAATGCGACATAAAAGAAACTAAAAAGTAAATGACATGTCACATATATAAAGTCAAACTAATATTAAGGCTTATGACGTTGTATAAAATGTCCGGTATTCAACAAACATTGATGACCAACAACTCTAACCAGCCCACACACTCCGCTACAAGGACAATACATCCACTTAGGATAGCATCCAAATCTAGTTTATGATGTTGTCTTTCTGACAGCAGTCTCTCTACCCTCGGGTAGGGGTATGACTGTCTACATCCTACCTCCCCATAATTGTTAATGTTGTTGATGACGTACCAAACATCCATAACTCACAAACTAGTGATACATAAAAAACAATTGTAACCTTATTTGTTATGCTAACTCATCTTTCTACTTGGGTGAGCATCCCCAATACAAGGGCATACCGACCGCATAGATGTCAAAAATCCTGAAATGCGCCTCATCCAAAAAATTTGTGCTACAAGTTTTATTTAGTTTTACTGCCAAACAACTAGACAAACCCTAAATCTCCAACACTAAGGTTGTAATTGACGTAACATAATTACTACTAATTGTGCTTTAAGTAAGTTAATTCCGATCTAATACCTAATTTTCCCTAAATCTAAATTAAATATACTTAACTTAAAACAATTTGATTGAAAAAATATATATATAATTATCATTTCTGATGAAATAATTGAGCAGGAACAAAAGATATAACTGATTGATATGAATGTAATAATAATTGTAATTGAGTTATACCGTTTTGTGTTTGTGTGTTTTGTGATGACCGGAGAATGAATGAATGAATGAAATAGTAGTAGGTGACTTAAGGGGGAGGAGGAGGAAGAGCCCTAAGTTTACTTGTTTAGATCTTACGTATCAAAACCCCCCTTTTCTTAATTTCTGGTAATATTTATTTTTCAGTAAATTGCATAAATCGTCCTTTTGGCAAAAATGCAAAAACGGCATCTTTCTACAAAAACTTTAGATCCGATTTCGTCCTTTTTCAACTGAAATTACAAAATTCTTTTTTGTTCGGCCTATTTAAGAAGGAAGATTATGAGGTTTGTAACTTCAGTTTAAGGAAGGACGAAATCGGCTCCAATGTTTCCCACAAAAATGCCGCTTTTACTTTTTGAACTATACGGACGAAACATGCAATTTTGCCAAACCAGAAGGGCGAATTTTGCAATTTAATACTTTTTTTAAAGGATATCAAAATTTGAAGGACAATCTTAAACATCTACAATTAATGCAACTAATAAAATACCTCATAAATGAAAAATACAATTAATAAAACAAATGATATAAATGATGAAAGCCACTAACTAATTTAGTCATCATTTATTTGACATAGTCATTCAGAGCCGTGCGTTGCACACGGGCTCTATCTAATTGGTCATAGTGTAATGTGTGGTATTTATTTTCGTCATTAGGTTTGTAAGTTGTGATGGTATCACAACTTTTGTAAGCATCGCATGAGTTTAAGATGAATGAGTTTAATTAGTTGTTTGTGACTTTTATATTTAAACCGAGTCATTCATACTCATGCGATGCACACGGGCTTAATCTAAATGTTCGTTAGTGTATTGTTCAACACTAATTTTCGTCATTACATGGGTTATATATAAGTGTTCATAGCGTAATCTTTGGCACTTATTTTCGTCATTATATATCTAAGTTGTGATAGTATCACACCTTTTCTAAGCATCACACATATTTAAATAGTTTATTGACATTAAAAGAGTATATGTGAAGAGACTTTTTTCAAGATGCTACATTTAGAAGAGTCTCTTCACATGTAATTTTTTAATATGTATAAGTTACATACTAAATGTCAAAGGGAGGTTAAACGCATATGGTTCTTTCAAAATAAATGTAACCCTTATATAAAATCATAACAAAGTGGATATTCTCTATATTTTGAGATCTAACTTGTGACAATGAATTGGTAGCTTACATTACTACGCTAAGTTATTCGAACTTTATTTTATCCACAAAAACCATTTAAGTTTCAATATTTTTTTATTGTTGTGAAAATCGATCCAATATTGTTAGTATATTTAATTTGTAGCGTATTGCATATATAAATATATTTGAAGACATCAATCTTAACATATAATTTTTCTACTCTTAATAACTAATTTAACAATTTCATTTTGCCAAATTTGTTTGTCATTCTACAAATGAAACTAAAATCATATTAAGATAATCAATTAATCTCTATAGTGATATTAACACACCGCAAGACAAAAAACTACATTAAGAGCAAAAATATTAAAATGCACCAACAAAGTGTAGTAATAATTATTGATTAAAAATTAAATGCTCGTCACATTATTTTCAAGAAACTTACTTGCTAACGAATCAATAGTATTAGCCCGTTTATCGGTATTACATGAAGTAAAATATTGCATGTTTAATTTGTAACGTAAATTAATATGAATGCTAAGTATTCATCTCACCGATGGCTGTGGCGTTGTTCTTGTTTTTATTGTTGTTCTTGTTGTTGTTGTCTTTGTCGTTGTTCTTCATTGGCCTTTTGCATGTTTTGTTCTTGATACAATTTTTGTGACTTCTCGATCTCTTTCTTTAATGATTCTTGACGTGCTACAAAAAACAATTAGATATAGTTGATCGTTAGTAACTTAAATACAGTTAATCAATATATTGCATTTTCGATGAAAGTATAAATATTCGTGCATGTTTCACTTAATTGATAAAGATAATGATGTGTAGGATCTCTTAAACCATTAGAGAAGATAATGTTACTATCAAACCTCCTAAGCACGATCTTTATGTCCTACATTGTTACACACACAAAACACACGTGAAATTTACATGAAACAATATAAATCAATATGCTAAATAAGTAAGACGATATGATGCTTACTTTACCACCATAATAAGTGCACGCGGTGTGGAGAAAGTTGTGATTTGTTGTGTGTGATTTTTGACACATTATATAGTTGATAAAATATTTGTAACTTATGGACGGGAAGGTAAAAAGATTAACCACCAATTGGTGTGTTTAATTTATGCATTCATGGCACCAAACACTTCATCTCCTATGGACTTATCCTTATGCATGACTATTAAATCAATGTACTAACACATGAAGCATCCACATTTCACTTTCAATTCATGAGTCATTTATTATGACCACTTACATTTATAAGGCTACTTAAGCTTTTAGTATATAAGATAAGATGACACAAACCAACCATATGTTTATTTACAATCACTTATTTAACCAAAGCGTAATGACCATTTAACTAACTCAAAATTTTAAGCGCAATGGCCATATGTTTTATACTTTTCTCTTTATTATCATTTATGTCATCTTTCTTATCTTCGAGTTTTCTATTTAACAAGCGTATCTTGTTACATTTATTATTGTAAGAAACAATGGTCTAATACCTATTAACTCAATAATATTATCCGCATTTGTCAAAAAAATATATTTAATCATAAAATATTAGTCGTCTGAATTTTTAATTACAGGATACCCACTAACACAACACGCGGATACCCTGATAGTGTATATCTATTTGTTTAGATCCAGTTTCAAAAGTTATTTTGAAGTGAAAATGGTGCAAATCAATTTTTATGATTCTGTCACATATAAAGAAACAAAATAAAAGAGAAATCATGAAATGTATGTAATATACGTATAAGCACCTAATTAAAAGCTAGAAATCACATTATGATGAATCTAAGATAATATGGGTGCATTTAATTTAGGTCGGTGTATCTCGAATATGCGATTATAGTTAGTTCTCATACTTCTCATTTTAAGACTACTTTTCATTTAATCCTAACTCTACTACTTCATACAATTTTATTTTAATGTATGTTTTTTTATAAATGCTACATTGACAACGTCTTTCTTGGAAAAACTTCCAAGGACACATGTGCACGCGATTGTTTAAGTTTTTTTATAAAACGTGTTTTTCATTTTCTATTTAATAATAGTCGATTACTTATATATTTTTATAATACACAAAGTTTCAAAGTAGTCACATTCAGGGGTGTAATCGAGTCGAGCCGAGCTCGAGCTTAACAGGGCTTGAGCTTGGCTTGAAATTTATAAGTTAGGCTTTAGATGCTTGATAGCTTGACGAGCTTTAATCATTCATGCTTGAGCTTGGCTTGAAAAACTCAATTAAAGCTTGAGCTTGGCTTGAAAAGCTTGAATGTATATAAAAACATTGTACCTAATCGCCAAACTCATCAATAAATATATGTATAAAGTAAAGCAAACTTAAACTATAATAGCCAAACTCACAAGTGTTTTACTTAGTTACTGGTTGAATGATTGGAGATTTGGAGAAGATCAAAAGAGAATGCAGTCAAGAAGAGTGAATTATACGAAAGGTAAAATACAAAACATTTTGATTAATTAAGTTTAAATGACTTTCTAGAATACATGTTCAATTATTTACAAAGTAAGTCTTTATAATTATGTTAATACTCATATTATCCCTAGTTAGTTATATGAATTTATAATAGAAATATATTTATATTAAAACTCGAAAAAGCTTAATAGGATCTCGAGCCGAGCTATCAAAAGCTTGAGCTTGGCTAATTAGATGTTTCGAGCTAATTTTTGGGCTTGAGCTTGATAAAAGCTTGACTCTATCGAGTCTAACTCGAGCCCGAGCTCAAGTTGCTTGATAAAAACTTGACTTGATTGCAGCTCTAGTCACATTACACTATTAACTGATACAATATCATCTCAATGCATTCAAGTTGAAATATGAATCGGACACTGATTGGCCTCAAACAGTCAGATAATATCAACCAAGTAATGGTCAACAAGTCAAACAGCTTAGGCCAATACTCCGTGGAGTTTAGTATTTCCCCGGATCGTTAAATCCCAACGAGGCGTGAAATCTAAAAGAAAACGACTTCGAGATCAGGTGAATTGAACAGGAAAAGGGTTTAAGTGATTGTACTACTGAAATATAAGTGTGAATAGCTTTAATAAGCTATATCAACTAATACGTGAAATCAGATAAGTACAAGTGAAAAAGGACTGGAAAACGTAAACGTTTATTATTTAAACGTAAACAAAAACAACTTTAACTATAGTAGGAGTTTGTAAGCCTTAGGGGCTTAAATGCAAATTAAATAAACTTGAAATATTTATTTTAATATTACTAATTTATTTAAAATTTAATAAAACCTAAAAAATGTAAAAAGATATAAAATGCACGTTTATATTTAAGTAAACATCATCGTACAAAAGTTAAACGTGAATTTTACAAAATACAACTTCCACAAATACGAAAATTATATTTTTGGAATCCTAAACTTATTAGAAAATTATCAGAAAATTAAAATTATTTTTATAACTATTTAATTAATTATTATTATTTAATAACTATTTTTAATTAGTTAATAATTCACTAATAAATAGAAAAATGTAAAATAAGTCTAGAAATATAAAATTAAAATTTCTAAAAGTCTAAAATATTATAAAACTTATTTTAAAACTAAAATTATATTTTTCACACTATTTATCTAATTATTATTAATTAATTATTATTTAACTAATTATATTGATTTAAATTATTATAAATACTAAAAAGACTTGGATAATTTATATATCTAATTAACCATAACAGGAATCCTAAAAAATTATAAAAAGTTTATCTTATGTATTTTTAATCTAATTTACTAATTATTATTCTATTTATTAATTAATTATCAATTAAACTAATTATATTATTAAAAATAGAAAATGAACAGTATAAATCCTAGAAAAATTTATAAAATTGTTTTACCTTATATAAAAGCTATAAAAATTATAAAAACTATGTGCTACTTTATAAAATATAATTATGCTATTTAATTCTTATTTATTAATTAATTATTAATTAAACTAATATTAATTCTAAAAAACACTAGATGACAAAAGAAAAATCTGGAAAAATTTATAAAACTACTTTAATATATAAGAGATTTAATAAAAATATAAAATAGCAGAAGTGCTTATAAATAAGCTAAAAAGAAAATTAAATAGATAATTTCTATTAAATAGAAACTATCACTATAATTAAGTTTGTCTTTTTCTGGTTTTTCTTTTATAAAACTAATAAAATACTTAAAATAAGAAACTTTTATGAAGGGAAATAATTTATAAACTCAGAATAAGCACTAAGAGTGCTTATTACCCAAAACAGTTGACCAAGTTTGACTAGAACAAGAAATAAGCTCAACTGAGCTTGTGTGGGGTCCACAAGGGTGAAACCTGGCTCACCTAAGTTATTTTGACTTAAATAAGCTAGACTTGCTGATATTAGCTCAATGGATAAGCTAAAAAGCTAAAACAAGCAACTGCTTATATGGTGACTGAGACAGAAATGGGACAGATTTCTAAGTTGATTTAAGGTGGGACCCAGTGGTGCACATGTCAAACAAAGGGTCAATTAATGAACCCTGGTAGGAGGGGGTTGTAAGAACCAAAATGGAAGTGTGTGGGACCACTGTGGTGGTCACAATCAACCACCAAAGTGGTGGTGATGGTCTGTGTAGCAGGGCATCATCTTGCCCTGCAAGTGTTTTCCAGGGGTATTTTAGTCAACAAGAAAAAATCATAAAATATGAAAAACATGGAAATCATAAGTTCAACTGATAGACTAAATACCCTAGCAATTTCAGACCCTAGATCATAACACAAAAATCACAAATATTCATGCCATTTTGGTGAAAATCTGAACAAGCACTTCTTTTACTTTTACTAATTTTAAGCTAGGTTGACTTATATGAAGTTTGATTGATCCTAGCTGATTGTAGATGATATAATAAGCTTAAGTAAAGCTAGTTTAGGCTTAAGAAACAACGGATAAGCTTATGTGAGTGATTATGGTATTCAAATCCTAACACAGTTAACTGTGTTGGGTTTATTCATGTAATTTTGACTTTCTTTCAAAGTAACCCTAAGATTTATGACTTATATGACCTATGTATGCCTAATGAGACATGTAGCAAACAGAAGTAACCCAAGAATCCTACTGAGACTCAATGAAATCCACAGACCCAAACACTCCTTTATATTGACTGTGGTAGTATTTTTCAAAGCAAATGAAGGTTTTAACCAAATCTACCAATACAAACACATGATTTATGATTACTTAAACTTATTCAAGTACAATTATGTCAATAATTCCAACAAAAACTCAGATTTCCACAAAATGTTATAATGAACTGAAAATTTAAATACTAAACAACCCTTGATTTCAATGAACAACTATGCTATTTCTGGTTATACTATCACTAAACTACTCTAAACAAACATAAATATCACAAATTTAGGCTAAGACAACTATGATTATGCAAAATAAACTTAAAATAAATATGAAGCTTACAATATGGCTAATGATGGAACAAGTAGCTGAGGACCAAATGAACAACCTATCACCCTCCACAGGGTACTAAACCAATTTTCCAAAGCCTTCCATGCTTCCAAATCACATTTGAATCCAGAATCCAAGCCACAATGACCCAGTTTGACTTTTATTGACCAAATTGTGATTTGTGATTTTAGTTAACTAAACTAAGTTTTAAGGTAACTAGAAGCCTTTATGAACTTCCTGGGATCCTATGTGACTTAATCCAGTCCATAATAACAAACAACATAAACACAAACATGTAGCTTATAATTTGATTATGATCAAGATTAAGCATAAACTGAGAATGTGGCTGAAACTTGAAATTGATTGAGTAATTATTATTAAGATACACTGAAAAGTTTGAAGACAAAGCTTAAAAGCTTAAAGTACACTTGGAAAGCTAATAGAAAAATAATTCGACATACATAATTGAAATTACACTAGATAATCTTTCACAATGCTTCTCTTCCCTTCTTTATAGATATTTGAGACTCCCCATGCGTTTCTGAATCTTTCCCATCAATAACTTTGACCATTGGAAGGGTCAAAGTCATCCAAGCCGTTTAAATCAATTTTGGCGCCAAAAGTCTCAAAGGTTGCTTGAGGCTGTTTCAGAACAATTAAAGAAATTTGGGAAGTTGTGGAGGTGGCAGGGGACAAGTAACAAGGGTTTTGTGGAGATTGGGGCAAGAATGCCACATTTTCAAAGGTTGTGAGTGGAACAGTGCTTGGCTGAATGTGGAGATGTATTAAATGCAAAGGTGGGGTGAAATGATGATGTTGGGAAGTGAGGTGGAAGTGGACAGGTGGTGTGGTGAGGTGGTGATACTACCTGGTATTGGAGAAGAAGGGTGGAGGTGAGGGCGGTGAACAGTAGTGGTGGTATTGGGGAAGAAGGGGAGGTCAACGGGGTCAAACCCTGTTTTATTAAAGGGGTGTGGACTAGGCTTATTTTGGGCCAAAGAAAAAGGAAAGGGGGTTGGGCTGGTATTGGTTTTGGATTGGATTTGGATTTGGGTTTATAATTAATAAAAGGGTCCGGTTGGTTTAGGAAATAAACAAGGACCAATTATGTAATTTTGACAAAAATAGAGGGGCTGGTTTTGCAACTTTCCCAAATATATATAAGGACTATTTGTGTCCGTATTGAATAACCCAAGGACCAAAAGTGTGATTTTTCCATTTTTCAAATACCAGGGACCTTTTCTGCCAATTCCACAAACTCCAGGGACCTAACTTGTAATTTTTTGAAATTTGAAGGGTTTATGTTGTAATTTCTCAAAAGTTATCATAAGGTCCATTTTTGTCATTTAATAATAGTGCAAGGCTTACTTTTCATATTTTTACATTTACAAAACCTTAGGGACTATTTTTGACATTTTTCAAACTTGAGGGACTAAAGTTGTCATTTTGTAATTTTTAACTTTAAAGGACTATACTTGACAACTTATGAATCCCTAAGGACCTTTGATGATATTTTTCATCTTTTGATTTACCAAGGACTGGTTTTGCCAATTTTTCAAAGTTCAAGGATTGAAACTGTAAATTATGTGAAATGTTTTGTTTTTTATCAGTTTTCAATCCTTTTGCATAAAAACACAATCCAGGGATAATTTTATGTATTTTAAGGCATTCCTGTGTGTTTTCATATGTTTTTGCAGTTTAAATGTAACAGAAATGATGAGTATTTACACACTCATCAATCCCCCACACTAAACTATTGCTAGTCCCTAGCAATCTTTTTGAGAAAAATTTAATGGATTTTTACTCTTTACCAAAAGCCATCACTTCTGGAGTAGCCAGGTGTAAGAACTGTGGCACACCTGATAACCGTGTGATTTTTAGCAAACCACCAGCTGTCAACGGATTTGATTTGTCTTTACCAAAAGCCGTTTGCTTCTAGACTAGCCAACTTTTGATGGAATAGTCAACATCTTGGTGAGCTGATTACCAATTATGGTTTTTCCACTGCCTTTACCACAAGCCATAATCTTGAGGGCTAGCCAACTCATTCGCTTTATGGGATATGGGGAGTTGAGGAACCATACAATTTTTGGCAAATTGCAAGCCATCAATGGTTTTGAGATATCTTTACCAAGAGCCGTTTGCTCCTGGATTAGCCAATCCTTATGTGGGTTAGACATGTCGGACTGATAACCATTTATTGCATTTCTAAGTGTGAAAAAACTTTAAATTTTGATCAATTGAGAGTGCTTGATGGAACATGTGTTTGAATTTGTGAGAATCCCCCCCCCCCCCCCCACACACTTAGAAATGAATATTGCCCTCAATATTCAAAACACCGGGTGTTAAACCGATACTTAGAACGTAAGAAGGAAATATTAATAACCTTTATTTTAGGCTATTTATATCTTTCTTTTTTTTTTTTTTTTTTTTTTTTTTTTTTTTTTTTTTTTTTTCAAGATATATACATATATACAACATGTGGGGCATCTCCCCCACACTAGGGTGGTAGAAAAGAGAAAGAAATCAGAAATATGAGTGAAAACCCATATTGCTACTGTTTTTGATTACCGAGTCGCTAGCTTGACTCGACCTCGAATTGAATTGTCCATGAGAAAGCTACTGTTTTTGTTAACCGAGTCGCTAGCTTGACTCGACCCCGAATTTAATTGTCCTTGGGGAAAGTTTGGAGATCCGGGACAACCATGTTTGGGATGTCCTCTCCAAAGTATTGTTTCACACGATGGCCATTTACTTTAAAACATGGACCGTTATTTTGAGATAACTCAACGGTACCATATGGATAAACCTTAGTGATAGTGAATGGACCAGTCCAACGGGTTTTTAATTTACCCGAGAAGATCTTTAATCTAGAATTAAAGAGAAGTACTCGATCACCAACTTTAAAAACGCGGTTCTTTATTTTTGAGTCATGAATTCTCTTTGTTTTTTCTTTATAGATTAAAGAATTCTCGTAAGCCTGATCACGTAGTTCATTTAATTCATTCATTTGAACTTTTCTGTGATCACCCGCAGTTTTGAGGTCAAAGTTGGCATGTTTCAATGCCCAGTAGGCTTTGTGCTCAAGTTCCATCGGTAGATGACATGTCTTTCCCTACACAAGCTTGTAAGGTGTACACCCAATGGGTGTTTTATAAGCTGTACGAAAAGCCCATAGTGCGTCATCTAATTTATCCGACCAGGCAGCATGGTTTTCACTAACAGTCCTCTCAAGTATCCTTTTGATACCACGATTTGAAACCTCCACTTGCCCACTTGTTTGTGGGTGATACGCGGTAGAAAGACGGTGAGTTACACCATACTTTTGCATGACTTTGTCAAATTTGTCATTGCAGAAATGCGTACCACGATCACTTATGATAGCACGTGGAGTTCCAAAACGGGCAAAAAGAGTTTTAAGGAATTTCACTACAACTCGGGCATCATTTGTGGGTAAAGCTTTCGCTTCAACCCACTTTGATAAATAATCAACAGCCACAAGTATGTACTTGTTTCCTCTAGATGATGAAAATGGCCCCATAAAGTCAATGCCCCATATATCAAATATCTCACATACTTGAATAGCATTTTGTGGCATCTCATTTCTTTGTGAAATGTTTCCATGACGCTGACAAGCGTCACAGGTTTTAATGAGATCCTGGGCATCTTTATAAATTGTGGGCCAAAAGAATCCGGAATCAAACACATTTTTGGCAGTGTAATTGGGACTATGATGTCCCCCAGTGGGTCCAGCATGGCAAGCCTTGAGAATTTCAGTGGCTTCCTGTCCATATACACACCGTCGGATGACTTGATCCGCACAGATTTTGAATAAGTAGGGGTCATCCCAGAAGTAATGATTTACATCCTTAAAGAATTTATTCTTCTGTTGGGTTGACATCCCTTTCACAACAAAGTTACCCGCATGGTAGTTTGCGAAGTCGGCAAACCATGGGGTAGTAGAATCTCCGCGAAAAGCAACCGCATTGAGTGTTTTGAGAGGAAATGTTTCATTTATTTCCTTTTTCTCATACACATCTTGATGAGGGTTCTCTAATCTGGACAAATTATCAGCAGCCAGGTTCTCAGCTCCTTTTTTTATCACGAATAATGATATCAAATTCCTGGAGGAGGAGAACCCAACGGAGCAATCTCGGCTTTGCATCTTGTTTTGCAAATAGATATTTTAGAGCCGAATGATCCGTATACACTACGCTTTTAGTCAAGATTAAGTACGTCCGAAATTTCTCAAAAGCATACACCACAACTAATAATTCTTTTTCTGTAGTGGTGTAATGAGTTTGAGCTTCGTTCATAGTTTTGCTTGCGTAGTGGATAGGCTGAAAGTGTTTCATTTTGCGTTGCCCCAAGACTGCACCGATAGCAAAATCACTTGCATCGCACATAAGCTCAAAGGGTAAATCCCAGTCGGGGGCAATAAGAATGGGTGCCTCAGTAAGCTTTTTCTTTAATGTTTCAAAAGCTTCGATGTACTCTGGTGAGAAGATAAAAGGCCTTTTCAAGGAGATGAGTCATAGGCCGTGAGATTTTAGAAAAATCTTGTATAAATCGACGATAGAAATCGGCATGACCCAAGAAACTCCTAATACCTTTGATGGTAGTAGGGTGAGGCAATTTAGCAATGACATCAACCTTAGCTCTGTCAACCTCAATCCCATTCTTGGAAATCTTATGGCCGAGGACAATGCCCTCTTTGACCATAAAGTGACTCTTTTCCCAATTTAGACATAGATTGGTGTCTTCACACCTTTTCAACATTTTTTCTAAATTGGTGAGACATGTTTGGAATGAATCCCCAATGACCAAAAAGTCATCCATAAAGACCTCCATCGTTTTACCGATCATGTCGGTAAATATGGCCAGCACGCACCTCTGAAACGTACCTGGAGCATTACATAAGCCAAAAGGCATACGTTTATAAGCAAAGTTCCATAAGGGCATGTAAAGGTAGTCTTTTCTTGATCCGATGGATCAATGGGGATTTGGAAGTATCCTGAGAAACCATCAAGGAAACAATAGTACTCGTTTCCTGCTAATCTCTCAAGCATCTGGTCCATAAAGGGTAGCGGAAAGTGGTCTTTGCGGGTGGCGTCATTTAACTTACGATAGTCAATGCAAACACGCCATCCGGTAACCAGCCGAGTTGGAATCAACTCATTTTCCTCATTAGTGAAAACAGTAATGCCACCCTTTTTTGGGACGCAATGAATGGGACTAACCCATGGACTGTCAGAGATAGGGTAAATCAATCCCGCATCAAGAAGTTTAAGTACCTCTTGTTTAATCACATCATGGATTTTTGGATTCACCCTTCTTTGATGTTGCACTGCAGGCTTGAAGTCATCCTCCATCAAGATTTTGTGTGTACAAAAATCTGTGTTAATACCCTTAATATCGGAGAGTTTCCAAGCAATTGCTTGCTTGTGTGACTTCAAGACCTTGATGAGAGCAATCTTCTCCTCAACACTTAAACCTTTAGCAATAATGACGGGTAATTTATCATCACCCTCCAGGAATGCGTATTCAAGATGAGGAGGTAAGTCCTTGAGTTCGACCTCAGGAAAATCATCAGTTTTCTCAACATATTTGATTTCCTGATTATGAAGTTGTACGGGAGGGAGTGGAGGAGAATTGTCTTGGTTTAGCAATCTCTCAAGGAGAAGAATATCTCCCTCCAGATCAATCTCTGTGTTATCAATTCCCGATGGAACTGAATCACTTTTGAGAAAAGCCTCAACCTCTTCCAAAAGGAAATCACTTCCCTCAAACGGAGTGAGAGAAGGGGAAGAGTCAGAAATGATAGGTTCAGATGATGGAGTGGCATCCCCACTCACAGAATTATGAGAATAACCAAGAAACTCTTGAGAGTACTCCTCTGAAGCAATGTCTATGATATCTATTTGATTAATTGCTTCAGAATCATAATTGGAGGAGTACCTCGAGGTTTGATCGAGGTTAAATGTAACAGCTTCATTACCCACACGCAGAGTGATTTCTTGCTCAAATACATCGATAAGAGCACGGCCCGTTCTAAGGAAGCCCCTCCCAACAATGAGAGGGACCCTTTGATCAGCATCGAAATCAACCACTACAAAGTCAGCGGGGAGATAAAATTCTCCTACCTTCACAAACACGTCCTCGGCAATGCCGAGAGGACGAGATATCGATCGGTCTGCAAGCTCTAAAGTCATGCAGGTAGGAGTAAGATCAGGAAGAGAAAGTTTCTTCCAAACTGAATATGGCATTAGGTTGATACTTACACCAAGATCGGCCAAGGCATAGCAATCAACCATTCCTGGAAATACACATGGTATTAGAAATTTTCCAGATCTCCCAGCTTCTCGGGAAGCTTCTTTAAAAGAACTGCTGAGTAGTTCTCATTCAAGGGAGTCTTTACCATTTCAAACAGTTTCTCCTTGTTGCTTAACAAGTGTTTGATTGTTGATGCAAATTTGGGCATCAGAATAATAGCATCCGCAAAACTAATGTCAAAATGCAAATCTTGGAAGATTTGAAAGAATTTATCCATCTGGTGACTAGCTTTTTCACGGAGCTTTTGCTCACTCAAGCGTGAAGGGTAAGGAATAGAGGAAGTAGAAGGTTTGGACTTTGGTGTTTCAACTGGAATATCATTGGGTTCAAAAACAACTCTAGGTTTTGGTTTGGGTTTCGGGACAACATGAGGTGGGACGTCTTGGGTACCTCCTTTATGAGTAGGAAGTACTTCGTCCTTATTTACCTCAGCGTTATTTTCCACTACCTTAGGAGAAGAAGAAGAAGGGGTAGTGGGAACAGTGGGTCCATCATATGAAACTCCGCTCCTGGTCGTGATCGCCTTTGCATCGCCCCTCGGGTTTGCGATCGTGTTGCTCGGAAGTTTTCCAGAGCCCGAGGGTTGTTCATTTAAAGATTTCTTAATTTCAGAAATCTGGCTGACCAACAACCTATTTGTCTCTTCTTGTGTTTTCATGAACTGCTTCAACAACTCATCAGATGATGATTGTGGAGCTGGGAGAATGGCTTATGTTTGGTTGGGGAAATTTTGGACACGGTTATTTTGATTATAACCTTGTTGTGGCTGAAAATTTCCCTGATTTGGATTACCATTTCCCTGAAAATGATTTCCGGGGTTGAAATTGTTTCTGTTAAAGTTTCCTTGATTGTGGAAACCTTGATTCTGTCCAGGATTGAAATTCCCTTGGTTTTGATAACCTTGGTTCATTCGAGGTTGGTTCTGGTTTCTGTTTTGCAAATTTGGGTTTTGGTTAAACCCGGGTGGTCCCATATGTGTGTTAGCACGGTAACTTGGTTCCATTTAAGGACGGTATTGATTACCTCCCTGATTTGTAGTACCGGATAAGGCATTGGCTTCAAAAGGACTACCATCGGTGGCAGTACAATTGTAGTAAGCATGTGGGCCACCACAAGTGACACAAACTTCCACTTTTTTTACTTCAGCATGTGAAGGGTTTTGTGTGAAAGTCACTTTTTTCTGGTTTGAGAGAACCAAAGATTGAATGGCGTCCGTGAGTTTGTCTATCTTAGCATCGGTGCTAGAAGTACTCACGGGTGATGAAGTAGAAGGACCAGCACTCACTTGGGAGTTATATGGCTTTGTGCGTGTAGTGCGGACCTTGGACTTATTTTCAATGATTTCTAAAGCTTCTTTAGTGGTTTTACTCAAAAAATTACCTCCCGCGGAGGCATTGAGAGAATCTTGGTCAGATTGACTCACACCATTATAAAACGTGTCAATTTGCATCAATTCAGTGAAACCGTGATGAGGATATCGACGAAGCAATTCTTTGAAACGATCCCATGCGTCACCAAACAATTCATCAAACCTTTGAGTAAATTTGATGATTTCATTTTTAAGACTTGTCGTTCTGGACGGGGGAAAAATTCGTTTACAAATTTGGTAACTAAATCTTCCCATGAGGTTATTGAACGAGGAGGTTGTTTTTCCAGCCAAATCCGGGCTGCCCCCTCAAGAGAAAATGGGAAAAGAAGAAGTTTGACTGCTTCGGAAGGGACGTTCTTGTATTTGATGGTAGAGGTAATTTTATTAAACCATCGAATATGAGCATGAGGATCATCCCTCTCAAAACCATAAAATTGGCTTGAGGTTACTAGATTTAGTAACCCGGTTTTGAGCTCAAAGTATTCAGCCACAATGGCTGGGACAACAATAGCGTCTCTGTAACCCTCAATGGGTGCTTGGAGAAGCTCATTCATCGAACGGTCTTCCGCCATGATAACTTTCTTTGGGGAAACAACACGTACCTCAAATAAGGCTGTTGGGGCAGAACGTCTACGGCGTCTTCGAGGAATTCTGACAAGCTCACGTAAAGGGCTTGTTGACCTAGAAGAACGAGTGCGCATGCACTAGAGACGACTCTAAGAATACTTAGAGTGACGGGAAATTAAAAATAGAAAAGAAATATAGACAAAAAGATGATATATAACAAAGTGTGATAATTCAAACTCACAGATACTTCAAAAAGTCGTAATACGCAGCACACCTCCCCGGCAGCGGCGCCAAATTTTGATTGGCCTCAAACAGTCAGATAATATCAACCAAGTAATGGTCAACAAGTCAAACAGCTTAGGCCAATACTCCGTGGAGTTTAGTGTTTCCCCGGATCGTTAAATCCCAACGAGGCGTGAAATCTGAAAGAAAACGACTTCGAGATCAGGTGAATTGAACAGGAAAAGGGTTTAAGTAATTGTACTACTGAAATATAAGTGTGAATAGCTTTAATAAGCTATATCAACTAATATGTCAAATCAGATAAGTACAAGTGAAAAAGGACTGGAAAACGTAAACGTTTATTATTTAAACGTAAACAAAAACAACTTACTATAGTAGGAGTTTGTAAGCCTTAGGGGCTTAAATGCAAATTAAATAAACTTGAAATATTTATTTTAATATTACTAATTTATTTAAAATTTAATAAAACCTAAAAAATGCAAAAAGATATAAAATGCACGTTTATATTTAAGTAAACATAATCGTAAAAAAGTTAAACATGAATTTTACAAAATATAACTTCCACAAATATGAAAATTATATTTTTGGAATCCTAAACTTATTAGAAAATTATTAGAAAATTAAAATTATTTTTATACTATTTAATTAATTATTATTATTTAATAACTATTTTTAATTAGTTAATAATTCACTAATAAATAGAAAAATGTAAAATAAGTCTAGAAATATAAAATTAAAATTTCTAAAAGTATAAAATATTATAAAACTTATTTTAAAACTAAAATTATATTTTTCACACTATTTATCTAATTATTATTAATTAATTATTATTTAACTAATTATATTGTTTTAAATTATTATAAATACTAAAAAGACTTGGATAATTATGAAAAATTTTATATATCTAATTAACCATCACAGGAATCCTAAAAATTTATAAAAAGATTATATTATGTATTTTTAATCTAATTTACTAATTATTATTCTATTTATTAATTAATTATCAATTAAACTAATTATATTATTAAAAATAGAAAATGAACAGTATAAATCCTAGAAAAATTTATAAAATTGTTTTACCTTATATAAAAACTATAAAAATTATAAAAACTATGTGCTACTTTATAAAATATAATTATGCTATTTAATTCTTATTTATTAATTAATTATTAATTAAACTAATATTAATTCTAAAAAACACTAGATGACAAAAGAAAAATCTGGAAAAATTTATAAAACTACTTTAATATATAAAAGATTTAATAAAAATATAAAATAGCAGAAGTGCTTATAAATATGCTAAAAAGAAAATTAAATAGATAATTTCAATTAAATAGAAGCTATCACTATAATTAAGTTTGTCTTTTTCTGGTTTTTCTTTTATAAAACTAATAAAATACTTAAAATAAGAAACTTTTATGAAGGGAAATAATTTATAAACTCAGAATAAGCACTAAGAGTGCTTATTACCCAAAACAGTTGACCAAGTTTGACTAGAACAAGAAATAAGCTCAACTGAGCTTGTGTGGGGTCCACAAGGGTGAAACCTGGCTCACCTAAGTTATTTTGACTTAAATAAGCTAGACTTGCTGATATAAGCTCAATGGATAAGCTAAAAAGCTAAAATAAGCAACTGCTTATATGGTGACTGAGACAGAAATGGGACAGATTTCTAAGCTGATTTAAGGTGGGACCCAGTGGTGCACAGGTCAAACAAAGGGTCAATTAATGAACCCTGGTAGGAGGGGGTTGTAAGAACCAAAATGGAAGTGTGTAGGACCACTGTGGTGGTCACAATCAACCACTAAAGTGGTGGTGATGGTCTATGTAGCAGGGCATCATCTTGCCCTGCAAGTGTTTTCCAAGGGTATTTTAGTCAACAAGAAAAAATCACAAAAATATGAAAAACATGGAAATCATAAGTTCAACTGATAGACTAAATACCCTAGCAATTTCAGACCCTAGATCATAACACAAAAATCACAAATATTCATGCCATTTTGGTGAAAATCTGAACAAGCACTTCTTTTACTTTTACTAATTTTAAGCTAGGTTGACTTATATGAAGTTTGATTGATCCTAGCTGATTGTAGATGATATAATAAGCTTAAGTAAATCTAGTTTAGGCTTAAGAAACAACTGATAAGCTTATGTGAGTGATTATGGTACTCAAATCCTAACACAGTTAACTGTGTTGGGTTTATTCATGTAATTTTGACTTTCTTTCAAAGTAACCCTAAGATTTATGACTTATATGACCTATGTATGCCTAATGAGACATGTAGCAAACAGAAGTAACCCAAGAATCCTACTGAGACTCAATGAAATCCACAGAACCAAACACTCCTTTATATTGACTGTGGTAGTATTTTTCAAAGCAAATGAAGGTGTTAACCAAATCTACCAATACAAACACATGATTTATGATTACTTAAACTTATTCAAGTACAATTATGTCAATAATTCCAACAAAAACTCAGATTTCCACAAAATGCTATAATGAACTGAAAATTTAAATACTAAACAACCCTTGATTTCAATGAACAACTATGCTATTTCTGGTTATGCTATCACTAAACTACTCTAAACAAACATAAATATCACAAATTTAGGCTAAGACAACTATGATTATGCAAAATAAACTTAAAATAAATATGAAGCTTACAATATGGCTAATGATGGAACAAGTAGCTGAGGACCAAATGAACAACCTATCACCCTCCACAGGGTACTAAACCAATTTTCCAAAGCCTTCCATGCTTCCAAATCACCTTTGAATCCAGAATCCAAGCCACAATGACACAGTTTGACTTTTATTGACCAAATTGTGATTTGTGATTTTAGTTAACTAAACTAAGTTTTAAGGTAACTAGAAGCCTTTATGAACTTCCTGGGATCCTATGTGACTTAATTCAGTCCATAATAACAAACAACATAAACACAAACATGTAGCTTATAATTTGATTATGATCAAGATTAAGCATAAACTGAGAATGTGACTGAAACTTGAAATTGATTGAGTAATTATTATTAAGATACACTAAAAAGTTTGAAGACAAAGCTTAAAAGCTTAAAGTACACTTGGAAAGCTAATAGAAAAATAATTCGACATACATAATTGAAATTACACTAGATAATCTTTCACAATGCTTCTCTTCCCTTCTTTATAGATATTTGAGACTCCCCATGCGTTTCTGAATCTTTCCCATCAATAACTTTGACCATTAGATGGGTCAAAGTCATCCAAGCCGTTTAAATCAATTTTGGCGCCAAAAGTCTCATAGGTTGCTTGAGGCTGTTTCAGAACAATTAAAGAAATTTGGGAAGTTGTGGAGGTGGCAGGGGACAAGTAACATGGGTTTTGTGGAGATTGGGGCAAGAATGCCACATTTTCAAAGGTTGTGAGTGAAACAGTGCTTGGCTGAATGTGGAGATGCATTAAATGCAAAGGTGGGGTGAAATGATGATGTTGGGAAGTGAGGTGGAAGTGGACAGGTGGTGAGGTTGTGATACTACCTGGTATTGGAGAAGAAGGGTGGAGGTGAGGGCGGTGAACAATGGTGGTGGTATTGGGGAAGAAGGGGAGGTCAACGGGGTCAAACCCCGTTTTATTAAAGGGGTGTGGACTGGGCTTATTTTGGGCCAAAGAAAAAGGAAAGGGGGTTGGGCTGGTATTGGTTTTGGATTGGATTTGGATTTGGGTTTATAATTAATAAAAGGGTCCGGTTGGTTTAGGAAATAAACAAGGACCAATTATGTAATTTTGACAAAAATAGAGGGGCTGGTTTTGCAACTTTCCCAAATATTTATAAGGACTATTTTTGTCATTATTGAATAACCCAAGGACCAAAAGTGTGATTTTTCCATTTTTCAAATACCAGGGACCTTTTCTGCCAATTCCACAAACTCCAGGGACCTAACTTGTAATTTTCTGAATTTGAAGGGTTTATGTTGTAATTTCTCAAAAGTTATCATAAGGTCCATTTTTGTCATTTAATAATAGTGCAAGGGTTACTTTTCATATTTTTCCATTTACAAAACCTTAGGGACTATTTTTGACATTTTTCAAACTTGAGGGACTAAAGGTGTCATTTTGTAATTTTTAACTTTAAAGGACTATACTTGACAACTTATGAATCCCTAAGGACCTTTGATGATATTTTTCATGCTTTGATTTACCAGGGACTAGTTTTGCTAATTTTTCAAAGTTCAAGGACTGAAACTGTAAATTATGTGAAATGTTTTGTTTTTCATCAGTTTTCAATCATTTTGCATAAAAACACAATCCAGGGATAATTTTATGTATTTTAAGGCATTCCTGTGTGTTTTCATATGTTTTTGCAGTTTAAATGTAACAGAAATGATGAGTATTTACACTCATTAGACACTTATTTTAAAAACAACTCGAAATACCAAAAAGTGAATACGTATTATGAAACATCGAAAGAGAAGTAACAATTTAATTATTTGCATAATAACATTTTTATCATTAAACTAATAATGTCGATCAAATTCTCTATTTATATTTTTAGTGGTGGATAACTAATTTGTGACAACTAGCAAAATAAAGGGGAACAAATAATTTGAAACAACGAGTGTCAGCTATACCTGAATTATTGATTACATGATAGGCAAGTTTGTTAACTATACTAGTTCAAAAATAGTTTAGCGTTTGATTGGATATAATATGAGCCTCCTCTTTGATCAACATTAGATGTCGAGATCCCGTAGTTTGTATATGTGTGTCATAATTCCAGTTATGCAAATATTGATTTATTATCAATAAAACTTTACCTACATAATTTTGAAATCAACAATTTGAGTTCGAGATGGTGTTTTAGCCGATAATTTTTTATGTTGAGGTGGTTGAATAAGTTGCAAAAAACTTGAAATAAATAGTTATTTGTTAAATAAAAACTCAATCGAATTCACATATAAAATGTTTAAGTCAAATATGTTTATGAAAAAATAATTTTAGTATCAGCAAAGATAAACATTTTGGAATAAACAACTATTTTTATATGTTTATCAAAGATCTTTTTATTTTACTTAAAAATAAGCAAAGAGACATGAACAGTTTGGATAACACAAAACAGCTTTTACTCTAAAATAAACATATAAACAGAAACAAAAAATAAAAACAAGCAACCCCAAACACCTTTACAAATATGTTTAATACTCTTTCTACACTACATATAAATCATTCAACCCATTGTTGAGTTGCTGAAAATTCAACATAATAAAAATACTAAAGTGCCCCTGATGTTGAAATTATACCTAAGAATATTTATTCAATTGTTTCCTAATTTAACATATAAACAATTATCTATAATGAGAATTGAAAACCTGCGCATTGCGGTGGAGCACGTAGATACAAAAGTAAGTAAGTTTTTTTCAGCTAAACTACTTTCTTTAACCTTGAAAAAGGTGTTTAAAATAGCTTATTAAAGACAATAAAGCCAACTCTTTTAGTTTATGAGCTTAGCAAAAATAATGAACTTTGGAGTCTTTAATAAGTGGGCATACCCTATCATTCATAACTCATAAGCAGGAAATAAATAAATAAATAAAAAGCTAAAACAAAGATCAGATATAAACCAATAAACTACCTAAACAAAAATTTCCAAACATCCCCTTAACCTATCAACATTTGGTGAAATATGTTCAAAAATAATAAGAAAACTCTAGCACATATATTTCAACAACAAAACAGGTTTTAAAATTCAACATGAAATTCCAAAAATTCTACTCGGCTAGGTCTATGAAGTGCACGACACTATACTGAATTTTTTTTAAAATACTAAATGTATCGCATACGATTTGCAATACAGAAAACTGCAAAAAAACTGAATTCTAAATTAAACCCGTTTCTGGTAACATGTAAACTCTGAATTATATTTCATACTTAAAATAATAATAAATGTATATGAGTTTCATAAGCAGAAGTGTATGCTTCTACGTAAAACGGGCTTATTTCAAACGCCTCTTTAAAACTTGTAGCTATAAACTTACATATTATCGGCTATACAAACTTGTTACATAAGACTCTTGCTTTAAGGGCGTTCCAAACTGATAACAAATGATGAGAATGAGAAGCTCGTTATCTAACCCGCGAGCTACACCATTTTGACTCATTTAACACATAGCTTGGTCTCGTCTAACAATCCTGCAAAACATGAAACTGAGAACGGTAAGTCCTTGTGACTTGGTGACTAAACGGAACTAATCTGAAATAATATTTGCAATTCTAAACATGAACAAATTAATATATGATATACTATAAGTGATACAACTTTTAGTCGTTTTGCTACTTATACATTACACATATTTTCGATTATGAATTTCATAATCCCAACGTAATGTCTGAGCATGTGCTTCTAAATAGATGATACGCAGTCATCCTTCTTATAAGTAAGAACTTCCCTAACCAACCAGTACTCTTCTTGGGGTTCTAACTTGTCATCATGCTTATCTATACTCGGGTCATCCACAAAGGATATTTGATCATATATAGTTGACATGATAGTTCTAAATATAAATCATCCGCCTCGGATGTAAAAACTATAATAAGTACGGTCACCCACAAAGGATGATTCTACGATAGTTCTATGTCGTGCACTTCTTAGGCACATCGTGTACTTCTTAGACACGCTATATGACTAATGACGCATTTCTTAAGCACCCTAAATTTGTCAAACGATGCTTCTTGTGAGCACCTTAAATATAATTTATTTAAACTACATCGGAAACCTTGTATAGGTTCTAATATCATGCTAAATCTAATAACATGAAGCTAATAATCCGTTACTCACCTGAGCCGTTCAAGATGAATGATTCTGAATACGCCTCAAGCACCTATATTATGATAGATGCATACATAGACTATTAACACATAAACATGATCATATATACACTGGAAACATAAGCTATAGTCCACTCGAACATGTATAAACACATAACACTTAGATATTAAAACATATAGCAAAATCATGTTGTCAATTTTGCAACAGCCTTCACTTTCCCATTTTTGACAGTCTTAAGTTCTAAATCGGCTCATGAGGCTAATTTTTCATGAAAGTAGACTCTTTTGGCTTTCTGAAAAGGTATGGCACACTTCCAACGGATCTACGGTTGATCCGATATGAATTTTTAACGTTATGGTTGTTGCACTTTTTCAAAATCTGACCTTGCTACACTAATTCGCTTTTTACACTAATTTAACCACCAAACTAGCTAAAATTTAAAGCATAACAAATGACGTAGACTCAGCGGGAAACAATTTTCATTTTTAACTTAAATTAGTCTGATAAACGGTTAGTTCTCTCTGACCCTTAAAAGTTGATCTAATTTCTGAAAACCTTGCTGTCCCAAAAGTATATTTGTCCAAGATAACCTAAAACTCAACCTAAGCTATACAAAAAACTTCTATGATTTATCCTTAGCTTATTAAACATCTTAAAAATCATTTTTCAACTGATCCATAAGCAATTTCATTAACTTAATCACTAGTTTGGCCTATGCCAAACACCCTTTATAAACTAGAACTAAACATCATCTTTTATTAAATCATAAACTAGCTTATTTTTAACATGATTTAGCTTAATATTTCTAACCTCTAACTTAATAAATTATGTAACATACTCAATCATAATGATGCGAGGATTGCGGCCTCACAAAAGGTTTTACCTCTCAAGGGATCTTGAGAAGCTTGCAATCCTTCAAGCAGTGTACCTGATCGTTGTAGTGTAGTATAGGTATGTCCGGGGGATTGATCGTTCTCTAGGGGAATAACGTCGTTAGGATTGAAGTGTAGGTCAACTAAGTCTAAAGGTGAGGGATGATTCTTTTTGGTATTTTATATTTTTTTGAAAGCGGTAAAAATCTCGGGTATTGGAAGAGTACTGGGCGGAATTAGTTGCTAACCAACTAACCCAAAACTACGAATTACAATAAAAACAATGAAATAAAAATAACAAGAAAAGTAAATGTGGTGGGCTACGTATATGAGACAAACGTGTTTACTTAGATTTCACTACTCCCTAATTATCTCTTGTTGGTTTGTTGAATGACAATTGTTTAGTTGAAGGGTTGTATTCCTTAATACCAGTCGTGGGGGTGTGTACGTCCTTCCCCAACTCTATGAATATCTATTTCTTCTTATGACGACACGTTTAGTACCCTATCATAGAATCATCAATATCTACTCATGCATTAAATACAATCAATAAAACCATAGTGCTCATCCGATTACATTTCTTAAGATGTTCAAACTTGTTACACAAAGGAGGTTAGCCAGTTTTCTTAAGCCTAACGCGAATCAATCAACCAAACAATAAACAACTCACCAACAATCAATAACTATGTTTCATTATATCTAAGCAAACACAAAACAACCTAAGTTAGCATGTTAAAAAGAAGAAAAGATAAACAAGAAATCAAACAACACATAGACATGATGAATGATTAAAGATTACTTATCTTCAATGAAACATGAGAGAAAAGAGGGTTTGGAAACCCTTGAAATCTCTGGAGATTCGTCTCTAGGATTTTGCACAAAGTTACACCACCCATATGAGTGAAAATTATAAAACTATATATAGATTTTACAAGCTAACGGCGTTAGGTTATAGGTCCTGACGCTGTCAGAACGCCGCTCTTTAGGGTTTCGTATTGCCCAAACAAAGTTCTGACGTCGTCACTTACACTATGTTCTCAAGTTGATTAAAAGGGTGGAAAGTAAATGAAAGTGATGAGATATAAAAAATTTCATGTTCTCAAGTTTTTTTCTAGAAAGTAAAATGATAGCAAAGGGGTGAAAGTGGGAAATGTCATGTTTTAAAACTTTCCGCCCATTTTTTGGGTGAAAGTGAAGAAAAAAAAAAGAGGGAAATGTAAAATAACTTAATTACCCATATAACTCCAGTATTTGTCTCACTTTATCACATCTCCATAATTATCACCATCACACCCACCAACCTTCAAAGAAAAAAATCGACACATAAAAAACAAATCTCAAGACGTGGAATAGTTTTCTTTTCAGGTTTGTAACAATCAACTACCTTATGCTTCTACATTTTTATGTGTTTAATTTAGTGTTAATTTATCTTTTGTTGATGAACAATGACAATTTGAGGGGTTTTTAATTAGACCCATTTGGGTTTTAATTAGACAATTTGGGTGTTTTTTCATTGATTATTATGTGAAAAGTAGGTGCTAAACTCTTTATTGTGCTACTGAGTTTGTTAAAATTGGACCATTGCTATCCCTTTTTGACCAATATACTAATTTGATCTTTTGTATTTGACTTCATTATGTTATATGTGTGTTAAAACTAGATGGTATCAACTTGAAAAGCCAACAGTGCAAATGGACAAAGTGATTATTTTGTGCTCTCATTTCCCATTAAATCTGTTATAACTTGTGTCTTTATTTTGTTATAAGCTTTTTAGGTTGCAACTTGCAGCAGTTGGTGATAAAATGATTGTTTTGTGCTCTCATTTTCCATTAAATTTGTTATACTATTATTAGATTTAACATACGTGTTAGGATCGTAGTTTTGTTGTGATTTGTGGATTCGGGAGGTCGGGTAATATGGAAGAAGATGAAATCCATGTTAGTGAGAGAGAGTAGAGAGAGAAAGGTAAACTTGTATGTGTTTTATTGAAAGAGAAAATGTAAGTGACACAAATGCAAGCAACACCTCCTAGTGAAGTCTAGGAGGGTATAAATAGGCCACCAAACACATGACTTTACATAAATGACGGTTTCAGTCCATGTGTTTGTGCCTTACAAGATAACTAGTGTAATCCCATACATGTCGTTCCATTTACGTGTTAGGATTATAAACTTTGATCCTAACAATCTTCCCCCAATGGGGCGACATAAGGGATTACTTACAACATTTCCTACAAGTACAAATACAAATAAAGAAAGGTCTTCATCGGCTCTTCAAGTGCTGAGGATGATTACAGTTGACGCTCTTTGTCTTCATCTTGTACCTCGGCTTGAGAACTTTATCTTTACTTGTAGGCAAATGATGTAATATGCATGGAATGGATTAACTTCCCCCCAATTCATGCTGCATGTCTTTAGCGGCTTCTTCGTACACTTCTTTTTGGCGAAGTTTCTGAATCCGCTTCCCCCCAAACTGACAACCGTCTTCAGCAGATTCGAAACTTTGATGTTGTTAACATGTCTTCTAACTTTTGAAGTATTAATTACGCAGCGGAATTTGTAGATGACACCGTAAACCACACCAAGCAAGTCTAACTATTCACTTAATCACAGTTATGCTCAACGCGGAAGCTCCGTTCGGGGGTAACATGCAAGAAATCAGCAAGATCTTCTCACTTAAGTAGGCTACTTCACACTTCACAACCCGCGAGAGTTGAAATGATTACACCAAAATCACAAAATTAAACCACTGATCATCTCTGCGGACGTCTCTCCGGTAGTAATAAAATTGTAAGCTCGATCACGTGAGTTTATTATGCGTCCCTGATGTGCACATTTCTTCCCCCTAATTGCAGAACCTCGTGGAAAATGAGTGTTTTCGCAAAGACGTCAAGAAAAGTCAAAGAAGCAAAACAACACCCACTCTCTCTTCCCCCACGATGTCTTCGCGGAATCGGAAGCATACACACTATGTTTACGATGGAAACGGAGGTAGCGTAACCCCATATGTCTAACTAACCGATTATGTGTGAAGTATCATAAATAGCCCGTGAGAATCAACTGCTGATAAACATCTCTACTCTTTTATACTCCTCTCAACTAACTCTTTACCGACCCCATTATCATTCTGACGGCTGTTTGTAGTGACTACTGATGGAGAAAACCCAATATTATGAACTTGAGAACGAAGTAAAATAACCCAAACTTGTGACTTAAACTTGCACTAATGTATGACTAAGAGCGGCGTAGAGAGTTCGTCCACCATCGAATCCCTAAGTACTCTATACTCTACCACCATCAAGTATAAGACGTACATCACCTCTTGAGTATCCACAACTTTGTGTGACACTGAGCACTACAATGTAACTCCTTAAAGTGATAGTTATACACGGAGAACCCACAAACATCATGTATAACTAGACAACTCAAGTCTCTGTCATTTGTACGAATAAAAGCTCGAACAAGGATCTCGAAAAATCATGCATCCAACCAACCCCGATATCTTCAAGATACTAAGTACACGCACCCGTGATATTCCACTTCAACCTCAAATAAATAATAATGAATTAACGCCGTAGTCACATCTTGCGGTTAAATGCTCAAAACTAGCCTTTTGACGGTTTAATGTGAACTTTGATAATGGTTTCCCGATCTTGTCAAAAATGTATCCCCGTGAAAATTTTTAATGACCAAAATACCACACTATCTGCCAAACGTTATGCCAAAAAAAAATAAAGACAGTGTATAGAATACATTAGATAAATGAATTTTCATCCCATGTGTCTCTATTTTTCGGATCCAAAATAATGCAACCCGTCCAAACCAATTCTTGTGATATAAAATTGCAGTCCATTAATAACTATAACAAGTCATTTTTGGATCTATTACAACAGTGAAGCCCAATCCAATTTTGTTATACCGGTCAAACTGTAGCCCAAGACAACAAATCCTAATACTCTACTTACTAAACATTTGTTTACATTTGCTTAACCCTAATACACACACATGGAAACATCTGCCCCACCATCTCATATAATCCTCTCATCCAAAAAAATACGCAGCCACATCCCTCGTCTCCTCTAATCTCAGTTACATAAACCCATCAGATTCATCTCATATCAACATTATCACAGCCGATTGACTAACATCAACAATCGAAGAACATGGCTCACAATCCGATACTCTCAAACACAAGAACAATCATACCGTGACCTTTTTCTACAGTTGTTCTCGTTTCTTCAAGGATCCTTTGAAGGGTCTAAGGTAGGTTTGTATTTTGTTGTGTTTGTTTATCTAACCGAATCAAAAAAGAAACGAGTATAACCCCCATGTTATCTCTCGTTCTTTAATATTCGGATATGGACTGAAGTTCTCCTTCAAATAATGATCGATGATGAGTTGGTTTTCTCGTGTATGAATATAAAATTGTTCTGAAAATCTCATAAGAGATACGAGTGAAAAACCAATCTGAGATCTTTAATTGTTTTAACTTTTTCAGTTTGAGTCCTGTTTAGATGTTAGAGGATGTAGATTGTGAGTTGGGGAGTATTGGTATAATGATAGATTGAAGGATGATTTAGGATAGATGTTGTGGTTGTGATGTTAGTTTGGATTTGATAGTGACTGTATCTGTTCTTCCTCTTCTTATTGTTTGTGTTGACGGTTTTGGACCAAGGAAGACCAACACAGTGGTCTGAGGTTAACAAAGAGTTGTAGTATTTTTGGTTTTGTGGTCAAGAGTCTTCTGCTTCATCTTCATTCTCTTTTCGTTAGGTCACTTTTCGAAAAAAATAACTTTTCGATAATTTGCAACTTATCGAGAAATTATTTATTGAGAACATTTATCGAGAACATGGTTCAACAGTTTAAAAGATTTAGACAGTTTAGGGTTATCGAGAACTTTAGTTATCGAGAAAAGATTTCGACAGTTTAGGGTATAATGTTCTCGAAAACAAGTATTTTTCTCGACAACAAGTATATCTCAAAAATTTCTTATACAAGAAATTCCGACCATTTTCCGGCGACTTTTCCGACCATGAATTCCGACCTTATTTAGACCAAAAATGATAACTTTTGGCCATAAAAATGACCACCGTTTAGACCAACATTCTGAGCATGGTTTTGACCACAAATATTTCACGGATATGGAAATATAAGTCACAAAAAAAGTTTGGTATGCAACTTTAAATGAAAGGATGGGACTTTTGACCACTTTGATACTATTTCATGTAAGAGGAAACTGTTCACCACCATATTGATAAAAAATGTGACCGGATAAAAAACATATGGTAAAACAGCTAACAAACATGATAAAACCTTAAAAAGATACGATTTTGACAAGAAAAATACCACAAATCAACAAAGTAAAAACCTTTGCTCTGATGCCACTGTTAGGACCGAAAATACTATTGATTCATGTGATTCGGGGGGTCGGGGAAGCTCAAAGTAAAGGAAAGACATGGTATTATTAATAAGAATGAAAGGGAAGATGTGTGTATATTTTAGAGAGAAGAAGAAAAACACACACACACCTATGATACAAAATGAGACATCCACCCTCCTAGTTGGGACTAGGAGGGGTATTTATACAAAGAATACAAGGTAATCTTTACACTAATGGCAAGACTAGTCCTTGTAGTTAAAGACTAATTCAATTCCCGAATATAACAAAACTTTAAGGCTAACAATCTCTCCCCAAAGTGATGTTATATGGGAATTGCTTACAACGTTCCCTACAAGTAAAATTAAATACACAACATAAGCGCAACAGCTCCGAGAGTGATCTTCAAACTTCATTGCTTCATTCAGCTTCCTGAATCTTCTCAGCTGCCATCTCTTTACTTGCAGAAGAACAATGTGAGCAAATCTAATTAGGGATTAAGTATGACTTTTCACTCTCCCCTAATTAGTGCTCTCCCCCAAACTGACAACCTTTCTCATGAATGCCCTGATTCTGAAGAAGTCTTTTGATAATTAAATGCAAACCGTCTTTAGTCTTCTAACACGCAGCGGAAAATGTAGAACAGACTGTAGACTTGACCTTCTTCAAGATTGTCGATTCGGGGGAACAAAATATCAACATCTTCATCTCACCAAATGCATTCCAGTTATCTTGCATATACCAAATCAGCCCGTAGCGTACACATGAAATGATAACACCAAAGTAACAAGTTGAAACACTGATCATCTTGATTTTGTTGCCCGAAATTGGTGAAGGTGGATAAGGTAGAAGTACGTAGAAAAAGGTTGAGAGGATAAGGATATAGAATCAACCAATCTCCGACACAAATCATTTCATAAATCATTAAACCCGATCACGTGAACTTGTTGTGCGTCCTCGATGTACACATTTCTCTCCCCTGATGGTTACGATTTATTGGAATCAGCATAATAATGTGTACGAGAAGCATTAACTGGAAGCACTCTGTCATTAATCATATCAGCCCGTTGGTCAGCATCATACTGAGCAAGTTCTGAAGCATTCAAATCTGCAGTAGCTTGTAACCTCATAATCCCAGTTGATTCAGCAAGAAATATCAGTTTGTAGGGACCTTCTCTAATGGATTTAAGCATGAGATCTGCAGCAGGACGATAAGTGAGCCATTGAATAAATTTCCGTTTCCAATAAGTATACGTTCCTGGTAGCAACATTGGAGGCCTTGATACATTGCCGAAGAGCAGAATCTGATGAATGAGGGAGCTGTGACTTTGTTGTTGATGATGCTGTTGCTGATGAGAATATTGGTGAGGAAGGTAGTTGGAAGATGGTACTTGAGACATTGTGAATGACATTTCTCTCCCCCTTGATTGTTGCAACGTAATTGAAATAATCAAACTAAAATGTCACACTCAAGGTCGAAATAGTGATTTCAGATTTTCCCTCCAAAAATAATTTGAAAAATTCTCGGTTCCAAAATTTTGAAAATCACTGTAAAATGCTATTCAAATGTCACAGAAAAAATTTGAGTTTAAAAAATTTTGCCGCCAAATTTCACCGAAAAAATTTGAATTTTGGCCTAAAAATTTGAATTTTGGGCCAAAATTTTCACTGTTAAACCAAAATTTGAATTTCGCGTAAAAATTGAACGTTTAATCTCTTGTGATATAGATGGATCTTGTAGAAGGTATAGATGTAGCCAAATCTTGAAAACTTGCAAAACTTGTAATTGCGAAAAATTGTCACTTGAGATTGCGAAAATTGAGAGATTGCGAAACTGAAGATATTCTCGAAAACAGTGATTTCGAAAAAATGAGTTTTCGAAAATAGTGATTTCGAAAAATTAAGATTTCGAAAAATTATGATTTCGAAAAATTGTGATTTCGAAAAACTTGACAAAAAATTTCGAAAAATTGTGATTTCGAAAAAATGAGTACTTTTCGAAAACACAAAAGTCACCAACACACTTTTCGAAATTATACAATTTCGAAAGTATACCAAAAGTCGAAGTACTTTTCTTCCTTATACAAGAGAGAAAAGACTGAGTCCACAATTCGTAAGTCGATTTGAAGCACCTTCTTGTGATTTCGAAACTTGGTCAAATTGGTGATTTCGAAATTTTGGCAGATTTTGTTTTTCAAAGAAAGCAATCCAAAAACTCGTTTTTATTTCAAGATTCTTGTACTTTTAGGTATAAAATGATGAGATCTTTAAGAAAGTTGAAAACTTTATAAACTTTTTCAAAACTACAAAAGATTTTGAAAAATAGTACAACAATCCTAAATCGATTTTTGTGACAAAAGTTTGGAACTTTTTTGTTTGTTTTGATTTGTAGAACAAGTTTGTAAGCAAAGATGTGCTAAAAACCAAGAAACAAACAAGAAAGGACAAAAATTTTAACAAAAATCGATTTGAAAAACAAGTTTAAGATGGAATTCAATGAAAACAACAAAACTACACCTTCTTCCGGCGAATGATACCACTTGTTAGGTCACACTTTATGTAAACACAAGTATTAGAATGATAGAAAAGAGATGAGAATGAGAGATGGTTGATTAAGACAATAAGAGAAATAGAAATGAAAGAGTTTTCTTAGAATTATGAATTAACCAACAAGTTTACAAGAGACCTAAGCATCCTATTTATAGGGAAGGAGCTAGGGCAACACACCCTCTCCTTCCTTTCATGAAAACGTGGGCTAGGAGGCCCATGGATTACTTTACTTAAGCCTAGTAAACTTAATACATAACATATATGAAAGTAAATAATAACTAAGCAACCTAATATTATTACAAATGACCGAGACTTGATAAAGTAGTAAAACTTTGATCCCAACAATACGATATGTTGATAATATTTTACATGTTTTCTAGATGATGCATTAGTTGGATACTAATGTTTATGTCACCCAATGTGCTACTGCAAATTATAAAATACAAGAAAGTGACAGTGAAGAAATGATAGTTTACTAGCGTTAACAAATGTTCTTATGTTAGTTTCATTAGAATTAAGTTCATTTTATTTGCTACCAGGTATACAATGAAGGACCTGCATCTTTTGTTGTTTACTCAACAGTTAGCAGTGATTTAACTACTTTGTCTAGCTTTAACATTTATTACATATCACCGACTTCAAAAGAGAAAGCGTTTAGGCCTGCCTACCCGAGAGCTAATGTTGCATAAAGAAAGAGTACGGGAAGAATTGTTACATAACCTTTCAACGAGTGGCAAATGTCGTGACCTTATTCGTATGAGTGAGAATGCGTTTATTATATTGTGTCAAAAGTTAGAACGTGATGGTGGTCTTAAACCAACTCAACGTATGTCGATTGAAGAGCAAGTTGCTAGACTTCTACATATTATAGGAAATGACTTGAGAAACCGTTTTGTGTCAAATATGTATCGCCAATCCGGATCAACAACAAGTAGGTATCTTCATAGAGTTTTGAATGCACTTTTATTGTTAGAAGATCAATATCTTCAACAGCCAACAGGTGATGTTGTTCCAAAAGAAATTCAAGAAAAAAAGAGGTTTTATCCTTTCTTTAAAGATTGTATTGGGGCAATTGATGGAACACATGTTCGTGTGAGAGTACCTAATAAGGATGCCCCTAGATTTTATGGTCTCAAAGGATATCCCACAATTAATGTTTTGGTAGCGTACACAATTGATTTAAGATTTGCATATGTCTTGAGTGGTTGGGAGGGCACCGCGTCTGACTCGAGAATAATAAAAGATACTCTCACTAGAGATGATAAACTAGTCATTCCTGAAGGTAATTTCTTTCATACGGTTTTGTTTTCTTGAATTATGTCTTATGTTTTATTATGATTGTGATAACAATACTCTGTTTTATAGGAAAATATTACTTGGTCGATGGAGGTTTACCTCATCGAAGTACGCTCATAGTACCTTATAGAGGTGTAAGATATCATTTGAAATAGTACTCGTCTCGTGCACCTCAAAATCCACGAGAATTGTTTAATCTTCGCCATTCTCATTAAGAAATGCTATTGAACGAGCATTTGGCATTTTAAAGAAAAGGTTTCCTATAATCAAAAGCACAACGAAACCGTTTTATTCAAGTGAAACAGAGTCAAACATATTCTTGGGGTGTTGTATTTTACATAACTTCTTACTCGAAGAAGACCGAGACAAAGAACTTGAAGATGAGGTTATTAATGAGGTTTTAAATGCAACACAAGAAGAAGAACCCGATGCTTCAAGAGACATAGATGGTCGAGGAGAAGAAATAAGAAATTCGATCGCTAATGAAATGTGGAGTGACTATCTGCTATATCCGAACACTAAAATTAATATGTCTAACTAGTTATATATTACTATCTAAATCTGATAAGGGTATGAGATTTGTAACATTATGTTTGAAACTACATTTTGTAAATTTGCAGGACATATCAGATGGTTAAATTTGATGACTCAAGTCATGCTAATGGCAAATTAATGTTCTTGTTTTGATGTATAATCTATAACATGTTTTTGTCCATCCATGTTATATTTGGAACTTTTTTATTTTGATAAATTATAAGGGCAAAAATGTATTTTTGCTAGCTTTTATTTTTTTCATTTTTATACAAAAAAATAAAAACATTTATCTTTCTTTCACTTTCACCCTTAAGTCTTAACTTGAGAACTTAAATTAAAACATAACTTTTCTTCCTCTCCATTTATCTACTCTCTCTTTCTTTACTTTTACTTTCCCTTCCTTACTATTTTTTCTTGAGAACACAGTATTAGAAAACCTTCTGGGCCGTCTCGTGTAATCTCAAAGCCTGACGGCCTCACCTCCATTGCACCTGACGCCATTAGGTACAAATCTTCAATTTCTTTCTGGGGCGTCACGTGTTAAAGTACACCAGTTCCATTCTTCAAGTGACGGCGTCAGCATCCAAGCCTGACGCCGTCAGGTGTAAATCCTGACTTTTCTTGACTTTCTTGTTTTCTTCATTCTTGAGCCTAAAAATGTCCAAAATGCTCCATATTCCAGAAATCATGTTCCAAGTACCTAAAATGAGAAAAGAAGCGATTTAAGGCAATATTTAATCATAAATTCACGACTTAGGGCTTAAATGACCCGCTAAGAATGCATCAAATAAATCCTTATCACATAAGCAACAAAATACATGCTAACATGGTCTTAGATCATTAAACATATACAAAAAACTCATAAACTTGTTTAAGATTATAACATGTTCATATATCAAAACATCCAATTTCTATCATAAACATGAAATCATCACTTATGTTTAAATCAAACCTTGATGGATAATTTGTTAGGAGACTTATTACATCTTAAATATAGCATAAAATTACCAAGAATCACCTTGTAATCATCTTAAGGATGATTGCTTAATCCTTAAGCATTCTTGTCATTCTCCCACCGAGATACACACATAGATACGTGTGTTTTAGAGATGAATTCTAAGTTTTATTAGTTAATAAGACCCAAGGGCATAACGGTAATTCTACCACTAAAGTATACTTGGCGTTGTTAGTCTCTGTCATTAAATATTTTGCACAGTTAGTCCTTTTCTGTTAACCATTTGCACTGAAAGTCTTTATTTCTTATAAAAACTAACGGGAAGACTAGTACAATATTCTAATAACAATATAAAAGGCTATTATTAAAACTTATAATAATCGAGGTGTTACAGTCTACCTTGGCCTCTGCCTCTGCCCCTTCCTCTTTTTCAACCACTTATGTTGGCATAGGGAGTTTTAAGCTACAACTACAAAAATAATATAAATGAGCTTGATAGGAAAAGGAAAAAAAAAAAAAAAAAAAAAAAAAAAAACTATGGAATATTGCACTCTACATTTTTCTAGTTATAATTTCGAATAAGAATTAATTACTTCAATTTAGTCAACAAATTTTGTTGGTCACGTTAGCACCTAAACTAAAATGTCATTTACACAGTCAAACTTTACCGTACAATTCAATTGCATTTCATGAATTATTTACCGGTTAAACTAATACTACTACGTAAATCACTACAGGAACTATAATCATATTTAAACTCAGGGCCCGTTTAGTTGGGGGTTAGATTTAGCTTTGCGGGATCCGTAAATGAAAACAAATGTTTGGTTTAAAATCTGACTTTTGAAATCGGGTGTCAGACCCGTAAAACAATATTGTTACCAATCAGAATAAATATGCGGGTTTTAATCAAAGTTGTGGGACTAGTTTTGTATGTGTCTATTGATAAGGCGAAAAGTGTACCGCTTTTGGGGGGTCATTTAAGCCCGAATTCGTGATTATTTGATAAATTATTGCTCTAAATCGTTTCTTTTGTCATTTTAGGTACTTTTGAGAGGAAATTTACAAAGGGATAAATAGTTGAATAAGCCAGTTGCCCAACGGTTAGGCACATTTAGCCCTTTTTTTAAAAATTCCTGTATTAGCCCGGGCAACTTTTAAGATTGGGCAACTTCCATCAAATAGAGACACGTGTCGCGTATATATATTTTGGGCAACAATTTTTTGTTGGGCAACCGTAATAGGGCAACTGGTTTTTTGGTCATGGTATAAACTATTTACAACACCCCTCCCCCATCTCCCTCTTTATACAAATACAGATCTTCGATCTTCATTAATTCATTTTGTTCTTTTATAAATTCAATTGATATTATACACCACCGCCACTGCCACCGCCGCGCATCACCACCACAACCACTCACTGCCACCGCCTCCGTGGCACACCACGCTAATGCCGCCGTCGTCGCGCACCACTGCCGTCGCTATTCGCCGCCTCTCGAGTAAAGATGTAGTAGCAGACAGACAGATGTGTAAAATTATTACTTCATTTGATTTTTTGTTAGATTCATCTTTATTGTTGATGTGTTAGACTTGTGCTTCTAGGGTTGGAATTGGTCATGCGGATACCCCAGTTGAATCAAAGACTCATTCAGAAAACCTCATATGTTTCCCAATTTATGTTTCTAGGGTTTATGTGTAGAATGATATGCTAATTAGTTTTGCCTGAGGGTAAAGGGAGATGGATCCTTGTTCAGGATCCACGGGGAAAGTTGAACAGAGCCTTTTTTTGGCTTTGATGTACACGGCTATCCGGCATTCCCCCTAGACTTCTCCTCGGGCATCCCAAGATGTTCAACCTACGAGGTTAGAACCTTGATTTTGTCTGATAATCACCTAACCTTTATGTTTTGGATCATTTCTTGTTGACAGTGTTGTAAAAATCGGCCATGGCGGCCGATATGGCGGCGCCATGGCGCTTGGCGGTGGTCCACCGCCACGATATTTCCCATATCGGTCTAACTTGGCGTTTTGGTCAAAATCGGTCAAAATCGGAGCTTGGCGGTCAAAATCGGTCAAAAATCGGCCTTGGCGGCGGTCGGTCAACGACGGTCAACGCCGGTCAACGCCAGATCTGGTTTTTTTTTTTTTTTTTTCAGATTCACGCCGGTCAACGCCGTTTAACTTCAGATCTAGGGTTTTTTTTTCATATTTACTTCAGATCTAGCCTAGATCTAGGGTTTTTTTTCATATTCCTTTATAATTTATGTTGTATTTCAAAAATATACATAAATTTCTTTATAATTTATGGTCTCCGATATATCACTGATATATCGCCGCCATATCGGTCTTGGCGCTTGGCGGTGGTCGACCGCCGAGGTACCGCCGAGCGATATTTACAACCTTGCTTGTTGATTGATTGAATACATGAGTAAGGTTCAGAGTTGTTGGTTTTAGAAGGGATGAACGTTTTTAGGGTTTATGTGTAGAATAATCAGGGTAGATTGAACTAGGAAGCATAAGATTGTTAGTAGATGTGTGTATGCGAAGTAATAGCCTAATAGGTATGGTACAAGTACAATACTAGTATATGTATGTTAACTAGTGTACTTCAAGTCTAATCAGTTTATGATTGAGAGGGACCGTAACCTGTGGATTATACTAGAATACTTACGTTTCTTGTGGAGGATGATAAACCTGATATGAAAATTGGTTAAGTTTTCAAAGTAGCTCATTGCTAATGTAAATTAAAATCTAAAGCTAGTGATGTTATTGGTTTCACATAGCAGAACCCGTTGCAGCTCTTCTATCTCCGATTCTTGGCAGGTGCTATACTTTTTCATATTTCGAATTTTTGATATTGTGTATAACGTTTTTTATACAACTTAGTTAATAGTATAGTGAAGAGTTGGTTGTGTAAAATAGCAACATAGTTTTTGAGTTATCGTAAGTGATTTTCTAATTTGTACGTAAATGCCAAGTAAGCAATTCGGTTCTAAAATGATCAAATTAATCTTTCGAGTAATTTATGAGAGGGTTCAGGTTTAGGATATTATTTATCGAGTAGGAATTAGTTATTGAAGAATATGACAAAAGATCAATGATGAACAATTTCTTCACTGGTCGTGTGTCTACTAATAAAAATCTCGTTAAAATAGGACATGCTAAAACGGTCACCAAATCTGTCACCAAATCTTTAGTCTAATTTGACCTCCAAAGACAAACTATCACCAAATCTTTATAGCTCAGCCTATGTTAATATGAATTTGACTGGATATTTGACTTGATTACACAGAAAGAATTGGGTGTAACATGGGATGTAGAATTGTATGGTGAATTGCTTAAAATTGGTGGTGGAAAAGAGAGGTACCCGCCAATTCTGTATCTTTCTTGCAATATATTTTAAGATATATCAACACCGTTGATAAATGTTTCTTTGGACTAAAAGAATGATAGCTTACTTCAACAATACGGGTTGGCCAGAAAATGCGCCAAAAGGTGAACAAGAAAGGAACAAGTTTATAGCGTCACTTCACAAGCGAAAAACCGAACTTTTTATGGTCCTTATTGAGAAGAAGTTGTTGCCACTTCGCCCCGGAGTTAAGGTATGGAATGATGGTGACTGCCGTCAAAATTTTTGTTGGATTTATGTGCTTAAAGATTTTAAGTTTTATTTGTTTTCAAGATTTTGCAGGTGGTTTTATCAAGAAAATGAATGATCTAATGATGAATTCTTTTCTAAGTTATGTGGAATTGAAGAAACAAGCCAATATTGACGAAAAACAATTAAAAGAAATCGATCTTGAAAAAGGTGTTACTGAAGAACCAAAGATTACTCCGTCTGATGCAAAGCAGATGAAGGGTAAGCAGAGCAGGCATTGGGTGTGTTTGATTTGGTTGTTGGTGATTACATTATTCGTGATCTTCATTGCTGTGTTGTCTAATCTCTGACTTCAAGTTTTGTGTTTCGTAATACAACATTAGATTATGATTCGTTGTTTAGAATGTTTCATTCGTTTGTTTGTTCTGGATCAAGTTTTGTTAGGGTACAAGTTTTTGTAATGATGGAAAATTTGATGTTAATGGAAGCTCTTGAATGAATAAATCTTTGGTACTTGATTCTGTTTGTTTCTGAGATATTACTCATGGTTTAATGTTTTAAGTTTCAATTTATTTATGTGTTTTGATTGAGTAAAAGTATAACTTCATGATGTACATATGTAATATGCATAGTTTCAACACATATAAGGTAACAGTCGTTCATGATTCAATAGAAATAGGCAATGGAAATTGCGCATTTGCCAACTCTTTCGATGACATGAGATTTTGTTTCGAGAATAAATACAAAAGATTGAAAAATGATGCATTAGATTCGCATGCTATTATTATGATTACAGTGTATTTTCAAGTTACAGTAGTCACGTCATGAGTCTCTCTTTGTCAGCAGAGCCGCTTGACCTGCTGCAGGTACCCTGTGGATTTCGTATTATAACTCCTTTTCAGCCAATGCTCAGTTGCTGAGTAGCCACCCATGATTTCTCAGGCTCTAGATCAACATTTCCAATCTGAAAATTTTGCAAAAGATAAGCTTATATTTGCTGTATAAATATCAAAACATTTCCAAACATGAGCCATATATTTCTATTTTCTTGCATCAATTGAGCAAGAAGAACTTGTGTAATTTAGAGGTGAAATTTCCAACCCAATTACTTATAATTGGGTCGATTTGATAGTCTCATAAAAGGTGCCCAAAGTATATTTCTAATTATACAACATTGTCAAATTATACACTTAAATAATCTTGATTTCGTTATTTGAACTATTAAGATGTGGGCATCAACATAACGAGAAGATGTTGGCTAACACAACCACATAAACTAGATATAACATGCTAATATTACGTCTTTTGTGAATTTCGTATTTGTTTTTTCTTTAGTGGGCCACTCTATGTTGAGATGGGAGCTCATACCTGATGGTATGGTATATTGGTATGTGATCTTTAGTTTGTGTTGTCTATTTTTTGTCTTTTTTTTTTTTTTTTTTTGTATTGTAGCTTTTGTTTTTTTTCGGGTCCACTTCATTTAATCATCTTGTTGATAAGTGGATGCCTTTGTTTGTTTTTTGGTTGCGGCTTTTCGCCTTTTATATATTGCCTTTCAAAAAAAAAAAAATTACAGAATGACATAAAACTAAAACAAATTAGAATGATACCACAAAATTGATCTCTTAAGGAAACATATGTGAGTTACCATCAAAATAGGTACAAGAAAGTATACATGTTGTACGGCGATGCTATATTCCTGCTACATAACCAAAAATAGAACAATGTTCCATCAGCTACCTGCGCAACAAAGATCAAGTAAATTTTCATTACTAAATTTGCTTTATAAGGAGAACATAGCTCTTATAAATAAAATAATGAGTTGGTAGAGGTTGGATTGGGTTGACATGCAAATCTGTTTCTTCAATTAAAAAAAAAAAAAATTATATAAATTAAATAAATAATGTGTTAGCCGTGACTTATGATGACAAAAACAACATTATCATAGCAATAAACAATTTCTAGAAAAAATAATTGTAGCATTGAAAAATTAAGACATTGGACTACTTACAACTCATTTAACCCGTGCCCCTTTTAGTTAAAGTTCTTGATTTGACTGTTTGACTTGTTTGAGTAAAATACAACCCAAACGTAATAAGAAAAATATATTACCTCCACCAGAATTCTTATCCACGGAGATAAGCCTACTTTCCTCCTTTGCACCATACTTAAAAGGTCATCTATAAGTCCAATTGTCGCAAATGCTATAGTCGCTATTGATGCTCCTAAAACTTCTACAGAAGAATAACCAACTAATACTTCTGCAACTATTACCCCAATAGGTATAAGAAACAACCCACCCATAGTTGCAGTTCCGTGTTTAGAGGAGTGTCTAGCTAGCCATTTGCTTACAAATAATTGCATCTTTAAAATACGAAATAATGGAACACAAATATAGCCAACAGAAGCCACTAAAGCTGCAGAGGCTGTAAAAGGTATATCAAGTGAAATGGAGGTAACAGAAGTCTCACTATGCGCCAAGCATGGGAATCCAAAAGTATTAGAAGCACTGTCAAAAAAGTAACAAGCCCTATATTATTGAATATTCCATGTGACGTTTTTATCTCTAATGAAAAAAACCTGTAAACTACAACTCAATGTGCGAAATAATATGATACACAACTATATCTTCTTCCAGAGGCCGCCAATAACATGTTAAAATGATGAGGCGAAAAATGATCCGTTTTTAGGGGGTCATTTAAGCCCGAATTCGAATTTATTTGATCAAATATTACCCTAAATCGTTCCTTTTGTGATTTTAGGTACTTTGGGAGTGAAATTTGGAAAAGGAAGCAATTCGGACATTTTTGGAGCATAAAAGTGAAGAAAACGCCAAAGTCTTAATTTTCCATGCTGGGAACAGTAGGTGACGGCGTTAAGAGCAACTCCCTGACGGCGTCAAGAGCAAAATTCCATGACGATCCAGAAGAGATTTGACGGCGTCATGAAGGTAGGGCGTCAAGAGTAAAAGTCACGACGGCCTAGAAATGATTAAGTCTTGACGGCGTCAAATGTAGATCAAGGCAGTCCGAAAAGAGTTTTGGCGGCGAGGTGACGGCGTCACCTAATTGGTCTTGACGCCGTCAGACCCCTTTTCCTATATATAGTTTTCTAATTTTTCAAGTAAAGAGATAAGTTAAGAGAGAAGTTTTGAGAGAAACCCTAAGTACGATTTTGGTGTAACTTTACAGGTTTTTCAAGGGTTCCAACCCCTTGATACCTTGCATGTGTAATCAAGATAAGTGTTCTTTTAATTCAATCAATATGTCTATGTGTTGGTTGTCTATATCTTGTTCTTGTCTTAATTCCATCATGCTAGGCTAGATCTATCTTGTGTTTGCTTAGATCTAATGAAACCTAGATGTTGATTATGTGTTGATTACTTGTTTATTCTTGTCTTGGATGAATGATTTATATGTTAGGCTTAAGAAAACTGGCAGATCTCCAATTGGTAACATGCTTGAACGTCTTAAGAAACATGAACCGACGCGCACTAGGTCTTTATTGGTTGTATTTAATGCATGAGCCACTGTTTACAATCCCTATAGTTGTGCTGGGCATGGTGTAGGAGGAGATAAGAGCTCATAGAATTGGGGAGTTAAGTGTGTCACCCCATGAATGGTATTAAGGAATACGATCCGTCATCCATGCAATTATAACAAGTAATTAACGTGTAAAAGATGTCTATGGAGTAGTGAAATCTAAGTAAACACATTTTCTCCAATTACTGCTCACAACTTTAGTATAAATTAGTTTATTTTCATTTCTAGTGTTTTATTTTGATTGCATCTTAGTATTGGGTTAGTTGAATAGCAACTAATTCCGCCCAAATCTTTCAAAACCCGAGAATTTTAATTGCTTTCTAAAAAATATAAAAACACAAAAATAATCTCCCTCATCTTTAGAACTAGTATTTAGGTTTTCTAATCCTAGCGACACTATTCCTAGCTGAACGATCAATCCCCCGGTACTTGTCACTATACTATACTACAACGATCAGGTACACTGCCTGGTGGGGGTTGTAAGCTTCTCAAGATCCCTTGAGAGGTAAAGCCTGGTGCGATTCCCACGTATCATAAAAGTCCATTTGTTCCTGATGATATAGTGTCATATAGCCATATAGGTATGTGCTATGTAGATCCAAACAAATTTAAGGTGTAATTAGTTAATCAGTTAACAGCTAACAGGAGTAACCCAGATGGGAAAGACCACTGTAATTAAGATTCAAAAACAAGCTTTAAAATTTTATTGAATACTAGTTTCCGATATAATCAAATGTTATGATTTACAAACATTACATCCAGGGGAAAAGGGAAAGAGCGGATCCTATTCTCTAAGTAGCCCTGTTAAATGCATGGGATATGGTGTATTTGTAACTAATTATCAAAACTTAAAGGATAACGATTACAATACGAGCGTGTTCATAACTTGATATTCCTGGAAACCCTTTATCTCATAGAGAAATACTTAAATGAAAAACGTGGGAGGGCAGGGAAAGGGGGAACAAGACAGAAAAATGTGGTTCGTAAGTTATACTACTATTAGCATTAATGTTTATTATCAGTAGAGTTAACTTATGGACGGTTCTGATGAATTTTTTTCCTTAACCTACACAAGTGAAGTGGGTGAAGATTGAAATTGATATAAAATTACAAATTATTTCAGCAAACCAAAATTTTGGAAACCTATATTCAGTAAACCTCAGATTTATCTTCTATTAAATCCAAAGAAATTAATCAACATTTCAAAACTCTGAACGGTCGAGGGAGGAACACACACAAACAAAAATGCTGATGAACACCACACCAAAATGTGCACCAAGTAGTTAAAACAGTTCCAAGATGTCCTAACAGCTAATTCATGTCTGTTAACTTGCTCAGAGGGTCGGTTACCTTTCTTTTTGTTCAAATCCTGAATTCATGACAAACCACAAAGAGCGTACATTCTGCATTAAATCAATCACATATTCGTAGTTATACTAAGCATGTCCCTATACTTATACACAAGTCCTAGTGCTCCTTACTCACTTATTGTTCTATATTCAATTCTTATAGATAGAGAGCAAAACCATCCTCAACCATCTTTTATTAGTCACGTAATGGTCTTCTTT
Organism: Artemisia argyi; assembly: GCA_030686995.1. NCBI lineage: Eukaryota > Viridiplantae > Streptophyta > Magnoliopsida > Asterales > Asteraceae > Artemisia > Artemisia argyi. Next base: position 18,963,456 of record CM060676.1, read on the forward strand.
CTAAAATATTTCAATGTCACAGTTCCCATCTTTTCCAGTTTCAAAACGTACTCATCCTCAAGCTGCAATTGCAATGCATAATTATACTTAACATTTCAATTCAAATGGCCAGCATAACATAAGATTAATTACAGCGTTCAACAAGATTTCCACATACTTCTCTATTCGTATTCCTAAGAAACCTCCATTTTTTTCTTAAGGACTTCAGAACATTATAATTACAAGTATACAAAATTGTTACCTTGGAGTACTTAACAATGAAGATTCGGACTGAAAAACCCAAGTGATGAAGCATTTTAGATAAATATTTCTAAGGCTAAAAGAATGCAAAGCACAATATCAAGGATAACCATTTGGTAACACAAATTTTGTGAAGTATCTTACCTGCTTTTCTTCCGAGATCTACCCAAAATTGCCTGGGCACTTGCTGTCAAGGCATCATCAGGTGCACTAAACCGCTCACTTGATGTTGGAATATCAACATCACTGATTGGATTCGGTAAAATATCTCCATCACTTTCTTCACCTTCACTAGATGAAAAAGAGTATCCAACTTACCCATCATTGTTAGTGAATAACTAGATACAGAATCATATAGAAACAAACAAAAATAAATAAATAAATAGCCCGATTGCCCTATGGCTATGCATATTTAGCCCTTTTTTGTATCACCTACTGATCCCCTTCCAACTAAATACAGTTCCCTAACAATGTAATAGATTACAGCATCATCAGTCTCGAGCAATTTTCCCGTGGTACCCTTACCTCCACCACCATGGCCAGTTAGCAGAAGAGTATATAAACATACAATTATACAAAAAGGTACATTTTGCCCAAGAAACACCTTCCTCATGGCTGCCGCCACCTCCGTTCACCTTCACCACCCACTACCATTACACACCGCCACCACCTATCATCTCCACATGATCCCCTTATCACGTTTTGATACCTCAAAACTTGATGATGTATGGTTTCGGTGGTGGTGGCGTCAGGTGGTGGTAGCGTCGGGTTGCTGGGTGGTTGTGGTGGTGTGAGTTGTGATTGTTTATCTGGAGGAGAGGAGGATTGTGAGATGTTTCTATTAGTTGGTTTAGTTAATGTTTTGAGAGTAAAGAGTAAAAAATGCCCGGTTGCTCATGTATTGTTGCTCAAAAAACAAAAGTTGCCCAAAATACAATACCTTCATGTATCTCGTACCAAGAGTGGTTAGTCGGACACGTGTCACCCTTTAGTTGGATAGACGTTAGTTGCCCAGGGCAACCCGGGCTAAAACGAGAATTTTCAAAAAAATGGCTAAAAATGCCTAACCCGTAGGGCAACATGCCATTTTAGTAATTTTCCCATTTACAAAATGAAGCATTTTGGACGTTTTTGGAGAAATTTAGTAAAGAAAACGACAAAGTCTCAAAATCCTTGCTGGGAACAGTACCTGACGGTGTCAAGGTAACACAAGTGACGGTGTCAAGCTTGGCAAAAGAGGTGGATGTGAATAATACACATGACGGCCCAGAACAATTTCAAGGCATTTTGGCCTGACAGCGTCACCAAGGCCGTCAGGGTCAAAATACATGTGATGGCCCAGAATAAAATTACACGTGACGACGTTAGAAGTGGATCTAGGCAATACGAATTTTATCTTGGCGGCGAGTTGACGGCGTCACAAGCTATAACGTGACACCGTCAAGGTGTAAAATCTATATATAGTTTTCTAATTTTCATTCATTAAGGGTGGAACTTTTGGAGAGCTTCTTTGTGCAAACCCTAGACGAATTTTCTGTAATAATAAGGGTTTCAACCCTTGTTCCATCCATGTTCAATTGAAGATAAGTTTTCCAATAATCATACAATATGTCTATGTGTTGTGTGATTCTATCTTACGCTTTTCTTCTTTTTAACATGCTAGGCTAGGTTTTTCTTGTGGTTGCTTAGATGTAATGAAACCTAGATGTTGATTATTGGTTGATGGTTTATTTATAGTTGTTGTGGATGATTGTATTTGATGTTAGGCTTAAGAAAACTGGCAGACTTCCAATTGGTAAGTTGCTTGAACGTCTTAAGAAACATGAACGGAGGTGTACTACGATTTATGGTTGTATTTAATGCATAAGCGAATTCTAGTGATCCCATGTTAGGAGCTTTTAGTCGGCTCGACATAGGAGTGAAGTAGGAGCTTATAGAGTTAGGAAATTTCGTACACGACCCTACGACTAGTATTAAGGAATATAACCCGTCATCCATGCAATTGTAACAAGCTAATCAACCGGTAAAAGATATCTAGGGAGTAGTGAAATCTAAGTAAACACATTTTCTCTTATTATTGTTCACACCACAAATTAGTTTTAGTTTATTTTATTTTATTTGGTTGCATCTTTAGTTAATTGGGTTAGTTGACTAGCAACTAATTCCGCCCACTCCTTCAAAACCCGAGATTTTACTTGCTTTTATACAAATATAAAAATACAAAAAAAATCATCCCTCACCTTTAGACCTAATTTAGTAGACTTTTTAATCCTAGCAAACACTATTCCTGGGTTGAATGATCAATCCCACGGTACTTGTCACTATACTATACTACAACGAACAGGTACACTGCCTGGTGGGGATTGCAAGGTTCACAAGATCCCTTGAGAGGTAAAACCTTTTGCAAGGGTGCAATTCCACGCATCATCTACCCCTCACTACTTTTAAAAAAAAAATTATTTCAAATCTTTATAAAATAATAATTTATTAATTTTATAATATATTTTCTCTCCTATCTCAAATCCAAATTCAAATCCTAATCCAAATCCAAATCATAAACCCATCTACAAACCAAACAGGCCCTAAGTTAGCGTTGTTAACTTTCAGAAATAGATTACTAGAATCGGTGACGTGATGATCACTTGTTTCCCCAAAAGTATCATTGCAAGCAATATTAGAACTTGAAATTGGTTTTATTGTTATATTTCTCACGTATAAATATAGCTAGCATAGATATCAATATCCACCAATGGGAAGGAGTGCATGAAAAAATTGGTATTATCACTGCAAAGCAAGCAAATCCATTTTTAGGAACTTAAAATGATCAGTACCTTAATCCATTCGTCATGGCTTGTAAGTCTGTAACCGTGATAACTAAAAACAGGGCACTCATACCACCCCTATAAGTAGGTTACTACAACAAATCATATCCTATTAAGATAATCGAAAGTGTTAAAAGAAGCTTTTAACACATAGCTTTGAATACATTCAATAAAAGGAATTAGTTATTTCAATAACGAATCCAATACACACTCTATAAGAAGTTTCAATGATAAATCCTAAATATCCTTTAAATATAGTTAATCTAGTAAGTAATCATATACAACCCCTGTAAGTAGTTTCATAAACAATTGCAAACAATCCCTATAAGCAATTACTCTAATAAGTAATCCTAAATAGCCCCAATGAGTAATTTCTAAAAGGAATCCCAAGTGTCTTTTCTTCGTACTTAAGCTATATTAGTTTTCCACAAATATTTACATAATCATTTGACTTATACTTTGACCATTTAGTTTGGCTTCTAACTTAAACCTTTGACTAGCTGATCATATTTAGTCTTTCAATACTTAAAGTCAAAGCCAACTAAACCAAATCTATATAACAAATAAGATATATAAAACCGGTTTTTGGATGTAACAATTGCTGCAAAATTAGGATGAAGTTATCACAAGATAAAAAACCATTAGCACACCCACCACAAAAAATGTGCCCAAAACATGTACAGGATGCATTCAAAAAGGAAGAACAAATCTCTTTAAGCAGACTATGCTACTACGTGGCAACCATGTCAGTTGCTTGCTTATACAGCATAATCACTTGCGTGTTATCGGTTTTTGCTATGCAAAAGGCTAAAGTGAGTTCCATAAGGCAGTTGGTTCACTTTTTTATACTTGATAGTGTAAGTTCTTAAATTGTACCTTTTAAGAGAAATATACTCATACCGAGGTTATTTTGCCTTGAAGTTACTAATTTCATTAATATCGATCAGTTTGTTGAGCTATAGTACTAACTATACAACTTTTGCAGCCTAACGAATGTGTATGGTACAACTACTGTTAGGTATCTGATTCCTCCCAAACCAACCAGGTTTTATCACACAAGTCAACCACTTGTGAATGGTCAACCGTAACAAAGGCCCTGGACAGCCCGGGAGGAAAAGCAATTGTGAACGAGGAGTATAGAATATTCCTAGGTCGTTAAGTCCCAACGAGGTGTGAAATCTGTAATACAACGAATCTGTGTCTAGGTGAAGTTAAATATAAAAACAGGAATCTGACTGACTAACACTAGCAATGTGAATAGTAAATAGCTCTTGTCACAGCTATTTCAGTAAAAACGTACAATCAGAAACCCTAAAATGTAAAAGGATAAACAAACGTACGTTTAGATTCAAATAAACGTAAACGTATAAAAACAAATGGGGAATTATAACAAAAGATGGATTTGCATGCCTTAGCGGCTTAAATGCAAATTAAACAAACTTAAAATATTTATTTATTAATTACAAACTTATTTAAATATTAAGAAAACCTAAAAACCTAAAAATGTGAAAAGTAATAAAAATGTACGTTTAAATTAAATTAAACGTCTACGTACTAAAATAAAACTGAAAACTGATCAATACAAATCCCACAAATGTGAAATTTATATTTTTGTGATCCTAATAATATAAGAAAATTATTTATGAATTAAAATGATTTTTATAAGTACTTATGTAATTACTATTAATTAAAAACTATTTATTTAATATTTAATAATTACCTAAATATAAAGAAAATCTAAAATAAACCTAAATTAATAAAATAAAAATTTAGAAAAGTTTAAAATAATATAAAAGAATTTCTGAAACAAAAGTTATATTTATTATATAATTATTCTATTTATTATAATTTATTTACTATTATTTATTTACTAATACTATTATTAATTATAATAAATACGTATGAACAGTAAAAAATGTAAAAAAAATTACAGAAAGTCTATTTACTAATGAGGAAGCTGGGAAAAAATTATGAAGCTCATAGCTTATCCAGATAAGCTGTAATAAGCCAAACAACTCGTATAAGCTTATTTGAATAAGCTAAGCTGTTTGCTACTATAAGAATAAAAATGTGCAAATGATAACTGAGAAGTGAGCTAGCCTAGGTGGGTTATGCAGTGAACTTGTCACCAAGGGAACCTAGGTTCGAATCCCATACACAACCTTTTTGCACTTTTATTTTATTTTTCATTTATTTTATTTTTGGATTTTTCTTTTTGCAAAACTTTATAATAAGCTATAATATGAAACTTTAACAAAGACAACTTTTACAAAACTTGGAAATAAGCTCTGTGTGAGCTTATTTCCACCTCAGTTGGCTTTTTAAGCTTAAAACTTCTTAAATAGAAGCTATCACTAGTGTTAAAGCTTCTTTTTTGTTCTTCTCTTTTCTGGACTAATATATATATATATATATATATATATATATATATATATATATATATATATATATATATATATATATATATATATTATTATACAAGTATAAAGAAAATGGAAGTTTATAGACAAAGAAAATAAGCAGTTTAAGTGCTTATGGATCATTCAGTTAAGCAATAAGCTCACAGTGGATCCATAAGCTCTTAACAAGCTTGAAAAGGTAAAATAAAAGGAAAGATAAATTTGTACAAGTTTAATGGATAAGAATATACAAGCTTATGCACTGGAATTGGCAAATAAGCTTGAAACAAGCAAATAAGCACTTCCAGTGCACTGCAGATCCAAACACCCCTGCAGTCATTTGCAATGGCCATTTAAGCTTATTAAATAAGCTTCAAAAGCCAAAGTTAATATTGAGTTAGCAAGAAGTGTTGGTGAGCTTTCCAAAAAGCTAAAGCTTAAGCTGTGGGGTCCACAGCTGAGCTTTTGAGAAGCCATTGAAAAAGCTATCATTTGCCTAAGTAACACTGGGTTTCCAGCATACATAGTCAAATGGGACAAACAAAAAGCTCCTTTCAGCCCTATTAGATAAGCTGCAAGGTGGGATTTAAGCACTGGATCCTATGGTTTGGTGATTAAGCTTCCAAAAAGCTAAACCACATAATCTGGGTCCAAGTATTAAGCTTTTTGTGAGCTTAGAAATAGTACTAGGTTTGAGTAAGTATACTGAGGACTCAGTATACTTTTCATTATGGTGATAAGTTAAAGCTTATTGCAGCCCTATTAAATGAGCTACAAAGTGAATATTAGGCACAGGTTCATATAGTTGGGTAGTAGAGCTTCTCAAAAAGCTAAATTACATAAGCTAATGATCACTAATGAGCTTATTAGAGCTTGTGGAAATGGTGTAATACCACTGAATGCACAGGGATATTTTGTGAATGGGCAAACAACAAGTTCTAATTAGACTTATCAAATAAGCTAATAATAGCTCAACTAGCACTGACTTATTGAGATGGGTAGTTGAGCTTTGTAAAAAGCCAAATACCACAAGCTTAAGCTCAGTGAGGAGCTTTTTATGAGCTTAGGAAATAGTACTCACCTTCACTGTTTGCTTCAGTGAAGGGAGTAAGGTGAACAAAAAGGTGGGGTTGATAAGTTATCTAGATAAGATACAAACAGGAAAATAAGCTTACACATAACAAACATGCCACAAAGGCAACACAAATAAGCCAAGTGCACCAAGTTTGGTCAAGTCATGAGGCTTATGCAAGCTCATGAACTTGACAGACAAACTTGTGCACAAGGCAAAAATAAGCAACTTTAAGCACTACTTTAAGCTATGAAACAGCTAAACTAAAAATTAACAAAAATCATACAGAAAGGTAAGCAGCTAAACTAAAACATACTATAAGCACAAGTTATGAAATTTAATATTAAGTCCTACACAAAATTCTAAGTTTATTCAAAAATTACCAAAGCTGAAATTTGACTTTTTCTATTTTATAATCAAAGTTGACTTAGATCAACTTTGATCTGAATTTAATGACTATATAAGACATAATAAGTTACAAGAACATGAAACTAACAAATATTATCAACTTTTAAACACATATGGTGAATATGGGATTATAAATTGTCACAGTGTTCAAATGGGTGATCTAAGATGTGATTATTGACTTTTATATGAATACACAATAGACTAAAGGTTTGTCTGACCATTAGGAACACTATGTACCAATTATCCACCAAAAATAGCACCCTAGACTCAGTTAAGCATTACTGATTCAACAATACCAGACACACCTTAAATTAACTTAAATTGAGATTTTCAATTCAAATGACTGTATAAACTTAATCTATCACATCCAGGGATTGGGCTATGCATATCCAATCCTTTTGAGTATAAAATTGTGGTTTAAACAAGTCTAGACCTAGGATTATCAAAAATTTAGTTTATGACAGTCAAAAATGGATTTTCAAGCATCAATCAAATTCAAAACATAACAACCTAAGATTAAGCTATAATATCATTAACTAACAACAATTAAACATGAAAACAGGAAAATCAAAGCAGAATGATAACTAGAACAATAATATACAAAATTGAGTAAAAAGGCTTACAAGGTGTATCAAGGCTGAGACATGAAACCAAGTGACCATAACCTAATCCTATAGCCTCCCATGAGGCTCTAAAGCAAAGGGCCATCAATAATTCACCCTGCTCCAAGCTTGTACACTATGATCACATAACTTTTGATTTTTCATTTATTTTCTAGAATTTTTTAGTATTTTTGATTTTAAAAGACTAAAGCTGAATTGAGGTTTCTAAAAGCTTTAAAGCTTTTGTCAGGAGCTTATATGACTTATAAGAGTCCAATAAACAACACTAATCAACAAGAAATTTAAATGACTTTGAAATTTAAAGATAATCAAGTAAAAACTTGAAACTGAAAGATAACTTAAATTAAACTGTAAATGATGTTCCATTACACTATTTTGAGGATCATTACACTAATTAAAACTGTAAATTACATTAATTTAAAGAAAGCATTAAAGATTAATTATACTACGTGACTAAGGCTATCCCAAAGTAAGTATTCCTCTGCTCCAAGTCTTTCTTTTATACCCTCTGAGTTCCTTGGTGCCCACTCATAAATTCCCACTTTAATTCTTGACCATTGATGCAGCAGAATTGATCCTAGCCTTTGAAATGACTTTTGGCGCCAAAAGTCTTTGGGGTAGCTTGAGGCGGTTTGGGAGCATTAAATGCCTCTTGGGGTGTTGTGGAGGTGGAAGGGGCAAGGTGAGAGTAATAGGGGGTGAGGTGGAAGCAAGTGGTGGCAAAACCACCACTGGTTTGTGACTCAGTGGTGTGGGAGAGGGAGGTGAACAGTAGTGGTGGTATTTTGGCGGGGGTTGACTGGGTTTGACCCTGAGTTATACTCAGGGTGTGGGCTGGGTGATGTATGGGCCTAGGAAGTGGGCTGGTTTGTTTGTTTATTTGGTTTTGGATTTTTTTGGGTTTATAATTTAAGGATCCGGTTTGGTTTGTAGAGTAATAAAGCCCAAGGACTAGTTTTGTAATTCCTGCATTCTTGAGGGACTAAAACTGTAACAATTCCAAAGTTATCACAAGGACCAATATTGTTAATTTAGATAAACCAAAGGACCTTAGTAACATTTATTACAATTTAAAACACCCGAGGACCATTTATGTAATTTTTCCAAAGTTGAGGTGTAAAATTGTAATTTCCCAAAAGTTAACAAAAAATGTTCCAATTTGTAATTTATGAATAGTACAAGGGTATTTTGTGATAAAATTCCTTTTTAAAACACCCAGGGACTAATTTTGCCAATTTTGTAACTTGAGGGGTAAAAGTTGCCAGTTTGTGTAAACTTTTATCCAGGGATCATTAGTGAACATTTTTGGTTTCCCAAGGACTTAAGTTGACATTTCTTTCATTTTAAACTTTCAGGGACTAGTTTTGCCAATTTATGAAACTTGAGGGACTGAAACTGCCAATTATGCAAACTTTATACGTTTTTCATCTGTTTTTGATTGTTTTGCATTTGAAACATATAAAACACACTTTTAAGATATTTTAAGTATTTTGATGCATATTTGAGTGTTTTTGGATGTTTTAGCAGCTCAGATTAGTATAAAATGATGAGTATTTAGACACTAATCAGTATCCTCGAATACATAGGACACATAAGAAACTCTCACACACGATGGAACAAGGTTTGTAACATACATGCTTCGTTCTGTAGCCATATCACATGCTCTATTAGTCTTTCAGTGCATATATTATAAGCATAGATGCATTGATGTCTCACATGTGTTTTCAGTTTGATTTGATTTTCAAAAATTATTTTTAAATTATTATTCTGTTAACTTGACTAAAACAACAATCAACCTCAAACTGTTGATATTAATAAGCAATCAGTGTGAAGCACCTTTTAAATTGATAATGACAACTGCAATAGTAGCAGCAAGCTAAAAATACTATCTCACAGCTCGCTTTTGATGACTTATAACTTCTTTGAAGTTTTAGGATTAAGGTATTTTTAGTCCTTACGTTATTTACTATTTAACTGCAGTGCTACTATTATGTGTGTGATATTGATGCACCTTACAAGACATGGTATGGAGGTGTTGGTCATTGTCATGCTCTTAGCATAGAAGGTTGGAAGAACATTATTTGAAATGCTTAAGTAAGGTTTAATTATGGGTAGGATCATCAATCATAATACCATCTTACATGGTATCGGAGCCAAACCCTATCAATCACAATGTAGCCTTCGTATGCAATTTGCTTTGCTGCCATTAATTGGCTGTCCAAAGTCCAATCATCAACACTAAACCTAATAATCTATCCAAAAAATGTGCCTTCGTATACATCACTTTATTTATTTCTATTTCAATTTATTTACTTTTTCTTTGTTTTTTATCTTGATGATTTCTTTTGCAATGATATTTTCATCACTCGTTTTATCTAGTTAAGGCTTTATCGATTCAATGGATGTTTAGCAAGTCCTTTAGTTGCTTTTCTTTTTGTCACTCATCAATAAGAATGGTCACAAAAGCCATGAATTAATAAATCATGTAGTTTCATTGTTTACATTAAAAAAAGGGAAAATTACCAAAATGGCCCGTTGCCCTACGGGTTAGGCATATGTAGCCCCTTTTTTGAAAATTCTCATTTTAGCCCGGGTTGCCCAGGGCAACAAACATGTAACTAACTACAGGATGACACGTGTCCGACCAACCACTGTTTGTACGCGGTACATGCATCGTATTGTATTTTGGGCAACTTTTGTTTTTTGGGCAACCAATACATGAACAACTGGGTACTTTGGTCATTTAACATGGATTAAAACAATGACCTTATATTGATCTATGTACGAGAAGAAGGCTACAGTCATACATACAAAATTGGTGAACCAGTCAACGTCTCCTGCTCGCCATCGCCGTCGCGCAAAGTTGTCGTCTCCATCGTGGACCATCCCGTTGTATCTCCTTTAGTGGTTGTCTCCATCGGAAACTGGCTTATTGATTCTAATTGACGGCGGCTCCGGCCCACTCTACCGCCATTGGTTTTGTGAAGCTTTTTGCAGCTTTTGAGGGATCCAATTGAATCTGATTGTACCCTTTTTATACTAGGTGTTATACTCCTTGTTTAAGTAAAATTAGGTACTTTTTTGTTTATTTTTTATGTTTGTTTCATATGCATTTTCACTATATGTAATTTGTTAATTTCGCTTATTTTTAATTTTTTTTTTGTGAATTGTTGTTTTTTTTCAAATATAGGTTGGTATGCTTTGAACATAATTTGTGTCAAAAAATAAAGGATCTTATCGACACTCTTTATGCTGCACTTCGTCCAGCAAAGGTCAAGTTCAGGTGTCAATTACAGTGAATACAAATCGACCTGAACCTCCAATATGGCCAAGGTAAGAGCTTGATTAAGTACAAGCATTTCTGAATGATTCAAGTTGGCTGTGTTTGCACCTTACTCCATGGTTTTAGTAGACTAAGTATAGGGTGAAAATATATTATTATGAAATCAAGTTACATTTCTTAATGCTTGCAGGTTATAATTGATTCTGATTGTGGCAAGTCAATCATTGGGAACTTTGTTAACCTCAAGGCTGCAAAGATGTTTCTCTTATGTGGACGTTGAGGTTTTGCGAACTATCCATATGGTCATTTATTTGCCACGACTTTGAGGTTTTGCAGTAATCCGGCTCTGTTGATTGAATGGCATGTCAGAGCTGGACTCATCCAATCGGTCATCGGGTTTTGACATCCATTCAATCAATAATGCCTGATTGCAACTAAACATGTGGTCTCTGCAGGTCCCATCGTTTAACGAGGTTACTCACAAGGATGATAAGCGCGTGTGAATCAACTAGGAAGGTCAAGTTGACATTCTCTTTTTATGTATGTTGAAAACTTTGTGATAATAGACACTTGAATTAACCAAAACATTTTTATCATAGGAACTAGGATGGTGGGCACCATATATTTCTAAACCCAAGGGTCTCAGGGATTGCTGTTACTACAGTTAAGGTAAATTTTACAAGCAGCATTATGTTATGGTTTTTTAAGCAATGCCATAACTTACCATTTACAGTCACCTTATTGTAACAGGTGCACTATTCGCCAAAAAGTTAATCCCAACGGTATTGAAACAATCCAACATATGAGCAGACCAAACAACCAACACATGACGACAACAGCATCACAGCAATAAAAAAAACAAAAAACAGGAAAGGTATGTTCTTTCTTAAATTTCACATCCATAAAGCTTACATTACTTAAGTAGTAACACATAAGACCTTTTTAAAAATAGATAAAACATAATGCATCAGTATGGCATGGCCTTGAGCTTGTCAATGAACAACAAAAGCTCCGTTGCTCGCTTTTGTTTCTTCATAACATTCACCAAGATCATTGACACCTCCGTCAAATCTTGGGTTTGCAGATTCGTGAGCTCTGAAATGCTCTGAACAAAGGATTCAAAAGCAAACACCATCCCAAGCTCTCAAAGCACTAAGTCCCTCTCAGCCACACGACTCATTATCTCCTTGGCTTTTTTTCTTAGCTCCCCTTCATCCACTAATGTGACACTGACCTCCCTCTCGAACCTTTCAACCATCATGTCCCTAACCAAGCTTGACCCAGCAGCAGCAGCCAACTTCTTGAAAAATGGCATAGGTGATGTCATCTTTTTCTTTCTTATAAAAAGCTGTTTTTTTTGTGAGTATATGTTTATGTTTAGGTTGAGATGTTGATTTGTTAGTGATTAATTTGTCATGTTTGTATGTCACTTATAAGCACAGTGGCTTTAATTACCACCCTTGAGCCACACAATAATTACTCATGCTTTATTTCACTTCCACATACATGAACAAATATTAATTGTGTGTGTGTGTTTAATGTGTAATTTATCTTTGGTTATTATTGCTAATTTGTGTTTTTTTATGACTTATAAGGCCACATGATTTGATTGCCACCCTTGAGCCACACGAATTAACAGTAAATCATCATTAATCTCCCTTCCACATGCATGAACACACAATAACTACCCATCATTTCACATCCAATAGCAGTTTGACCAAAAGTAACTATATTTATATCAATTGTGACATACAACACATATGAAATAAATAATTTATCTAAAATACTTTTTCTAACATAACTTATCATAGCTTCTTCTTCTTCTTCCAACAACATAACTGAAATCAAAGAAATATCTAGGTCTTATAATTTGGAAACGGAATTCAAGGGTCATTTCAACAATGAAATGACTGAAGACAAGAGTTGTTTGCAGCGATTCGTAGAAAAACATTTGCTATCCGTCGTTGCCTTGTTGAAACACAAGAAAGGGAGCGTAACAGGATTATTTTGTTGACTGATCTAATCAATGATATAACTGATGGGATTAGGGAGAAGGAACACTAAACTTACCTTATGGAGGTTCATGAAGTCCCCTCTGATGAAGATTAGATTATGATCATGATGATTGTATTTTGGGGTTATGTTTTCTCAGTTATTATGTATCTTTATGTTGAATTTTTTATGTAATGGCTGTAACCCTGTAATTGTAATGACTTTGAAGAAGCATTAATATTAAGTTTCTAGTTATATTTATTTATATGATTCAGTATTGTATTTTGCTTAGCCTATACATTTGCAGATTGCATTACAATTGAAAACTACCAACTCCACATTAATAAAACCTTGACTGTTTTTTTATTTACAGATACAGTTATGCCATTTGCCAATTGCAGATTGACTTTATAAAGTCAAACTGCAAATGCTTATTGGCAGGAGTGTATCTATGAGCATTTGTATTTTCCAGTCATACACTCCAAAATTTGAAAACTTGGGTGTTTGGAATATGATTTGTAGATGGCATTTCCTTTCAAAACATCCATTGTGTTAATAAGTTAGAAAAATTGAACACTATGTGGCATAATGTGTGCTACCTTTTGCTCAATGCTAATTATGCACATGAACCAACAACCCAAATAAACAAATAATGTACATACAACAGACCAATTTCCATTACGGGATATGCAAAACAATTGGTCGTTACATCAATTGTATCAAGATCCTAACCAACACACAACATCTTAGATAATGTTACATAAACACAAACACACATACACTCAAACTAAACCAAAAGACATCCACTAAACTTAAGCTAAAAGTAGGAAGTTGAGTACTTTTATATTTACTTAAGATAACATGGTATTTTCCAAGTATATCAAACAAATTGAGTACTTTTATATTTATTTAAGTAAACATGGTATTTTTCAAAGTTTCATTATTCCAGTACACAATGACACAAGTTTTTTAAAATATTACATGAATATATTATCATCAAATAGATATGTTGAAGGGATTTGGTTAACTATATAGTTCTGGGTCTGCCACTGGTTGCAATGACACATAAATTGTGTCCACATATGGTACAAATATTCCTAAAAATTACACATAATTTTGGCAATATAACATAAATTTTAGTTGGAGTTTCAAATATAAGTAAAATTAATGCGAATCTACCAACTTGCCCAATTTTGCCAAGTTGCCCAAATTTTCCAATTTTGCCAAGTTTTTTGGCCATTTCATATTTTTTTAACGCAAAGGCTACACAAGAATATAAAACAGCTATTACACAAACCGTTCATACCTACTGTAACTGTGCAAATTGATCATCGACACACACATAAACCTTGAAACCCTAGAACGATTAAACAAATCAATCTCAAACATACCGTGAATATTGCGATGACGAACAAAGACTGGAGCAAGTTGAAATACACTGAAGACATGGTAGACTATATGTATGAAAAGTATAAGAATACGTGGAAGCCAGGAGATGATGCGACGGATGAAATGTTAGACGACTTATGGAACTATGCTATGGTTAAAGGTTAGCACATTGTTGCATTGTTCTTGTTTAGAATAATAGTTTAACATAATGACTTGAGTTGACCTTTGTTGATCATCTGCCCCATCTTAATTGACAGAGCTGAAAAAAGGACCCAGTGAGGAATTTCCATCCATTCAGGCTATGTTGGGTCAGACCTCAAAACCTATGGAGGGAAAGCAAGAAGAGGCGACTAAAGGTATTCACTTGGGTCAGACCTCAAAACCCATGAAGGGGAAGCAAGCAGAGACGAGTAAAGGTATGCATTTTTGGTTTTTATTTAAAATGGCAAACATTGAGCATGTCTTTAGAGAATTTTGTTGTTGATTTGCGTATTTGTTGTTGCCATACTGAATGCCTATTTGTTGTTGCCATACTACAATTTGACTTTACCAATTAAATGCCTTTACTCATATTGACTTTAGCAAGTTAAAGTGCATTACTTAAAGTGAAAATGGTGTTTGACTTTACCAATTAATGCCCTTTTTATTTCAGCTAATAAGTCTTAATTGTCTAGTGTAGGACTTTAGGGATGTTTGAATGTGTGAAAAGCTTTGTAGACATACAGTTACCATATTGGTTGGATATACGGATAACAACTAACATGTGTTAACCTAACAACTTGCAGAAGAGCATAAGGATTATCAAAGCATGATTAAAAAGCTTGAGCAGAAGATACAAAAACTTTAGAAAAGGATGGAACCAGTTGAGGCGGTGTACTTTTACAGAGGAGATAGGTCTGAAATTTCCAGTGGACTTGTCAATGAAAAATCCAGTGAAGATGTGGTTCAACACCTTGTAAGAAAGATAAAATGCCTTGAAAAGAGGATGCTAAACCTTGAGTATGAGTGCTACTCGAAGGCAATGAAGGATATTCCAAGTGATGATGATGTTTCTAGTGAATATGATGTTGCAGAGGATGTGTTTAGCGTGTCACATTCAGACGATGAAGCTGCTCCAAAAAGATCCAAACCTTCCAGTTCAAAACCTGCTCCAATAAGCTCCACACCTTACACTTCAAAAGCTGTAGATGTAGTGAAACATGAAGACATGGATGATCAACCGATCCAGTGTTCTGAAATGTTGCAAGTTCCTTCATCTTCAAATGCATCACATGCTCTTAAAAGACCAAGAGGCAGACCTCCCAAAGTAGGCAGACCTTCAGGTTCAACTGCTGCAGCTGCTCCTAAAAGACCCATAGGTAGACCTCCATCATCTAAAAAAAAGTTGGTCAAAGGTTAAGTGCTCCTAGAGCTCAATTGGTTGCCTCTGCAATGTCTGTTAGAAAGTCCATTGTTTGGTTTTGAAGTTGACTTACTTCATGGTTGTTTAAACTTCATGTTTATAAACAATTTGTTTTGTTAGTTGATGCTACTTTATGAAATGCTTGGAAATGTTCCATGTTGTTTGTGTATTAAAATGTTTATAATTAACATTTTAATCAAGGAATATAAAGCCTAGTAATTTTAAATGTTTTTGTTTTGTTAGCTGAGCATATTTTTGTCTATTGGTTTATGGCTTCTCTGGAGATGCATTTGCAGACTGCAATTACACATTTGGCACGTTTGATGAATATGAACATAACAAATCAATCATCTGAATGAATAAATACTTCATTTGGCACGTTTAATGAATATTAACAAAATAAATCACATTATCTCAAAAAGTTTGGGTTCATACTGTTGGGAACCATAGTTTGTACTGTTCGGTGTATTTGGTATTGGTATGCTAAAACTTAGTACTGGTCGGTTATGCTAGGTACTGTGTGGGACTATCTTTTCGGTTCGCTTAAATGTTTCACTGAATTGTGTCTACCATTTATACACTCGATCAAATCAAAACAAAGCACACATGATCTTCTAACCGATCATAACATGGTTGCTTACTTACACAAACCAGACGGAACTCAACGGGTTTCACCAGATATTCGATGACATTTTGTTACAACATCTGAGTATATACTTTTAATCCAATTTATAATGTTGTACAAATATAATTTGATAGGAGAAACTTGATATTGAATCCCATTTTCCAAATACGAGGACTGAATTTTGTGCATCATTTAACAAAATTTACCACAAATTGATTACATTGCCTATTTCAGAAGAAGTTGCTTAGGTAGAATACGTTATTCCAAGTCATTTGTTAACCGTCATGTCTTTAATAACATATGTATATGCGTATTACAAAGTTAACACTAATAAAAAATGCTCCTAACAGTTGGCCTATAGTTGGAATAGTTACCCAAAAAATATGAAAAAGTTGCAACACTGTCCATGTCCAGATATGGTAAAGGTCCACTTGCCCTGCCACAGTCATTTCGTAACTTGTAATCCTTATTAATAATGTTTGGTTTAGTGTGAAGCCTAATAACTTGACAAGACATTGCTTTTTACCACTTGACTTTCCTTATCAATTCAATATAGAGCACTTCTACTTGAAGAATCATTATTTTATTTTACTTTATTTATTTTGTTTTTTGTTTTTTTTTGGTTTTTGCTTTTTTTTCCCATATTAAAATGCTCCATCATACCTTCCCTCGTCTGCATATTTTCCAACTACCCTTGATATGCTGCTCACTTGAAAGAATGGACTGTTGTAGTACATCCAAGTACAAAAATACTCTTATTTTTATTAAATTTGTAAGTACACACATCTGTCATTTTTTCCTTTTGACTTTAACTTCGCCATTATGTCTTTTTCACTTTAACTTCTTTTTTATTTATCTTATATAGTTTTATTTTTATTAACTAGAATTATTCGTTTCCTAGTACAGCCTGCCAACTCTGGTTGCCCAATGAACACAATCCAATTCATTTGTTGCCCTATAAAGTAATTCAAACAAAAGTTGGTTGTCTCCATATAACTCCATACATTGGAAACAGTTGTCAATTAACCGTTGTCACGCTACTGTGCCAATAAATACACAAGGATAATATCTAACTTCTCATATATATTGCATTATATACTTGATTCCTATTTTATTTCTTTGTAACATTAATGGCTTCATCATCTTCAAATCCTAATTCGAAGAAACATAAACATTCAAAGGATACTTCTCCTAATGAAAGAAATTTGAGTGTTCAAGAGAAGTTTGATAAAAACCATTCTGTCAGACCTGAAACTGAACGAGAGTTGGTTGCATTTTACATTAACCGCATCAACAAGTTGGAGGAGCAAAACAGAAAAGATCAAGCGATCATACTGGAACATCAAATTAAAGTTGATCTTCGAAATCAAGAAATTGAAGACATCCGTAAAAGAATTGTTGGTGTCTACAATACTATAATTTGATGCTTCATGTATTATAATTTGATGTTTAAGGTGTTTGCTATTTGATTGGGTCTAAACCATCAGATGTTATTGACCAAGGTCAACAAGTCAAAGACAGCCTTGTCCCAATACTCCGTGGATAGTATAGTGTTTCCCCGGGTCGTTAAAGTCCCAGCGAGATTGAAATGGTGCTTTTGGAATCGTTTATGAGAAAGTGGCACTAAGGACAGTAGCCAGATGATTTGGGAATGATATTGCTACTGTTATTATGGTATTGGTACACAGATATAATATTCACAAAAATCAGATATACAGATATATGCACGTATTCACAATTCAGATTTACGCAATTGGACTGAAAAAGTGGGATTTTGGTATTTAACAAACTACAGGGGGTGCTTTTGACACTTCTTGAAACTTAAAATTAAAAATGAAAATGAAATTATGAAAATTATTAAAATACTATTTAAATATTATTTAATTAATAAAACTATTTAAAAACTAAATTAAAATCTAATTTAAATTAACTAAAAATGACAAATGATATAAATTAAACTAAAAATTAGCAAAAATATTTTCTAAACTTAAATTAGAACTTGAAGAAAGTATAAAAAATAAAAATAAATATTTTTGTCTTTTTATGAGTTTTATATTAATTAAAAACTATTTAACTTAATTAAACTAATTAAACTACTTTTAATTAATATTAATACTAAATTAACTTAGAAAATTAAGAGAAAATTTATAAAATTACTTAACCATCACAGGAATCCTAAAAAATTATAAAAACTCTAAAAATTATGTTTTAAGATTAATCCACTAATTATTTACTTTTTAATTAACTTAAGTCTAATTTAAACAATTAAAATAAGAAAAATGTAAAATGAACAGTATAAATTCAAATTATATTTTCTAAAAGTCTATTATACTATATTATAGCTAGGAAAAATATAAAAACTAAGTTTTACTTTATAAAAATTAAATATGATATTTAATACTTAATATTAATTAATAATTAAGAAAACTAAAATTAAATCTAATAAATACTAAATGACAAAATAAAAATCTGAAAAATTTATTAAAATTACTTTACTATATAAGGTATTTAATAAAAATATAAAAAACACTAAGTACTTAATTAAAATCTAAAAATGAAAATTAAAATTAAACTGAATTAAATAGAAACTATCACTTATTTTAAATTGGTTTTTTCTTGGATTTTCTTTTACAAACCTACTTAACTACTGAAAATGAGAAACTTTGGTAAACACACTTTTAAAACCAGCTTATAAATAAGCAGTAGCACCCCCTAAACTTAAGCAGTTTGACTTTGGTTGACTGTGTGGTCAAATAAGCTCAATTGACTGATGGTGGGGTCCACAATGATTGAAATGGGTGCAAACAAGCTCAACAATCTCAAATAAGCCAGAAACAATAAGACTTAAGCACAAATAAGCTGAATGAGTTCAAATAAGCACTTTAGCAAATCTGAGTTTAACTCAGTTATGGGACAGACTTTAAAGCTAATTCCAGGTGGGGTCCACCAAGTTTAAGGTCAAACAGATGGTCAATACACACTCCCTGGTAGGAGGGGGTTGGAAAAAGTCAATTGGAACCACTTGGGCCCACTAGGGTGGTCTACAACCACCACCAAAGTTGGTGGTGTGGTGGAGGTCTGCTGTGCACAGGGCAAGGGTCTGCCCTGCAACTCACTTTGGGGGTCTGTGGGACCAACACAAAATTTCACAAAAATAAAACAAAAATTGGGGCTTAAAGATCAGCTAATAGAAGTTAACTATAACAAGTTTCAACCCTTAACTCCCATTACACAAATCACAATTGAACTTGGAAATTTTGCAAAAATCTGAGAAGATGAAATTTGACTTTTTGATGAAAACTCAAATTTTGACTTTTATGAAATTCCAATGATCCTTACTGATTCAAAGTTATGTAATAAGATGTACTTAAGCTATTCTACTCTATTTTAACAACTTTTTAAGCTAATGAGATGATTTTGTGTTCAAAAACTCTCGCAGTTAACTGTGAGTGATTAATTCCTTGAGATTTTGACTTTTTGTTCAATGTCACCCAATTTTTAAGACTTGTTTGAACTGTTTTGATGCTGAGACAAAGTTTTTGCACAAAGTTACCAACCAAGAACCTTCACAACACAGTTGATTTACCAAATCCAAACACCCCTTAATGTGGACTGTTTGATGATTTTTAGAACAGATGATCACAAGGGTTTGTAAACTTGATCCCTGATTGCTGATTATGCCTAATTAACTTTGTTTAAATACTTAACAACAGGTTACAACTATAATTATGCAAGTTTAATACTAAAGCTATTTTGACAGTTGAAACTAGGATTTATGATAACTACTTATTCTAACAAACAAGCTATGTGGATTAAGCTAGAATGGAACTAAACAATACTTAAGATACACAAATAGAACACAGATGACAATAAACAACAAGCAATTCAAATAGTATTAATGACTAATTTTTAGAGGAAATTTGAAATGAGCAAAGGCTTACAACCAAACCCCTAGCTTGAACAAGGGGCTTCTCCACATAAGCCTATCTTTAGATAGGCCAAACCAGCTCCAAGCTTGCTCTTTTCACTTTAGAAACCTGCAAATGCAAAATCAAACAAGCAAGGTTGACCAAGGTTGACCATTTTTGTACTTTTTAAGTTTTCTATTAAGTCTGGATTTTAGAGTCTCTAAGAAGCTTTAATAAGCTTATAGGAACCTATGTGAAGCTATTTTAGTCCATGGTACTTGCTTTCTCTTCACAACTAAGTACAATAAAAACTCAAAATTATTTGAAAATGGCACAAACTGAAACACTAAACAAAACCTGAAATTGATTGATTAGAAACTTGAGATTACATGAAAATAGACTATTACAATGCTTAAAAGCTTAAGAGACCAACAGAAATTCAAATTATACTAACTTCGACCTAAAATACTATTAATTAACTAACTGCCTTCTTCATTGCACTTCTATTCTATTTATAGCCCTCTCCTAGGGTTTCTTGAACCTTTCTGAGCCTTTCCCATTCAATCTAAACCGTTGATTTTCTCTGAATTGATCTCACCCTTTGAATCGGATTTTGGCGCCAAAACTTGGTAAGGGAATTTTGGACGGTTATTACAACTGGTGTAACACCCCCAATTCATGGTTGCAGCGGAATTCGAACTGGGTGTTACTCGACGGCACAATAGTCACAATAATAGAAAACGAACTCCAATTGAGTCGTTTTAAAAGATTTATCATTCAAATTATATAAATATCAGAGATTACAAAATGAGGTCCCAATTGGTTCCATGTTTACAATGTATAATAAATGAGTTTTGAATGATAATAAAATTTATAGCCCTCTTGAGTATCCGTGCCATTCCGTGCCATCCTTGATCGTCATGAACCTGAAATACATGCTTGAGAGGTCAACACAAAGGTTGAGTGATATTCATAGAGTTTGTTAAATGTTTGAACACAATATGTTGGTAGTGTGAGCTATGGACTCACACCAATGTTTGGAAAACAAAACAGGTAGGCTACGTTATTATACGCCCGGAACATGTATTATCAAATACTAAGCTTATGACACCAAAACGTTAACGTGTACCAATATCGATCGGCAGATTTATCCCAGTAGGTACTTTGCTAACATACCTAAATCTCAAATATTAGTGCATTTGTTTGAACTTAGTCAATACAAATGGGATTCGTCAATCCCAATAGGCCTATTCACAATATTTGCGCTCACTATTGCTAGTGATTAAATGGTTCATAATAAGGGATCTCGGTTTAGCAAGGCTGGTACTTAGTGATAATAAAACAATCAGGCAAGCATACAATTTAAAAACATTGTGCTCTGTTAATAATAGCATGTATTCCCCCCAAGGGTTTGTAAAACAATTAAGTAATGGAAAGTGGGGCTATGAACTCACCTTAAGTACGATAGCAAGTAATGAAGGTGATGGTTGGATCGTGTAGGTTTCTACGAGCAACCTAAAATCGAATGTTGCGACTTAGGATTGGAGTAAAGAATATGATGTAGTGCCTATATATATATCTTGCATCTAGTCCATGATGTGGTATGATGTATAATGTAAGTCTTTGAAAGAAATGATTCATGAAACATGTATGTTTTGTATATCGTTTACTACCGTTCGGGCCGACATAATTCAGAAGTCATGTTAGTAAGCGTTCGAGGAGCCAGGACACTTTAACTCGTAAATCCATAACTCATCTCGACGGCTTACATAATGAACTCCTCACATGAAGCTCCCTACTATTGTAGTAGTTGATGAAATATATAGATATAAGTTTTGATCCGAAAGTTACATGTCCGATATTTGTATAAACTTAGGAAAGTTTATTTGTACATGAAGATTGTTATTAGGGGTAGTTTCATAAGTCTTGAATGACCATTTTCTCTTGGTAAAATCTCATGGTTTCCTTTTAAGTGAAGTAGATCCAAATTGCTTGTTCATGTTATCGCCTAATTCATTGTTTCATGTTTACGCCTATGTAAGTTGTTATGGTCATTTCGTCATGGCCTAGCCATGACCTTTGGTCCTTGTTCCAAGGTCATGAGACTCAACCTTGGCTCTAGCCATGGTTGTGGTCTTGATTATAGGTCATAAGACCCCTTTGGTCTTCATAAACCATAACCTATATGTAATGACTTTGTCTAAAAATGGGCTGTTTAGAATTTGAAGAAATTTATCACTCAGAAAGCGTTTTCAGGGCTCGAGCTTCTTTGTTACTGAACGAAAACGTCGTTCCGGACAACTTTCGTGTTTTAACTTTTTGATGAATCGGAGCAGAAGTGGGACTTTCAAAATCCAAATTTGATCAGAATGGTATTTGGCAGTTTGCCGAAAAGTTTTGGTAACTTCAAATGGGCGTAACTTTTGACTCGTATACTCGTTTTAGGTGGTTCAAATTGCTATGGTTTCCTTGTTAAGTCCTCTACTGTAATATGTAATGATCCAATATCATAATTTTACCATTTTGGTCGTGGTCTTATCAAGAAAGTCATTAGTTTACTTGTTTTAGTAACTTGTTGTAACAATCAATAACAATAACTTGTTTTGCTCACTTTTATACATCATGGACATGCATACAAGACATAATATAGCACAAATAATATGTAAATAACATGAATATGATTATTTAACAAGAAGCAAGTTAGGGTTTGCTTACAACTTTTGGCTTTCTACAAGAAGGAAGTCAAGTATGGAACTAGGACACTAAACCTAAGCTTGTAAACCCTTTACCACAACTCTTGTAACCCTTGCTAGCCTTGATCTAACCCTTGTGAAAATCATTTAACTTCAGCCCTAGTAACCTTGTGTAGCTCCTAAATCAACCATGGAATCACCAAACAAACTTAAGATTCATGTAGAGAATAACTAAGCCATGAACTTTGATATGTAACTTGTAGCTTAAAGATCAAAGGATCATGGAGCTATGATTTGTGTTGGCTCGTTTTTATGGATGAAAAGATGAAGAAGAAGGTGTTCTTGAGTGGCTATTTATAGTATGAGAAAGTTAGCTAACCATACATGGGTTAGATATTAACCATGGTTAAGTTTAGGTGAAACTTTGTGCCCAAGTTAAGATGAATGGTCAAGATTGAATCACATGGTGACTAATCCCCCCCCTAAGTCGGTTGGGGCTGCGTGGTGGCCAAGTTGGTGACTTTTGGATGATATCTAAGAGTTTAAGCTAAGTTTTGACTCCGTAAAATGCTAACTGTAAGCTGTTAAGCCACGAAACTTAAAACCGGGGATCGTAAAAATACGAAACTTGGAAGAATGGTTAAACATGTCATAATACTCCATAATAAAATATGAAATGAGTGGTTGGTTCCATTTGGGTGCTCAAACCCTGCTAAAACTGGAAACACGGGTCTAAAACGCGTAATACGCAAAACGTACGAATATTGCGTAAAATTGAGAAAAGTTAAATGTAACTTTTCTAATAGAATGATAATGACTTAAAATGACTTATAATGTCTAGACTGGGCTCAGTCTAGTGTCGGTTGGTATTAAATGTCTTTTAGACATCAAACCGTAAGCCTAAAAATCACGAAATGACTTATAAAATCAAGGAATGATTTTTGGTCAATGGAGGAGGGAAAAATATGTTGACTTTTTCTAATAAGTTGAAAACTTAAATCGTCTTAGAAATGCGGTGTAGGTATAGGCTAAGGTTACGGCTGAGTAAAAACGCTTAAAATTGAAAATTCCAGTTTTTCATGGCCGAGGCTTATTTTGGTCATGTTTTTCTCAGTCATGATTTATTCTCAAATAAATCATGAGTGTGTCAAACATTTTTCTGATACGGGGAAAATTAACGCGACCGAATTTCGTTGTACGTAGAATTTCTGAATGACGTTTTACCCTAAAACGTGTAATTCCGTGTAATTCCTTAATAACTTTCACGAAAATGAGCTTATGAATGTCAAACTTTTAATTTGTCATGGAAATGATTTATCACTTCAGCCCAAGAAATAAAAATCAAGTTTCGGGAAAATTTTCGGGAAAATGAATAGTAAAAGTGAATAGTGAAATTTTCCGGGAAAAGTAATTAACCTGAAAATGCGAATTGTTACAGTCTCCACCCCATATGAGAGCTCCGTCCCGGAGATCAATTTGTGTTGGGAGTAGAAACTTTGTTGGTAAAAATATGTGGGTATGTCTTACGTATCTGGTCCTCTCGTTCCCATGTGTATTCAGGACCACGTCGTGAGTTCCAACGAACTTGACAATTGGAATACGGCTTTGCTTGAGTTGTTTGACCTCTCGGTCCATGATTTCTACGGGTTCCTCAATAAATTGAATATCGTCATTGAGTTGAATTTCATCGAGTGGAATCACAAGTGATTCTTCCGACAAGCATTTCTTTAGGTTGGATACATGGAAAGTGGGGTGTACACTACTGAGTTCTAATGGAAGCTCAAGTCTGTACGCCACATGGCCAACCCTGGCTAGGATTTTGAATGGTCCGATGTATCTTGGTTTAGTTTTCCTTGTTACCGAATCGTATCTAGCCTTTCCAAGGCGATACTATCAGCATAACCCTATCTCCGATTTGGAATTCTAGGGGTTTGCGTCGTGTGTCGGCATAACTTTTATGTAGGAAAGGTATGGTAATAGTCGAATATCAAAGGAAATTGATATAGCAGTCGAATATTAATAGGAATTGAGATAGTAATTGAATATCAAATAGAACTTGATATAGTTGTCAAATATCAATAGCAATTGATATAAGAATCGAATAATGGATTAAGTGTTGAACATGTGGTTGGACCAAGTCCTGTTTGAATTGTACGGCTGCCCATGCATATGGCTACATGGCTTCGCAATGAGTTTGGTACGACTGTGCATGCGTATGGTTACATGGCCCCGTAATGAGTTTGTTTGTTATTGCACTATCATTATGAAAACCAAAATGTAAACCTCGTACTAATGGAAATTTGGATAGTCGTTGCAATCATAGCCTAGTAGGTAATCTGTTGTTCTATCTAGTGTTTATTGACTTCATACTTATGTTATTTCGGATATAATTAAGCCCACTTGTTTATAATTCTTTATTTACATAGAGAGGCATCCCAAACAATGTAACTAAAGGAATATAAACTTATGGTTCGATGATTTATAATTTCTTTATTTAAATGAAAAGGCATCCCAATCCATTCAAATAAGGACATTATAAATCATCCTACTCAAGAATTCCCGACACAACATTCATACTTAGCCGGTGAGTTACAAGGTAGTGTATTACGAGATGACACTGGTGTAGCAAAAGTACAAGATGAATATTCAATCTTGTAAAGCTGATAAGGGTGCTTGTGGTGTAACTAAGGATGATTTGAGCTTTAAAAGTGCATCAAGATCTGTTAATGAGCTTGTGTTTGTAACGGTTGTGAAGATAATGATGTGATATGTTGATGAACAAAAGTGTGTAGTGTATGCTTAACATTAATACTCTTAGGTATAGATGTTGAGTTTGTTTTGAAAATCTTAAGAGATTTTAAAACTTTATGACGGAATGGTATCCTAAACAGGATGGTACTTCCACGAGATGAAGAGAAGAATTGATAACTATCCCAAGATAGTCGTTCGGATTATCTCATAAATGAAAATTTTCAAGAATGAATTTAGATCATACAAATAAGGTGTTAAGATCTTGCTGAGTGGTAAGGCACTATCGTGTCTCTAGATTGTTTTAATGTATTCTGGTGGTTTATCGTGTTCATGTAGGAAATCAATCTAAACATAACCCTAGTACAACTATTCTTAGTATTTGAAAATTCTAAGTCGAATATAGTTAGTCAGACTATATTCCACTGTCCCTAGGTTAAATATAGGTGACTAGTCTATATTTAGCCAAGGTTCGATAAAATTTTCAAATACCTAAACTAGGTATACTTTTGATATGTCCGTTGCTTTCGGGAAACTGCCCACTAAACAAAGGCGATGTCAAACCCTTAACTTGCAAGTCCCGTCCATACAAGACTTACGTATGTTTTCATATTCCATTGCATAGAAGGTAGTAAGGGTAGATACGTATGGAAAGGAAGTTTTAAGTAGTTCTAAAATAGAACATACTTGGCCAGGATCACGAACTTTTAATAATGAAGGTTTCATAAGAAAACTTTGATGAATGTAGAGAAAGTTCAGCTTTTGTCGATGATGGATTAGTTTGTCCTTTAGAAATCTCATATTTCTTGTTTTGAAATCGATAGATTGTGACGGGTTTTTGATATCATAAGAAATGATATTGATGATGTGATGGAATAATTCTAGAGACCATTTGCACAAAACACAATGTCTCGGAAGTAGGTTAGACCATTGTGTAACTCAAAACATTTGAGAAATGATTAAGACCATTGTATCATACAATGTCTTGGAAAATGAATGAGACCATTGCATCTCACAATGTCTTGGAAAATGAATGAGACCATTGTATCTCACAATGTCTTGGAAAATGAATGAGACCATTGTATCTCACAATGTCTTGGAAAATGAATGAGACCATTGTATCTCACAATGTCTTGCAAAATGAATGAGATCATTGTAATCAGTTACAATGTCTTGGACATATAATGTTGGAGTAGGAACATGATTGGGAGAGTGTGGCTGTGCCGAAATGCCTTAGAATAGGCATACACAGATATGTTTAGTCCATTGTTTAGATAAATGATTGAAAATAAACCGAGTTTATATATCAATATACTAATATGTTCATGTAGCATAAAATGCCTAGTATGTATATATCAATATACTTATATGTGTTCATGTAGCATAAAATGCTTAGTGTGTATATATCAATATACTTATATGTGTTCATGTAGCATAAAATGCTTAGTGTGTATATATCAATATACTTATATGTGTTCATGTAGCATAAAATGCTTAGTGTGTATATATCAATATACTTATATGTGTTCATGTAGCATAAAATGCCTAGTGTGTATATATCAATATACTTATATGTGTTCATGTAGCACAAAATGCTTAGTGTGTATATATCAATATACTTATATGTGTTCATGTAGCATAAAATGCCTACGGGGAAATGCTCAACTATGTTTAGGGTACATATATTAATATGCAATTATGTTTGTGTAGCATAAAATATCTACGGGGAAATGCTCAAAAGGGGTATATATATGAATATACTAATATGTTTGTGTAGCATAACATGCTTACTAAGTCCATAATCATCTGGAGGATGGAAAACACGGAGAGCGGAAGGCTATAAAAATGGTTTTGCTTGTAGTTGTAGTTATAGTTTAGGTCTTAATTAGACCCGTTTCTCTATAACCATGGCTCTGGTACCAATCTGTAACACCCCCAATTCATGGTTGCAGCGGAATTCGAACTGGGTGTTACTCGACGGCACAATAGTCACAATAATAGAAAACGAACTCCAATTGAGTCGTTTTAAAAGATTTATCATTCAAATTATATAAATATTAGAGATTACAAAATGAGGTCCCAATTGGTTCCATGTTTACAATGTATAATAAATGAGTTTTGAATGATAATAAAATTTATAGCCCTCTTGAGTATCCGTGCCATTCCGTGCCATCCTTGATCGTCATGAACCTGAAATACATGCTTGAGAGGTCAACACAAAGGTTGAGTGATATTCATAGAGTTTGTTAAATGTTTGAACACAATATGTTGGTAGTGTGAGCTATGGACTCACACCAATGTTTGGAAAACAAAACAGGTAGGCTACGTTATTATACGCCCGGAACATGTATTATCAAATACTAAGCTTATGACACCAAAACGTTAACGTGTACCAATATCGATCGGCAGATTTATCCCGGTAGGTACTTTGCTAACATACCTAAATCTCAAATATTAGTGCATTTGTTTGAACTTAGTCAATACAAATGGGATTCGTCAATCCCAATAGGCCTATTCACAATATTTGCGCTCACTATTGCTAGTGATTAAATGGTTCATAATAAGGGATCTCGGTTTAGCAAGGCTGGTACTTAGTGATAATAAAACAATCAGGCAAGCATACAATTTAAAAACATTGTGCTCTGTTAATAATAGCATGTATTCCCCCCAAGGGTTTGTAAAACAATTAAGTAATGGAAAGTGGGGCTATGAACTCACCTTAAGTACGATAGCAAGTAATGAAGGTGATGGTTGGATCGTGTAGGTTTCTACGAGCAACCTAAAATCGAATGTTGCGACTTAGGATTGGAGTAAAGAATATGATGTAGTGCCTATATATATATCTTGCATCTAGTCCATGATGTGGTATGATGTATAATGTAAGTCTTTGAAAGAAATGATTCATGAAACATGTATGTTTTGTATATCGTTTAGTACCGTTCGGGCCGACATAATTCAGAAGTCATGTTAGTAAGCGTTCGAGGAGCCAGGACACTTTAACTCGTAAATCCACAACTCATCTCGACGGCTTACATAATGAACTCCTCACATGAAGCTCCCTACTATTGTAGTAGTTGATGAAATATATAGATATAAGTTTTGATCCGAAAGTTACATGTCCGATATTTGTATAAACTTAGGAAAATTTATTTGTACATGAAGATTGTTATTAGGGGTAGTTTCATAAGTCTTGAATGACCATTTTCTCTTGGTAAAATCTCATGGTTTCCTTTTAAGTGAAGTAGATCCAAATTGCTTGTTCATGTTATCGCCTAATTCATTGTTTCATGTTTACGCCTATGTAAGTTGTTATGGTCATTTCGTCATGGCCTAGCCATGACCTTTGGTCCTTGTTCCAAGGTCATGAGACTCAACCTTGGCTCTAGCCATGGTTGTGGTCTTGATTATAGGTCATAAGACCCCTTTGGTCTTCATAAACCATAACCTATATGTAATGACTTTGTCTAAAAATGGGCTGTTTAGAATTTGAAGAAATTTATCACTCAGAAAGCGTTTTCAGGGCTCGAGCTTCTTTGTTCCTGAACGAAAACGTCGTTCCGGACAACTTTCATGTTTTAACTTTTTGATGAATCGGAGCAGAAGTGGGACTTTCAAAACCCAAATTTGATCAGAATGGTATTTGGCAGTTTGCCGAAAAGTTTTGGTAACTTCAAATGGGCGTAACTTTTGACTCGTATACTCGTTTTAGGTGGTTCAAATTGCTATGGTTTCCTTGTTAAGTCCTCTACTGTAATATGTAATGATCCAATATCATAATTTTACCATTTTGGTCGTGGTCTTATCAAGAAAGTCATTAGTTTACTTGTTTTAGTAACTTGTTGTAACAATCAATAACAATAACTTGTTTTGCTCACTTTTATACATCATGGACATGCATACAAGACATAATATAGCACAAATAATATGTAAATAACATGAATATGATTATTTAACAAGAAGCAAGTTAGGGTTTGCTTACAACTTTTGGCTTTCTACAAGAAAGGAAGTCAAGTATGGAACTAGGACACTAAACCTAAGCTTGTAAACCCTTTACCACAACTCTTGTAACCCTTGCTAGCCTTGATCTAACCCTTGTGAAAATCATTTAACTTCAGCCCTAGTAACCTTGTGTAGCTCCTAAATCAACCATGGAATCACCAAACAAACTTAAGATTCATGTAGAGAATAACTAAGCCATGAACTTTGATATGTAACTTGTAGCTTAAAGATCAAAGGATCATGGAGCTATGATTTGTGTTGGCTCGTTTTTATGGATGAAAAGATGAAGAAGAAGGTGTTCTTGAGTGGCTATTTATAGTATGAGAAAGTTAGCTAACCATACATGGGTTAGATATTAACCATGGTTAAGTTTAGGTGAAACTTTGTGCCCAAGTTAAGATGAATGGTCAAGATTGAATCACATGGTGACTAATCCCCCCCCTAAGTCGGTTGGGGCTGCGTGGTGGCCAAGTTGGTGACTTTTGGATGATATCTAAGAGTTTAAGCTAAGTTTTGACTCCGTAAAATGCTAACTGTAAGCTGTTAAGCCACGAAACTTAAAACCGGGGATCGTAAAAATACGAAACTTGGAAGAATGGTTAAACATGTCATAATACTCCATAATAAAATATGAAATGAGTGGTTGGTTCCATTTGGGTGCTCAAACCCTGCTAAAACTGGAAACACGGGTCTAAAACGCGTAATACGCAAAACGTACGAATATTGCGTAAAATTGAGAAAAGTTAAATGTAACTTTTCTAATAGAATGATAATGACTTAAAATGACTTATAATGTCTAGACTGGGCTCAGTCTAGTGTCGGTTGGTATTAAATGTCTTTTAGACATCAAACCGTAAGCCTAAAAATCACGAAATGACTTATAAAATCAAGGAATGATTTTTGGTCAATGGAGGAGGGAAAAATATGTTGACTTTTTCTAATAAGTTGAAAACTTAAATCGTCTTAGAAATGCGGTGCAGGTATAGGCTAAGGTTACGGCTGAGTAAAAACGCTTAAAACTGAAAATTCCAGTTTTTCACGGCCGAGGCTTATTTTGGTCATGTTTTTCTCAGTCATGATTTATTCTCAAATAAATCATGAGTGTGTCAAACATTTTTCTGATACGGGGAAAATTAACGCGACCGAATTTCGTTGTACGTAGAATTTCTGAATGACGTTTTACCCTAAAACGTGTAATTCCGTGTAATTCCTTAATAACTTTCACGAAAATGAGCTTATGAATGTCAAACTTTTAATTTGTCATGGAAATGATTTATCACTTCAGCCCAAGAAATAAAAATCAAGTTTCGGGAAAATTTTCGGGAAAATGAATAGTAAAAGTGAATAGTGAAATTTTCCGGGAAAAGTAATTAACCTGAAAATGCGAATTGTTACAACTGGGGGGGGGGGCAGCATTTAATGTGGTGATAAGTAGGTGTAGTGGGTTGGTTGGTGGTGTATGATGGGAGTTTGATGGGACCTGCAAGTGGTGGTGGTGGTGGGCAATACAAGGGAAGAAGGGCGGTTTGGTGGTTTTGAGGGGTGTTTGACTGGTTTTGACCAGGTCAAATAGTTTGACCCGATTTATATTATTAAAGGGTGCAATGGGTTTGTGGTGTGGGCTGGTATAATTTGGGCCCAAAGAATTAGGAATGGGTGGGCTGGAAAAGGATGTGGATTGGATTGGATAATATGGGGTAGTATTATTATTTTGGATCCGGTTTTGGTTATTGATTTTCACAAGGACCTTTTTTGTAATTTGATGAAAGTTTGAGGTGTGATCTTGGCATGCTTCCAATTTATTTCCAAGGGTGTATTATGCCACATCATGAATAGTATAAGGTCCTGGCATGAATTTTCCAATTTATTTTCACCAGGGACTGAAACCGTCAAACTTTCAAACTTCAGGGACCATTTGTGTAATTTTCACCAAACTTTCCACCAAGGACCAATCCTGTCATAAAAGGTTAGTGCAAGGACAAAATTTGTTTTTCTCAAAGTTTTTCATATCCCAGGGACCATTTTTGACAATTTTTAAAGTTCAGGGACTAAACTTGACATTTTGTGAAACTTTTCACCAAAGGACTAATTATGTAACTTTTTGATTTATAAGGACCTTTGGTGACTTTTTCAAGTTTTTAGAATGACCAGGGACTAGATTTGACAACTTTTGAAAGTTGGGGGACTGAAAAACTGCCAATTATGCAAACTTTGTGTGTTTTTCATCTGTTTTTGGTATTTTTGCATTTGAAACATGTAAAACACTTTCCTGGGATATTTTCACTATTTTGATTCATTATTGAGTGTTTTTAGCTGTTTTGGCAGCTCAGAATTGGTAAAAATGATGAGTATTTACACACTCATCACTATTATAATAATTAAGTATGTTATTTGAATAATTAATTATGTTATTTGTTAATGTTTCATGTTTGAACCTATCGTTACATACGTAGTACTTTTGTTTCGATGGTTTATCTTAAACTTATTTATTTGCATTGTTGTTATATGTCTGATTTGTATACGGTATTAGGTATAGGACAACTTGTGATCATGGGGCAACCGTATTTGGGTAACTTTATATTTTTTGTCTTTTAGAAAAGAAAAGTTGTATAAATTAATAATATAGTACATTTCGCAACATTTATTTTAGGGCAACTTTTTTTTTAATATTTGGGCAACTTTTTTGTCTTTTAGAAAAGTAAAATTGTATAAAATAATAATATAGTACATTTGGCAACTTGTACTTTGGGGCAACTTTTTATTTATAATTTGGGCAACCTATACTTTGGGGCAACTTTTTATTTAAACGAAAAAGTAAATGTGTTTGTTGTGTGTGTGTGTGATTGTCTTGGGAGGAGCGAGTATTTATAGATGACTTTGGGAAATAGGTGCATTTAATCTCAATAAGTTTTATATAATATTAAAAATAAGTTTTATATAATATTAAACATTACATATTACCATAAACTAATACATTTTACAATTACCATTCAAAAAATAAGTTTTATTTAGTATTAAACATTATATATTACCATGAACCATTAAAGGCAAATATAAGTGTTATCTTTTATAATACTATAAGATTAAGTCCCTAAATTTAATGTGGAGTTATGATGATAGAGTTTTAGAGTTAGAAACAAGTTGGAGTCGTTTAGTAGTTGCATAGAGTACAAGATAGCTAATGCTCGGAATTCAATGCAGCCTCATAATATCTATACAATCATGAAAGGAGGTGAAGTGCAAGGGTTGCCCGAGTTGATCACATAGCATTTAGTATAGAATTAAAAGTCGGTTAGATGAAGTGCAAGGGTTGCGAAAAGTTGCAAGAATAAGTAATGATTTAACCTAATTCATGCCTATATAAACCAGCCAAAATCACATTTAGTATGTACATTTGAAGATGATTCACACATCTTTTAGATCTTTGATTGTTGGTAGCGGTATATAAATTCTATTTTGCAACATTTTGGAGATGATTCACACATCTTTTAGATCTTTGTAATTAACTTAGTCTTCTTTTTTTCTTAATTTAGTTATCATACGCAGGTACTATGAAAATCACACAAGATCATGCATGCTCAGATAAATGAAACCAAAGACTGGGATACCAACTATTTTCTTTGTTTCTTACATATTTAGGTGATTGTTATAGATAAGCATATATATATAGATAGATATATGTATTATTTTAATGCATTCTCATATACAAGTAATTTATGTGCGTTTTCTATTGATGTAGCTCACATGTGCGAATTGATTCAAGAAAATGTGCATGAGCATGTATGTAAAGCAATATTTAAATGGTTAAATGATACTTTTTAGCATGATTAGTTTATGTAAGTAGTTGCTTTCTATTGCTCTTTGAGAAATATTAGAATGAATTTATCGCGTGCAATTGAATTATTATTGAAAAGAAGAAGGTCGCGCATCGCAAAGTGTTTTCTTCTTTCTATATGTAGAATCATTAGTGAGAAACCAATATTTACGCCAATTAAATGAGTTTGCCATAATAGCAAAATACGACATAATAAAAATATCACATTGAGTAATGAATAGAAAGGAAAAAATGCATAATTTTGACTTAAATCCGTTTGTAAATTATAATATCAAATAAAAAAGTTGAGTTTTAAATATAAGCAAAAGTTTAAACTTTTATTGATGCGTAGGGATTGCACCAGGATTTACCTATCGAGGGATCTCGAGAAGCTTACAACCCCCACCAGACAGTGTACCTGATCGATGTAGTATAGTATAATGACAAGTACCGGGGGATTGATCGTTCAGCTAGGAATAGTGTCGCTAGGATTAGAAAACCTAAAGACTAGGTCTAGAGATGAGGGATGATTCTTTTTGTATTTTTATATTTTTTAGAAAGCAATTAAAAATCTCGGGTTTGAAGGAGTTTGGCGGAATTAGTTGCTAGTCAACTAACCCAATACTAAAGATGCAATCAAAATAAAATACTGAAAATGAAAATAAACTAAATTATACTAAAGTTGTGAGCAATATGTGGGAGAATTGTGTTTACTTAGATTTCACTAATCCCTAGATATCTTTTACACGTTAATTACTTGTTATAGTTGCGTGGATGACGGATTGTATTCCTTAATACCATTCATGGGGTGGCGTACTTACTTCCCCAATTCTATGAGTGCCTACTTCACTCCTATGTCGAGCCGGCTAAGAAGCTCCTAACACGGGATCATTAGAATTTACTCATGCATTAAATACAACCAATAAAACCTAGTACACATCGGTTCATGTTTCCTAAGACGTTCAAGCATGTTACACAATAGAGATCTGCCAGTTTTCTTAAGCCTAACATTGAAATCATTCATCCAATACAACCATAAACAAGTAATTCACACATAATTAACATCCTCAGGTTCTTGATAATCCTTGACTTGTCAGTGGCACGACGCAAACTTGCTTGTCGCCTTTCAGTCAAAAAGGCGATTTCATCCAAATCCTCCTGCTGTGCTAACTTAAGACGGTCTAAGGGTTCATTCATCATTTTATAGGATCCAAATTTTTCAAGCTCAAGTAGGATAGCATGCCTGTGCTCAACACGCACCTCTATTTCCTCAATAATCTTCACATACTGATTCTTATCACCCCTGTTGACCTCTCTCTCCCTTGCAAATAGAGCAAGGAGGACCTTATCGAAACGCCTAGAACCAGTCTGATGTGCGATTTGATCATAAATTGGTATGTTAGACGCCATGATGAAGGATATAATTGAAGAAAGTTTTTGAAGAAGCGTATAGGAGAAGAGTAGTAATAAATGAAGCAAACTTATATGGCCAAAATAGATTAATTTATGTAGAGAAGCCAAAATGGAACATTGTATACTTTAGTTACCCTTCTCAAATACAAAAATAATTAAAACATAAGTATTTAAAAAATAAAAAAGGATATATCCTAGCAACGTGAGTTGCTTTGCAACGTTAGTTGACCAGTCAAGTGGTATTTTGGTCATTTACTCCGTAAAATTTTTATGTTGGCGCATTTGGTCCCGCTTTTGTTCCCGCCAATCCTATTAGGAACTGTTCTACAACACTGCAGCCTATTTATAACATCCTTTGTATACTCTAGAATAGACACCAACACAAAAATCCCTTTGAAAATAACCATAGTTAAAAATGGCAGACCCAGATGCAAATGGATGTTTTCTAAGTGAGGCTGACGAATACGAGTTTGTCTTAAATAACACCTTGTTGTGGAATGCGGTGTTCAATGTATTCGGGTATGATCCCGTATTAAAATTTGGGAATTACAGGCAGGTTAGCATCAGGATGAGGACACAAATACTGAGGTGGGTGCGGAGACACGACTTTTACTGGGATGAGGTTCTGGGGTTGAATGAGGAAGAAGATATAGAGGAGGAGGAGGAGGACGAACAGGAGATGGGTGATGATCAAAATGAGGTGGTGCAGCAACAAAACGTGGTGGAGCAGCCGCAAAACACGGTGGATCAGCAACAAAACGTGGTGGAGGAGCAGTGAACCGTGCTTTTAGAGACTGTGGTGGAGGAGCTTAATTTGGAAAACAGGATTACGGATCTTGAAATTGTCTTTAAACAATTGAAAGAAAGGAAGGAAATGAGGGAAAAGGATAAAAGCGGGGCAGATAGCTCTGGTTCGAACCAGTTGGGGTGACATTGAAAATAAGTGTTTAATGAATATGGTGTTTGTAAGGTTTTACTATGTTTCTAATCTTGTTTTAACGTCTGATGTATGGAATGGTTACTGCTTTTTACCTCCATCAATGAAAAGTATAAGTTTAATTACTAGTCATATGTTTGAGTTAAAGTAACAGGCTATGCAAGGTAAACTACAAATCAATTACTGGTCAACTATACCCCAAATGAATGTAATAGTCAATGATCTCAACCTTTATCATAAGGAAGTATTGATTTCCAAAATTTGTAAACTAGTAACATGAAAACCATGAACCATTAAGTCATGAAGCATCAAATGATATTCATCATATGTTGGTCATGGCTTTAATTGACTTAAAAAAGTCAACAACATGGTCAAAATCATTGGAGCAAAATGTGATATTACTATACATAAAATACTTGGTAATTGCAACATACATAATTCAAATCTTTAAAAATGGAAGCTAGGAAAACAAAAATAAACATACACAAATAGCGGAATTATAATTACTAGATTAATATGTTGCTTGTTACAACTAAAATGTGGGTCATTTCCAAACATAACGTTTAGAATGTAGGAAGATTTTCCTTACCAGTTCTTTTGCCATCTCAGTCTCTTCTTCCACAATCAACTTTGTAGATAACATCACACTCAGAGCATGTATTGAAAATGGGTATTCTTTCTCTACCAGCATGTATATGTCAGTTCTACCTTTTGTAGACACATGGTGAACTCCACAAGTATCATATAATATTCATTTCAATGATGCTTCATCTGCATTAAACTTCCATAATTTATCAGCTTTATCTGGTTCAAAAAGTCTATTCAATTCGACCCATAACATTTTTTCCTTGTCAGCAGCTATCTGTGTTAACTTGAACCTTTCATTGACTAAACTCCATAGCTTGACCAAATCTGCTCTGTCAAATGCTTTCATCACATCTTGAAAGTGTTTTTATACATCACAACGATTTCCACCTCTTATGATCTTCCAGTAGTTTCCAGATTCATCAGTGTAGCTCTCCCAGTCTATGATTGGGTTTTTTGGTTGTAGAGCTTCTGCATTCATACCGTCGTATGGAACAATATTCATAATATGTTTAAGTTGTTCTACAGTCATTTCTTGTTGCTCTTAGGCTGAAACATATGTTTTTTTTGCTTCTTTGAAGACTTTGATTCTAACTCAAAACCACCTATCTTAAATCTTCTACTTTCTTCTGCTGAATACATTGGAATAAAGTCTTCATTCCTCTTGAGAGCAAGTCTGTATAGATTTACTATCTCTTCATAAGATTTGCCTTTCAGTCGACTGTAAGTCCAATGAGTTTGATTGGTCAGATATTGCTTCATATACCTCATCTTTTGTGCTTCAGTTTCGTGTTTGTTCTTTCTAGTTTCAGTTTTCTTTGCAATCCATTTACGTTTCAAATTCTGTAACAGATCATTAGTAGGAGTATCTATGATATGTACTAATGTCTGTGCAGCTGTTTCATCCATATTCGTGCGACTAGTATTACAACAAGATCCGCGACCAGTACGAATATGTTCAACAGTATCTTTAAAAGTATGTCCAACAGCATCTTTAAAAACCATATGAAATCCCATTTGATCTTGAAACCTCCCGTGACTCTCTGCACCCTCTTGGACTAATGATATGTTTGGTTCCTTAACAACGTCAGCAATTCTCCTCCCCAGTTGTGATAAATCTTCCAAATCAACTTCCTCCAAATCTTCTGAAGTATCAGACTTAACAACGGTCGATTTCGTTTTACCTTTACTGCCCTTGTGTTTGTTGCGCAACTTCTTAACTTTCTCAATCAGCTTGGTATAAGCACGAGCATAAAGTATCCTTGTATCTTTCAACTTTTTCTCCAAGCCATTAACTCTGTCTGACAATTTTGTACAAATTTCCATCAATTCTTTGTATTTCAGACTGCCTACATCACTTCCATCTGAGTTCACTTTTGGAAGACCCGAACCATGAGGCATATCAGCCACTGTATCATGAGGCATATGAGCCATTGTATCATGAGGCATATCAACCACTGTAGCATGAGGCACATCAGCCATTGTATCTTGAGGCATGGGGTTTATATCAGCTGATTCAAGCTCATGAGAAACTGAATCAGTAGGTGTTGCCATGTGTTGGTCCTTGTGAATGTTACCACTGACCTGCCCAATGCCCACCTTCTAAGCCTGTGACAGTACTGGCAGCCCGCACCATTGTGTCATAGACAGGCTCATCTGCTACATTTGGTTCAGTAGGACATCTGGGCTG
The DNA here is from genome assembly GCA_030686995.1 of Artemisia argyi. Classification (NCBI taxonomy): domain Eukaryota; kingdom Viridiplantae; phylum Streptophyta; class Magnoliopsida; order Asterales; family Asteraceae; genus Artemisia; species Artemisia argyi. Next base: position 19,001,498 of record CM060676.1, read on the forward strand.
TTGTAGAACAGATTCCTTTCTGATTCTTCTAGTAAATGTTTTTGTAAAATGAGGTTGTGATGATGATGGAACACTTCTAGGTGTGTCATGGGACTGAACTTGGGTTCTTGATCCTTCACCCACAGCTGGTGGAACAATCATTGATAAAAATAGTGGTGCTTCACTACCTTTATACCCATTACAAATCATACTCATATTACTAAAAACCTTTCGGCTAAGGGTAGGAGTTTTTAAAATGTTTTTGTGAGGTAGAAGCTGATACTTGTTTAAAAATATTTGAATGAATCTGGGATACATTAAAAATTTGTATTTGCTTTTCACATTTCTCACCATACCATCAAAAATCAATTTTGAAAAGTTAAACTTCCTTTTTGTTGCCAAGCAAACAATAGCAGTTGCTATGTTGCTACTAAATTGTTCCTAAAAAGTTTTCTTTGGACTTAAACAATGTTGGATGGTGTGAATGAGAAATCTCCATTGCGGCGGATATTGTGGTTTTTTAAAAGTTAAGTTATCATAAGTTAACCCATATCCCATATAGGAAAGATTTTGAAAAATTTCACTATTTGGCAATGAACTGATAACACCATCATCTGCTAGTTTGAGATGCCTCCTAATAGATGACTCAGTAATGGCCATGGCAATGCCATCAACTGTAGCATTTAACTCTTTTTCTCCATTATCAAGTGTTTTGACACTAGCAGTGCGCCAAAACTGATTGATTTGAGAAACATATATAGTAGGATTCTTTGTAATAGCATACCTTATGTAACTGGAATTGAGAAAATCGACTATCTGGTGAAACTGTTGATTTCCCTCTGCTTTATGTAAGTAAGCAACCATGTTGTGTGCCTTAGAATAATCCAAAATCGCCATTAATATTGAAAAAAATTTGATTAGGATACTGGGTTATGATCGTTTAGATGATTATGTGTGGTTGGTAAACACGATTGAGATGATATAGATTTAATTTAGGGTTTTGATTTGATCGAGTGCATAAATGTTATGTTTCACTTGAAGATATGTTCGTGTAAACTAAAATAATGAATTACCCAATTTAGTCCCAAACAGTACGAAACGTAACCGACCCGTCCTAAGTTTTTGCCTACCAGTACCAAGGGTAACCGACCCGCACTAAGTTTTAGCCTACCAGTACCAAGCGTAACACCGAACAGTACAAACTATGGTTCCCAACAGTAAGAACCCAAACTGTTTGAGATAATGTCATTTCAAGATTCCGTGGTTATGCTTCATGAAAATCGTACATTTTCTAACTGTTGTCTTATACAATTACATTTCCAAACTAACTTCTTTGAATGTGTAATTGCAGTCTGCAAATGCATCTCCAGAGAAGCCATAAAACAATACACAAAAAAATGCTCATGTGTTGAATTGATTTTCAAAATTCAGCTAACAAAAGAAAAAATTGAAAATGACTAGACTTAATATTACTTTATTAATATGTTGAATATAAATATACCATACACCAAAAACAATAGGGAAAATTTGGAACATTTCCAAGCATTACATAAAGTACCATCGACCCACAAAATAAATTGTTTACCGGAATGTAGCTTAACCAATCATGAAGTAAGTCAACTTGAAAACCACTGGACTTTCTAACGGACCTTGCAGAGGCAACCACTTGAACTTTATGAGCCCTTAAACCAAGTATCAATCCAGTGCAAAGTATAACAGATCCAGCTATTATAGTCTATGAGGTGTGTTTCACGTGCAAAGTATAACATATCCAGCCATTGTCAAAAGCAGGTACTCCTAAACAACTTCCGTTGCTTTGCGTCTAATTCTTGATTTATTAACCAAAAATAGTTCAGTTTGCTCCTACAACGAAAACATAAGCTCACTGCCAACCTACAATACATAACAAATTTAGTATGCAGTCACGTATACAGGCGCCGTAAACACTATCACCAACAGTTCAGCTGATACATACAAATGCATATTTAATAATCATTGAATGCCTAATTGGAACCTAAGTACATCCCTTAGTATTGGACCATTTAAATAGAGAGTTTTGTCTACGCGTATATCAGTGGTTATGACCCTAGTTGATTCAGGCCTGTCATATCATTAACCCCATATTTCCAGTACAGTTTCCACCTTACAAGTGATGAGACATTAACAACAAACCGGTCTCAACTAAAGTGGATAAAATCGGGGCTTATCAAATACAAACTATAAACACAAATGAAATCATAAACCACATAAACGGTTAAAAATTGACACACAAACTATAAACCAACGAATAAGTGCACAATCGAAGTAACATCTATATAAGATAAAACCTAATCTAACGGCAACCTTCGATACACCATATCGACTAAGGATAACATTTCAATTATTTGACATCAAATACTTTTGGTGTCAATCAGGGCAATAGAATATCAAAATAATCATACTCTGTTATACCACATTCTAACTGATAACATCAACCATCATTGGTACACTTAATTTTGTGTAATCACTGTTCAATGAACAGTTAGTGCTTGTGCGAGTCAGCGAAACATGCAAACTAACTGGAACAGATTGAGTAATTGAAATAATATTGTAAGAACATTGGATATTGAACATTGGAGATTCAAATAATAGTGACTCGATATGGAGGGAAGAAGGGGTTAATGGTGATAGAGGAAATACTGTTTGTTTTTAAAGTTTATGATTATTTTCCTTCATATTAATTTTTTTCGTATACGGTCCTAGCAAAAGTCAATGGGCAAAATAGTGTATAATGTGTAAAATGACCAAAAAACTAGTTGCCCTATTATGGTTGCCCAACAAAAATTGTTGCCCAAAATACATATACGCGACACGTGTCTCCATTTTATGGAAGTTGCCCAATCTTAAAAGTTGCCCGGGCTAATACGACAATTTTCTAAAAAAGGGCTAAATATGCCTAACCGTTGGGCAATTGGACTGTTTAACTATTTATCCTTAAAAAATGGATCTTTATGTTTTCTAGGGAAAAACACGCCCCGTTTGTTCAAAAGGTTCTTTGGGGGTTGAAGTTTTAGAACCAACTTTCATTTTCTAATCTTTTCTTTTGATGTTAGTGCATGAGTCTTAGTTGTAATTTCCTTTGTTTTAGTTGTAGGGGATACTTTGGGTCAAGATACTTTGGTTTATCCTGTTTGGTAAGGGATACTTTTGTTTATCCCATTTGGTCAATATTATTTGGTTTATCCTATTTGTTTCGGATACTTTGGTTTATCCGGTGTATTGCGTGTTTATATCTGCTGATACTTGAAGATGTGCTTTCGCTTGCTGTCAAATGTCTTCTTCAACAATTATTTATTAGTTTTACTTTATTGTTTAATAGCTTTTACTCTCTAGTCCAACCTTTCGCGATTTCGCCGCTCGGACTGCGGGGGAGTGTTAACCGTATATCATGGATATGCATCAAGTGATTTGTGTGAGTTGGACATTAGAGGATAATCATAGTCATTAGTTGTATATTGATGGTGGTTAGCTAAATTAGTGGGCTTACCATATATATCTTGTTAGGATTAAAAGTGACGATCATTATTGAGTCAAATAGTTAGTTAAATATATTCATGTAATAGTTAGTAAAATGCTAGTTCATTAAGTTTAAGTAAAAGCCTTAATGGCTTGGCCGAAAAGATGGCCCATGAGAAAGCCCATGGTGGCTTATGTAAAAGTATAAATACCCCTCCTAAGCTTGTTAGGAAGGGTGGGAGTTCATACTTATTCAAGGTTTATTTTACACATAGTGTTCTCCACCTCTCTCTCTCTACTTTCTCTCTCTAGCTCTTCCATCTCTCTCTAACATCATATTCTTAAAGTGATAAAGATAGATCTATGGTCATACAAGTGGTATCAAGAGCCTAGGGATAATCTTAGGTTGTTTTAGATTGTTTTTGAGTGAAAAATCGTGTTTTTTTGTGAAAATCTCGGATCTATACTGTTCATCGTCATTTTTGAGTTTGGGAAAAATCTTTTCGAGTTAGAAAAATAGTTTTCGAGTTAGAAAAATTTTTTCGAGCTTGAAATTTTTTTACCGAGTTTGGAATATTTTTTCGAGTTTGAGAAAAAACTTTTCGAGTTTGAAATTGTTTTTACCGAGTTTGGAAAGAAAAATTTTTTCGAGTTTGAAAATTTTACCGAGTTTGAGAAAAAAATTTCGAGTTTGAAATTTTTTTTTTACCGAGTTCGAAATTTTTTTGTCGAGTTTGAGAAATATTTTCGAGTTTGAAAATTTTCTTATCGAGTTTGAAAAAATTTCATGTTACAATTTGGCGAGTTAGCCTATTACCTTATCGTACATCGCGTAAGGTTCATTTGTGGCTCATATCAAGGCGAAACTCTGCCAAAATTTTTTAAACTTACCGAGTTTGAAAGTTTATAAGAAATACCGAGTTTGAAAGTATTTAAGACATACCGAGTTTAAAGCTTTTAAGGACTTACCGAGTTAGGTTTTTCTAAGCTTATCGAGTTTGAGACTTTCTTTGTTACCGAGTTAGTCCTCAAATATAATCTTACCGAGTTTGCAAAAAAAAAAAAAAGAAAAAGAAAAGAGTTTTTTGGCGGGAAATTTTGAGTAAAAATTATTTTTTACAAGAGATTAAACGTTCAATTTTTACGCGAGATTCAAAGTTTGGTATAACGTTGAAAATTTCGGCCGAAAATTCAAATTTTTAGGCCAAAATTCAAAATTTTTCGGTAAATTTTGACGTAAAAATTTTCAAAACTCAAAATTTTCTGGTATCCTTAGAAGTGCCTTTCATAGTGATTTTCAAATTTTGGGAGAGAAAATTTTCAAAAATATTTTTGGAGGAAAATTCGAAATCACTAGAATCTACCATATACTCTTTTCAAACTTCGCCAAAAACATTTAATCTTCAACGACAACCTTTGTTATTTTAAAAGATCCTAAGATCAACTTTATCACACATCGCTTTACAATGGAAATGAAAATGCAAATCCAAGAGAGAGATTCAAAGAAAGTGTTTACAGTGTTCAAGTCATATGTAGTGAAGGTCATCAATATTCATGGTTATGATTCAAGGTTCGAACAAGCATTTGAATACTATGTCAGAGACCGATTTCATTATTTCAAAGAGAAGCTCAACAAAAGCCTGAATCAACTTGAGATGCTACTTAATGAAGCAGAACTTGATATGAGTAACTGCAATGAAGCTTTTAAAGTGATCCAAACTCAATTTCAGCGTATCTTTAACCCTTGGATAATGAACCAGTCAGAGTTTATCGATGCATTTTACCAACAATTTTGGGTAAGCTATACGACCTTCAGAACTCAATGCATAAATAAAATGGATGAACTCGAAAAGATACTTGATGCTGAGGAAGCTGAGTTAAATGAAATTGAGAAGCTGAAACGGGAAAGAGAGTAGATTGAAAAAGATATGCAGTTAAAAGAAAGAGAGCAAATTGAAAGAGAGATGCAGTTAAAGGAAAATCAGGTGATTGAAAAAGAGACAGAGAAAGATTTTCAAGCAAAAAAGGAAACGGTCAATGAGGGTGATGCATCAGATGATAGTTTGGTTTTTACGGGAAGTGATTCATCTTCAGAACAACAGGTTGAAAGCAGCAGTCCTAGCTATGATTCGGATGCTGATGGTACACAAAGGAATGAAGCTGTTTGGGATACCGAGGATGATCATATCAAACCTTCATCATACACAGAGATATTGGCTACGGTACAACATTCACATGCTCATGATAATGGTAATATCTTTGATAATGTGTTTGCTCATGATCAGACACATCCTGCGCATCCTGAGTCTATTAGTGACACATATGTGGTGGAACAAAATGATAGTAATATCACTTTTGATACTCTAGATATGGATCCTAATAGAGGTGAGCCTGCCCAGGATGGATCTTCTTATAAACAAGATCATGCCTTATTTGCTTCATTAATCAATAATTTCAAACATGAACTTGAAAAGTGCAAAGAGGACAATCGCAAAGCTAAGCAAACGAATGTCTTATTGACAAAAGAGCTTGAGAGATTTAAAGAAATGGAAAAAGGTTTTCAAAATGTAACAAAAAGAAAAACTGAACTTGAATTTGAAAACTCAAACCTTAAATCTCAAGCTCAAAAGTTTGAAATGTATGGAGAATCTGTCAAACCACTTTTAAAAAGAAATGAAGAACTTGAAGTTGGTTATAGAGAAGCTGTTCTTCGTGAAAAACGTTCCATTCAAAATCTGGATGCTCAAATGGTTGTTAACAACAGAAAGGTTCAAGCGCTTTTAAAAGAGAACAATGATTTAAAAAGTGAAAATTCAAAGCTTCAGAAAACCACATCAAATTTTGAGATTGTAAACACAAAACTTGAGAATGAAAACCAAGAGTTTTTGAAACGAACAAACGATCTTGAAAACAAACTTCGAAAATTGGGACAGACTTCTCAGACTATCAACATGCTGCCTACTAAAGATGAGGAGGTTGAGAAACAAACATCTGGGATTGGTTTTGTGAATAATGCTAATGTGGAAAATGAAAAACCTTGTTTTTTAAACTAAGTGCAAAAGTTGACACCTATTTTGTATAATGCTAATGATATAGGAAAAGAATTGTCAGATGATCTGTTGTTTGAGTCTCAAGATATTTTAAAATCTGAAGAGGAAAAACGTTTGAAAGTAAAACAAACAAAAAACCCACTCTCGTACCATGGCTTTGTGTGTGGTTGTCTACAATTGACAAATATACCAAAAGAACCTTTCAAAAGAAAAGACACAAATGTGAAAAGATTTTTCAAAGAAGCTCAACTTGCTACCTATGATGCTAAGTTATGGCACAATAGAGCAAGGAAACAATTTTGTAATCTTAAACATCACATTGAGAAAACGTTAAAGGTCATTTGGTTTAAGCAAGAAAACATCACAAACAACGTTTTCTCTAATCCTCTTTCATCAGATGTACGCCATAAGTTAGAAGTCAAAAAGATTTTGAAAGAGGAAATTGAACCTCGTGTGAAAGATATCAACTTATGTTTTGAGTACTTTGAAAAATATCTTGTAACTGAAATGAGAGAAGATCTAAAGTACGTTCACTCTATGGAAGACGAATTTGATGAAAAATGCTTAATTCTAGACATTCAAAAAGAATTTTTCACAAATCAAATAGAGTCGTTCAAGTCAGCATCTGTTAGCCATGAGAAAGTGAATGAGAATTTTGAACAAACATCTTCTTTGAAATCTGAAAATCTTTGTCTCAAAAAGAAAATCACCGAGCTTTCAAAAGAAGCAGCTGATGTAAAAGAAGAACTGTAAAAAAGAACTGCTCAGTTTGAGAAACATCTTGCAAAACTCGAAGCACAAAGTATCTCTTTCCAACTAAAACTGCAAGAGCAGAATGAGAAAATGTCTTCTGAAAGGTTTCCATTCATCTCAAAAACAAATTTTCGAAATGAAACGCCGAGTTTCAACAATGGATGGAAAACTTCTTCTTCAAGTTTAAAACTCCAAGAGAGACACTGAGTTTCTTAAACAACTTTTAAAAGCAAAAGAGTTTTAAATCACCGTTGATTCCAAGAGCTTTATTTCAAAATGAAACACCGGTTTTCAGTCCTCGTTGGAATTCAACTTCTTTGTCTCGGATTGACACAACTTTCAAATGGATTTCAGAATATGGTAAACCCGTTGGCGCCGTGCTTAAATGGGTTCCAAAAGTTGTTATCTAATCCAAAAACATAATGACTTCTTAGTACTTCTGCTAAGAACTCGGACTTCAACATAATGACTTCTTAGTACTTCTGCTAAGAACTCGGACTTCAACATAATGACTTCTTAGTATTTCAGCTAAGGACTCGTTCTTAAAAGAAAGGAAAGTGCTTAAATCAAAACAAATGATTTAAATAATTTTTGAGCACTTATCCTAAAAACATTATGGCTTATGCACACATAACAGTGTATAACCCGCGATTTTCAAAGAAAGGACCCTGTTGTACATTTCTGTGCTACAATCCTAAAAGATAAGAAGACTTCTCACCGAAAAGCTTATCAAAGTCTTCTTAATTTTTTTTGAGCAAAATGTTGAAAAATGTGTCAAAAGCTTTTCAAAACTTTTCATGATGTAGCTCAAGATATTACTCCCTCAAATCCTTCAAAGCAAATATTTACTCAAAATGTTCTAATTTTGAGGGGGAGTAATAAAATGATGTTCCAAAATGATCATGCTTAAAGGAAACTTATACAGAATTACAAACATCTGTTTCTCCCATATGCTATCCAAATAGAAAAGGTTTTAATCAATTGGTATAAAAAATACCATGGATATGCTATTTTTGAGGGGGAGAAGACGTGATTAAAATGTGATCAATGTGTTTAAGATTGTAGTTGAATCTCATGCGAGCTCGACTCAGAAATGACCCAAGAATTGACGAAACAACAAAAGTTAGTGATCGAAAAGACTTATCCTCGACGGGTAATAACATCAAGTTAGTTACTAGAGCTAGTTGTCACCTAAAAGCTGACAACGGAACTCTTTAACTAGCCACGTAAGCGTGTCTCGAAAAGGATTTGTCTTAGTAGAAATGTACCGTTTCGAGAAACTTTCTGTGGACTTGACCAGGCCGGGTAATAACTTCAAGCTAGTCTAACTAGTGATGTAAGCGTGTCTTGAATCGGTTGTGTTCATTGAAAGTGAATCTATTCAAAAGTGCAAACTCCTCACGCATGTGCAAATTTCTTAAAATTCCATAAGCACATGTGAAGGGGGAGTCCTTCAAATGAAATGCAAAAACTCTCGAAGTGTTAACAAAGTATGTTTTATTATCATAAACACTTTGAGAGATTTTCACAAATGGTTTGATGGCAACAATAGGATAGTCATGAAGTTATAAGGTGACTAAGGTTAGGAAAAACCGTCATATGTTCCGCCAGAGCCGAAGGGATCTACCCAAGGACAATTCCAATAGATTAGAATTAGAAGTCCTTAGGTATGATTTGAAAAAAAGGAGAAAAGAATGAAAGGAGAAAGAAGGGGTTGAAGAATTTAAAAGAAAAGCAAATGAAAGGGTGAAAAGAAATAGCCCTCCAAATGTTCATCCTTAGGGCAGACACCGGGTTCAACTCATATGCTACTGGTTGTTAATAAGGTGACGCCGGTATTGAAGACAAGACGTCATGGGCCCAGTGACGCACTGCACTTAACCTTCTAGCCACTCAAGTTCTCTTAAAAGAGCTTGTTTCATTCTCACGGGGAACCGGTGTAATCTATCGACTTATCTCTTAGAGATGGTTGATATTGAAGCAGGAGACCCTTCCTTAGTCTCCACATAGGAAACCAAATTATGCACTTATCGAGTCTAGAGCCATGAGATTCATCAAAAGATCTCTTAGGATACATTTCCTATGAATACACTTGTGTTCGCCAAAAAGGACACAAGTTGTAAGAGTCTTTATGAGATCTACGGATCTTGCCTTATCTATCATGATGGTTACTTTGTCTCAAACGGTCTACAGTTGTGGGGTGATCTCCAGCAACTCACCTGAATCATTGATGTACTTCGATGGATCTAGTAAGCCCTTTCAGGGGTATCTGATTCTGGAACGACCTTGGTAAGGGTTAGAAGGAGTCTTCACACTATGCTGTTGACGATCTCTAATTCTGAACCTGTAAGTATCGGATACTTTATTGCTAACTGTTTTATGCAGGTACTCATGAATGTTCCTTGGAGAAAGACCGTTACCATCACTCAAAGATCCACATGCTCATACCCTGCAAAGCTCTCTTCAAAGATCTAAGCAAAGCAAAGTTCAGAATGTTTCTAAGTCAAAGTCAAAGAATCTTCAAACTAAAGAAACAAAGATTAAAGTCAAAGAGAAGAGAACTTCACAAAGATTCAAAGTCAAACAAAGTATGAGCATGTTGGAAAAGACGTAAAGACAACATAGTAAAGATGTTGATCAAAGGCAAGAAAGATCACAAAGCATGATTGGAACAAAGGAACTAGCAAAACTATTACACAAGGACTCAAAGTTCAAGAGAACAAGCTTCAAAGATCAAAGATCAAAGTCACAAAAGAGAGATCTCAATGATCACCCTTAGGGGGAGATTGTTAGCATTAGAAGTGTTGATCATTTATGAAATTAAAGTGAGATCTCAATGATCGTCCCTTAGGGGGAGATTGTTAGGATTAAAAGTGACGATTATTATTGAGTCAAATAGTTAGTTAAATATATTCATGTAATAGTTAGTAAAATGCTAGTTCATTAAGTTTAAGTAAAAGCTTTAATGGCTTAGCCCAAAAGATGGCCCATGAGAAAGCCAATGGTGGCTTATGTAAAAGTATAAATACCCCTCCTAAGCTTGTTAGGAAGGGTGGGAGTTCATACTTATTCAAGGTTTATTTTACACATAGTGCTCTCCACCTCTCTCTCTCTCTTTACTTTCTCTCTCTAGCTCTTCCATCTCTCTCTAACATCATATTCTTAAAGTGATAAAGATAGATCTATGGTCATACATATCTTATGTATTGTACTTATTTATATGCTCTTATTTTGTGGGTAATGAATCAACAAAATCATTCTCAGTTGATATTCCCATTTGTATCTCTTACAAAACAGCTATAGACGAAGGCCGGGTACTCGATATATATCTCTAATCATGTGATGACTTAAGTTGTGACAGAAATATTTTAAATCATACATAATCTCTTTACTTGGAAGTTCTATTTATAAAAGAGTTACTGATGAGGCGAAAAATGAACCACTTTTAGGGGGTCATTTAAACCCGGAATTGAATTTATTTGATCAAATATTACCCTAAATCGTTCCTTTTGTGATTTTAGGTACTTTGGGAGTGAATTATGGAAAAGGAAGCAATTCGGACGTTTTTGGAGCATAAAAGTGAAGAAAACGCCAAAGACTTAATTTTCCATGCTGAGAACAGTACCTGACAGCGTCAAGAGGAAAACCATGACGGTGTCAGGAGTAAATTTCATGACGACCCAATGCAATCCTGACGGCGTCACAACAAGGGCGTCAAGAGTAAAATTGGTGACGGCCTGCACAAGGGGAATACATGACGGCGTCAGACCCAGATCTAGGCAGTCCGAGGAACTACTTGGCGGCGAGATGACGGCGTCAGAAATTTGTTCTTGACGCCGTCACCTACTAAACTCTATATATAGTTTTCTATTTTTCATTCATTAGAGAGGAACTTGTGTGGAGAAAACTAGGGCCGAACTTTGTAAACCCTAGGTCATATTTTACAGTACTTTCAAGGGTTTTCATTCCTTGAATCCTTTCATGTTCAATTGAGATAAGTCTTCTCTTAATTCAATCAATATGTCTATGTGTTGGTTGATTATATCTTGTGCTTGTCTTGATTTTAACATGCTAGGCTAGATTTATCTTGTGTTTGCTTAGATCTAATGAAACCTAGATGTTAATTATGTGTTGATTACTTGTTTATGGTTGTATTGGATGAATGATTTCAATGTTAGGCTTAAGAAAACTGGCAGATCTCCATTGTGTAACATGCTTGAACGTCTTAGGAAACATGAACCGATGTGTACTAGGTTTTATTGGTTGTATTTAATGCATGAGTAAATTCTAATGATCCCATGTTAGGAGCTTCTTAGCCGGCTCGACATAGGAGTGAAGTAGGTACTCATAGGATTGGGGAAGTAAGTACGCCACCCCATGAATGGTATTAAGGAATACAATCCGTCATCCACGCAACTATAACAAGTAATTAACGTGTAAAAGATATCCAGGGAGTAGTGAAATCTAAGTAAACACAATTCTCTCACATATTGCTCACAACTTTAGTTTAATATAGTTTATTTTCATTTCTAGTATTTTATTTTGATTGCATCTTAGTATTGGGTTAGTTGACTAGCAACTAATTCCGCCCAACTCCTTAAAACCCGAGATTTTTACTTTCTTTCATAAAAATATAAAAATACAAAAAGAATCATCCCTCATCTCTAGACCTAGTCTTTAGGTTTTCTAATCCTAGCGACACTATTCCTAGCTGAACGTTCAATCCCCCGGCACTTGTCATTATACTATACTACATCGATCAGGTACACTGCCTGGTGGGGGTTGTAAGCTTCTCAAGATCCCTTGAGAGGTAAAGCCTGGTGCAATCCCTACGCATCAAGTTTTTGGCGCCGCTGCTGGAGAATAGTTATTGTCTAGGTTAGAATCTCTTTTTATTAGGTCTACTTGCTAGATTCCTTTCTAGTAAGATTTTATTTTTATTTTTAGGTTCTCTTTAGTCTATCTTATTTCTTTGTTTCCATTGTTCATAAACTAACTCGATGGATAACAATAACATTGATCGTTTGATTCCTGTTATTCGTGTTTTTCGTCGTAGGATTTTCCAAATGCCCGTCCCAATCCATTTAGTGGAAAATGAGAACCCACCTAACCTCTCGCCTAACCACCACTTTGACAATAATTCTGAGTTAGAGGAGTCTAATCATGATGATGACCGTAGGGCTAGTCCTTTTTACTATTCAGACTCCGATGAGGATCTTGATGATGGTGATGTGATTAATGAGGATAGGATGGAAGATGAAGTGAACCCTCTTAGGTATGTCGACCCTAGAACAAGGATTGAGAGTGATAGCTCATTCAATATGCAATTTCCTTGTAAGATCGGATTTAGGAGCTTTAATGCCTACTTTAACTCATCTCTCCCAATGAACATAATCTCGCGTAATGAATATAATAAAATCATGATAGATGAGTTAGAATACAATGGAGATAATGTTATTCCTAGGGCAATGTCATTGCATGTGTTTGTAGGAAGCTTTGTTTATCGTGTTAAGTTTATGGTTATGGAGAATCTAGGAGAATTTATTGATAGTAAGTTAACCCAAGTTGTGTTTGGAAAACCTTTCAAAAGGCTAACCAACCTTGATGAAAAACTTATGGAAGGGTTAATTACATTCTCGGATGGGGATGAAGATTTTGTCTACCAAATGCCCCATGCACACCCTAGGTTCAAGGATTTTCCCATGGAGAAATGTAGTAGGTATCCGCCCATAGAATTGCTAAGTGAGAATGATAAGAGAAAAGGGCTTAAATATACTCGTGAAAAGAATAAAAGATACTATCGCGGATGTTTAGAGTTAGGAGATGATTCTAAGAAAGATGAGGCGACCATTAGATGGCTCACGCTTGGTTATGTGAGCATAAGTGATACACGGTAACCCATGACCTTGAGTCTAGCTACAAGACTCGTAAATAAAGAAAAGCGCTTCTTGGGAGGCAACCCATGTTTTGTGTGATTTCTATTTTTGTTTGCTTGTTATTTGCTTCCGTATGCATGCTTTATTTTTATTGTTGGTAGATCATGTTTCAAAACTAAAATAGTGAAAATACTTTACTTTGTTGTTTGGTCTAGTCTTAACTTCACCCAAAGGTATTTTTGCAAAAGATAAGTGTAAGGGGAAACCCCAAATATGTTTTTAAGAAACAAAACCGATCATGATTCTCCACAATATTAAGTGAACATGTATATTCGTATTTGTTAGAGTCAAATGCTTGTATCGAGTCATAATGATGTTTTGCAGGATTTTCCAGGAAGTAGGACCAAGTTTTTCCAGAAATTTTCTGGAAACTTAACATAAGAAATTTCTGCAGGTCACTTCTGACGGCGTCACATGTAAAAATCTGGAAATTTTACTAGTTTTGTTTTTCTAACGGAGTCTTAAAGTTTTTGTTGAATTATTAGTTTTATAATCTCTAGGAAATCTGCAAACATCATTCCACAAGCATTATATCTTATTTTATTTTCTAGGATTTACTAGCATATGTAGATTGCCGCCGATTTTATGCGAGGTTGCCTTGTCTGTTTTCTCAGGTTTTACAGGTTATGTATGACAAGAAGATGATTTATTTTTCTGGAAGGGAACTTTGATTGTTCATTTTCTTGGAGGAAGATCTAACCTGGCCACCTTATTATCCATACCGAGCGAATCAGGGGAGTATTTGATTTCATTTGTTTTACTTATTTCACTTTTACATTCTTTAATTGAACATTGGGGACAATGTTCATCCTAAGTGTAAGGGAAGGGTAAAATGATGATACCTTACAGATACACTTTCGCTTGAGTTTGTTTGTTTGATAGTAGATGTGTAATAAAACTATGAGAAATACTTGTTAGTGTAATTTTCGAACCAAATTTAAAATTTTTTACAACATTTAGGAGTGAAACTTTAGCCATAGCAAGCGTCTCATGGATAGGAGATTGTATGACTAGCACAAAACCGTACTATTCAGAAAAATTTTCCACCCAAATATGTGAGGTCCGCCTTTAGATTTGATTGGAAAAGCATTTACTATTAGTGCTTATTAGTGTACCGGTAGCATTTAGATTCTAGAACTTGCGTTAGTGATGCATCCCCAGACCGCTAGTGAGACTACATTCGTGTAGTAGGATTTACTACATGATAAGAGGCATTAGGATCACCCTTGTGTTAAACCCGTATCATAATTACTTGACCATTTAAGTCATATTACTTGGCTAGTTAAGTCAACTAATTTTTTCCACACCTTAGCGTTGTACTCATTTTTAGTACACGAAACCCCTAGTACACCCCTCCGAGCCTATCTTTTCGTTTCTAACTTTAAGCATTTTACTTAAAGGAAGAATTTGTTACACCCCACTTAAATGTACAACCAAATCGCCTTAGCCTTCCGTGTATGCACTAATGAGGCGAAAAATGATCCGTTTTTAGGGGGTCATTTAAGCTCGAATCCGACTTTATTTGATCAAATATTGCCCTAAATCGTTCCTTTTGTGATTTTAGGTACTTGGAGAGTGAATTCTGGAAAAGAAGCCATTTTGGACGTTTTTGGAGCATAAAAATGAAGAAAACGGCAAAGTATCAATTTTCCATGCTGGAAACACTAGGTGACGGCGTCAAGAGTTATTCCTTGACGGCGTCAGACATCAAGAATAAAATACCGTAGTTGATGACGGCGTCAAAAGTCATCCTGACGGCGTCAAAGTGCCAAGAATAAAATACCGTGGTTGGTGACGGCGTCACACAGGCCGTCATAAGTAGATCAAGGCCGTCCGAGGAAGTATTTGGCGGCGAGGTGACGGCGTCACAATGTTGTCTTGACGCCGTCAGCCCAGTTTTCCTATATATAGTTTTCTAGTTTTTACATTAAAAAGAGAGAAGTTTTGGTGAAACCCTAAAGACGAATTTGGTGCATCTTTTACAGGTTTTTCAAGGGTTCCAAACCCTTGATACCTTGCATTATAATTGAGATAAGTGTTCTTCTAATTCAATCAATATGTCCATGTGTTGGTTGTCTATATCTTGTTCTTGTCTCAATTCAATTATGCTAGGCTAGATCTCCTTTGTGTTTGCTTAGATCTAATGAAACCTAGATATTGATTATGTGTTGATTACTTGTTTATTCTTGTTGTGGATGAATGATTTTATATGTTAGGCTTAAGAAAACTGGCAGATCTCCATATGGTAACATGCTTGAACGTCTTAAGAAACATGAACCGAGGCGTACTAGCTCTTTATTGGTTGTATTTAATGCATGAGCCACTGTTTACAATCCCTATAGTTGTGCTGGGTCATGGTGTAGGAGGAGATAAGAGCTCATAGAATTGGGGAGTTATGTATGCCACCCCATGAATGGTATTAAGGAATACGATCCGTCATCCATGCAATTATAACAAGTAATTAACGTGTAAAAGATATCTAGGGAGTAAGGAAATCTAAGTAAACACATTTTCTCCAATTACTGCTCACAACCTTAGTATAATTAGTTTATTTTCATTTTTAGTATTTTATTTTGATTGCATCTTAGTTTTGGGTTAGTTGAATAGCAACTAATTCCGCCCACTCTTTCAAAACTCGAGATTTTACTTGCTTTCCATAAAATATAAAAACACAAAAATAATCATCCCTCACCTTTAGAACTAGTAATTAGGCTTTCTAATCCTAGCGACACTATTCCTAAGCTGAACGATCAATCCCCCGGTACTTGTCACTATACTATACTACAACGATCAGGTACACTGCCTGGTGGGGGTTGTAAGCTTCTCGAGATCCCTCGAGAGGTAAAGCCTGTTGCGATTCCCACGCATCAAGTTTTTGGCGCCGCTGCCGGGGATTGCCTATCTTTACATTTATTTCTCATCTTTCGCAAAAGAGTGCGGCGCCATCAAGTTTTTGGCGCCGCAGCCCGGGGAATAGTTATTGTCTAGGTTAGGATTTCTTTTTATTAGGTCTACTTGCTAGATTCCTTTCTAGTAAGATTTTTATTTTTATTTTTTAGGTCTTCTTTAGTCTATCTTATTTCTTCGTGCCTTTGTTCGTAACTCTTTACCATCCGACATCATGGAAGGTGGTAACATCTTTGAACCCGTCATCCCACCACAACAAAACCCACCACTAGAACCCCTTAGGCCCCGAACCTTAGGAGAGTACTCCCGACCTAGCCACCAAGGCTACCGAAACACCATTGAGCTCACCGGAGCCAATGTGACCCCCTTGCGATCCGACACCATCCGGTTGGTGCAAAGCGGATGTGCATTCCATGGACTTCGTTCCGAAGATCCAAACCAACATCTTAAGGACTTTCTCAAAATCGTAGATTCCATAGACCTAGGTGTTGAAACTAGAGAGACTACCCGTTTACGCCTATTCCAATTCTCTCTACGGGATCAAGCTAGTCAATGGCTTGAGCGTTTACCCGCGGGATCCATCACCACATGGGATGATCTCACCACTCGTTTCCTTGCTCAATTTTTCCCACCGGGGAGAACTACTAAGCTTAGGAATGACATCTTGATGTTCCAACAACGTCAAAATGAATCTCTTTATGAAGCATGGACTCATTTCAAGGACTTACTCCAAAAAGTCCCTCATCATGGCATAGATCTTTGGCTCCAAGTCCAAATCTTTTATGACCATATCGACATCTCCACGAGGCGAACCATTGACCAATCGGCCGGTGGTAAGCTACGTGATCTTAGTGCGGAACAGTCATGGGAACTCATAGAAGATCTTGCTCTCTATGACAACAAAAGTTGGAATGATCCCCGTGACTTGAACAAAACGGTCAAGGCAATATCTTTGCCTTCGAACAATTCTAGCACTCCCGACCGTAGGATCATGGAACTTGAAGGTCGAGTCAAGTCTCTTATGAAATCTTACGAAGCTCAAAAGCATTCAAGCCAAGTGAACAAAATCACTTCTTCATGCGAATTATGTAGTGGTCCACATGACACTCGTGATTGTGTGGAACTCCCCGGAACAGCTTTTGCGGACTACGCATCCACGCGTACCAACGAAGCGGGAGATAAGTGGTACACTTTCAAGCCCGAGCCAAACACATACGGTGATTCATACAACCCCTCATGGAAAAATCACCCAAACCTTAGGTGGAAACAAAATCAACCCAATTCTTCCAATCCGCCTAATCGTTATCAACCAAACGGTCCACCATCCAACCGTACTTTCAACAACAATCCTTCTAACAATTATGGTAGTACCAACAATCTTGAAGGATTGATGTCAAAGTTCATGGCATCTCAAGAAGCCCGCATAGCTAGGTTCGAAACCGAATTCAACCAACAACAAACGGAGATGACCAACAAGATTGACAACTTGTTGAAAGCCCTCAACAACCAAACATTAATCACACCTAGGAAGGACACTAGGGACACCAATAGTGGAATCCAAATTAAGGACCCCTCATCATCCAAACATGTCCACTTTGTCAATGTCGTCATTATTAAGCCGATAGATAAGGAGGTAGAGGAGAGTGACAAGGATGAAGTTAGAATAGAAGCCGATAGTAAGGATGAGAGTAGGGAAGTTGAGGTTAATAAGGATGAGGAATTAGAGGAGGTAGAACCTATAGAGGAATACTTTGATAAGTTGCCAACCAAGGAAGAACGGGAATACCATAAGGATTTATTCGATAGTCCCGAGAAAACATATATCTTTGGCGACCCCCTTATCAAAATGGGAGACCCCTCTAACATTAACATCCCATGCAATATCGGGCACATGCATGCATGGAAAGCTTACATAGACCCTAGATCCCCCGTGAACATCATGACTAGGACTTTTTACAATTGGGTGATGAAGAAGCAACTCAATTTTAGGATGATGCCCGGTAAAAATTGGATAAGTAATTTTGTATGGAGAGTTAAGGGATTACATGTGATTATAGGGAATCTTACCTATGAGATTGATTTTATGATAGTGGAAGACACTCGTCCGGTGATAGATGCTTGCCTAAGTCAAATAATATTTGGGAAACCATTTGTTGAGGCCACTAGGATGAGTTATGATCCGACTTTAGGGATAGTTAGATTCAAGGAAGAGAATGATGAGGTTGCTTATCAAATGCCCTACAAGATTGAGCAATACCGCCTTCTCTCTAATTTCGAAAAGGAACGCAAGCAAGCGGCTTATTATAGGAATGAGGAGGATAGACGTAGAGGAGTAGAGTATGTTAGAAATAGGATGCTTGGTTTCTACAAAGAGTGCTTGCAACTAGGTCCGGAATACAAAACTGGTTTAGAAGACGACCTAGAGAGTGGAACCAATGATGAGATCACGTAGTAACCCATGACTTTGAGTCTAGCTACAAGACTCGTAAATAAAGAAAAGCGCTTCTTGGGAGGCAACCCATGCTTTGTGTGATTTTATTTGTTTGATTGTTATTTGCTTCCGTATGCATGTTTTATTTTTATTGTTGGTTGATCATGTTTCTCAATTAAAATGTGGAAATACTTTATTATGTTGTTTGGCCTAGTCTTAACTCCAACCTAAAGGTATTTTTGCAAAAGATAAGTGTAAGGGGAAACCCCAAATATGATTTCAAGAAACAAACCGATCATGATTCTCCACAATAATAAATGAACATGTATATTCGTATTTGTTAGAGTCAAATGCTTGTATTGAGTCATAATGAAGTTTTGCAGGATTTTCCAGGAAGTAGGACCAAGTTTTTCCAGAAATTTTCCGGAAACTTAACATAAGAATTTCTGCAGGTCCATTCTGACGGCGTCAGGAGTCAAAAATCTGGAAATTTTACCGGTTTTGTTTTTCTAACGGAGTCTTATGGTTTTTGTGAATTATTAAGTTTTATAATCTCCAGGAAATCTGCAAACTTCATTCCACAAGCATTATATCTTACTTTGTTTTCTAGGATTTAGTAACTTATATAGGATGCCGCCGATTTTACGCGAGGTTGTCTTGTCTATTTTGTCAGGATTTACAGGTTATGTTTGACAAGGAGATGATTTATATTCTGGAAGGGAAGCTTTGATTGTTCGTTTTCTTGGAAGAAGATTTAACCTGGCCCACCTATAATCCATACCGAGCGAATCAGGGGAGTATTTGATTTCATTCTCTTTACTTTTTCACTTTTACATTCTTTACTTGAACATTGGGGACAATGTTCATATTAAGTGTAAGGGGAGGGTAAAAAGATGATACCTTACATATGCACTTTCGCTTGAGTTTGTTTTGTTTAATGGTAGATGTGTAATAAAACTATGAGAAATACTTGTTAGTGTAATTTTAGCGCCAAATTTAAATTTTTTTACAACAATTAGGAGTGAAACTTTAGCCATAGCAAGCGTCTCATGGATAGGAGGTTGTATGACTAGCACATAACCGTATATTCAGAAAAATTTTCCACCCAAAAATGTGAGGTTCGCCTTCAGATTTGATAGGAAAAGCATTCATTATTAGTGCTTATGAATGTACCGGTAGCATTTAGATTCTAGAACTTGCGTTAGTGATGCATCCCGAGACCGCTAGTGAGACTACATTCGTGTGGTAGGATTTACTACATGATAAGAGGCATTAGGATCACCCTTGTGTTAAACTCGTATCATAATTACTTGACCATTTAAGTCATATTACTTGGCTAGTTAAGTCAACTAATTTTTCACACACCCTTAGCGTTGTACTCATTTTTAGTACACGATACCCCTAGTACACCCCTCCGAGCCTATCTTTTCGTTTCTAACTTTAAACATCTTACTTAAAGGAAGAATTTGTTACACCCCACTTAAATGTACACCCAAATCGCCTTAGCCTTCCGTGTATGCGCTCATTTTTAGTGCATTATTGTTATTTGTTAAACCCTAAGTTAACTTTCTAATTGATTACATGGTTGCTAAGTCGAGTCATATCCTTGTACATATTGTTTTGGGACGATTGGGACTCATGGGTAAGTACTTATTTATGGAGTAATGGGGAAGAACAACATATATTACCCACATACGTACGTTAATCTTAAAAGTGCTCCAAGTGTTTTGATTATCTTAATTCGAGTCATTAGATTAGTTAAATGTAAAGTATGTAAAGATTCAAGTGTAAGGGAAATGTTCATTCCCTATGATGTATTATTTTTGATGGTAGGGTAAGAGTGTATGCAAAAAAAAAAAAAAAAAAAAAAAAAAAAAAAAAAAAAAAAAAAATCGAAAAATCAAGAACAAGAAAAAAAAAATAGAAAAAGAGAAAAAACATACGGACTACTATCCCTTTTCATTCTATGTTCATTTTATGTTTTTGTTATTTTTCATTTGTTAGCTTAAGTCGAGTCTAGTCTTGGCTTAGCAACGCCACCTTGTACATGTAATTAACCAAGATTGTTAACTCGCCACCAGTAAAACTTCCTTTATCCAACAAAACCGTGTAATTCATATCCCTATACCTAACGTTACAACCCTTTAAAAGACCTCTTTGATAGTTTATCCTAGGTGCTTACGCCATGTGGTGGAGGTTTGATCCTTTCCCAAGCCTATGGTAATCTATTTTGCTATGACAGGTAGTGAGAGATATCTTCCATTTCCATAATGTTATATTACTTTATTACACCCGAGAGATGTGAGTATCTAAACACTATTTGTGAGGTGCTTGTGTATGACCTCCGTGCTTGTCTATTGGTCTTTAGTGGAACGATTATTTGTTGTAATTACTTTTATATTAGTGTTAAATGACCCCTAACTTGTCTTTTGAGTAGAATAAAAGTTCATTTGCTTGAGGACAAGCAAATCTCAAGTGTAAGGGTATATGATGAGGCAAAAAATGATCCGTTTTTAGGGGGTCATTTAAGCCCGAATCTGACTTTATTTGATCAAATATTGCCCTAAATCGTTTCTTTTGTGATTTTAGGTACTTGGAGAGTGAATTCTGGAAAAGAAGCCATTTTGGACGTTTTTGGAGCATAAAAGTGAAGAAAACGGCAAAGTATCAATTTTCCATGCTGGAAACACTAGGTGACGGCGTCAAGAGTTATTCCTTGACGGCGTCAGACATCAAGAATAAAATACCGTAGTTGATGACGGCGTCAAAAGTCATCCTGACGGCGTCAAAGTGCCAAGAATAAAATACCGTGGTTGGTGACGGCGTCACACAGGCCGTCATAAGTAGATCAAGGCCGTCCGAGGAAGTATTTGGCGGCGAGGTGACGGCGTCACAATGTTGTCTTGACGCCGTCAGCCCAGTTTTCCTATATATAGTTTTCTAGTTTTTACATTAAAAAGAGAGAAGTTTTGGTGAAACCCTAAAGACGAATTTGGTGCATCTTTTACAGGTTTTTCAAGGGTTTCAAACCCTTGATACCTTGCATTGTAATTGAGATAAGTGTTCTTCTAATTCAATCAATATGTCTATGTGTTGGTTGTCTATATCTTGTTCTTGTCTCAATTCAATTATGCTAGGCTAGATCTCCTTTGTGTTTGCTTAGATCTAATGAAACCTAGATATTGATTATGTGTTGATTACTTGTTTATTCTTGTTGTGGATGAATGATTTTATATGTTAGGCTTAAGAAAACTGGCAGATCTCCAAATGGTAACATGCTTGAACGTCTTAAGAAACATGAACCGAGGCGTACTAGGTCTTTATTGGTTGTATTTAATGCATGAGCCACTGTTTACAATCCCTATAGTTGTGCTGGGTCATGGTGTAGGAGGAGATAAGAGCTCATAGAATTGGGGAGTTATGTATGCCACCCCATGAATGGTATTAAGGAATACGATCCGTCATCCATGCAATTATAACAAGTAATTAACGTGTAAAAGATATCTAGGGAGTAAGGAAATCTAAGTAAACACATTTTCTCCAATTACTGCTCACAACCTTAGTATAATTAGTTTATTTTCATTTTTAGTATTTTATTTTGATTGCATCTTAGTTATGGGTTAGTTGAATAGCAACTAATTCCGCCCACTCTTTCAAAACCCGAGATTTTACTTGCTTTCCATAAAATATAAAAACACAAAAATAATCATCCCTCACCTTTAGAACTAGTAATTAGGCTTTCTAATCCTAGCGACACTATTCCTAAGCTGAACGATCAATCCCCCGGTACTTGTCACTATACTATACTACAACGATCAGGTACACTGCCTGGTGGGGGTTGTAAGCTTCTCGAGATCCCTCGAGAGGTAAAGCCTGTTGCGATTCCCACGCATCATGCACTCATCTTTAGTGCATTATTGTTATTTGTTAAACCCTAAGTTAATTGTCTAATTGATTACATGGTTGCTAAGTCGAGTCATATCCTTGTACATATTATTTTGGGACGATTGGGACTCATGGGTAAAGTACTTATTTTATGGAGTAACGGGGAAGAACATCATATATTACCCCCATATGTACGTTAATCTTAAAAAGTACTCCAAGTGTTTTGATTTTCTTGATTCGAGTCATTAGATTAGTTTATTGTAAAGAATGTAAAAATTAAAGTGTAAGGGGAGTTTTCATTCCCTATGATGTAATATTTTGGATGGTAGGGTAAGAGTGTATGCAAAAAAAAAAAAAAAAAAAAAAAAAAAAAAAAAAGAGAAAAAACATACGGACTACCATCCCGTTTTAATTCTATGTTTATTTTATGTTTTTGTTATTTTTCATTTATTAGTTTAAGTCGAGTCTAGTCTTGGCTTAGCAACACCATATTGTACATGTAATTAACCAAGATTGTTAACTCGCCACCAGTAAAGACTGCCTATATCCAACAAAACCGTGTATTTCATATCCCTACACCTAACATTACAACCCTTTAAAAGACCTCTTTGATAGTTTATCCTAGGTGCTTACGCCATGTGGTGGAGGTTTGATCCTTTCCCAAGCCTATGGTAATCTATTTTGTTATGACAGGTAGTGAGAGATGTTTTCCATTTCCATATTGTGATATATACTTTATTACACCCGAGAGATGTGAGTATCTAAACATTATTTGTGAGGTGCTAGTGTATGACCTCCGTGCTTGTCTTTGGTCTTTAGTGGAACGATTATTTGTTGTAATTACTTTTATATTAGTGTTAAATGACCCCTAACTTGTATTTTGACTAGAATAAAAGCGCATTTGCTTGAGGACAAGCAAATCTCAAGTGTAAGGGTATATGATGAGGCGAAAAATGAAATACTTTTAGGGGGTCATTTAAGCCCGGAATTGAATTTATTTGATCAAATACTACCTTAAATCGTTCCTTTTGTGATTTTAGATACTTTGGGAGTGAATTCTGGAAAAGGAAACAATTCGGACGTTTTTGGAGCATAAAAGTGAAGAAAACGCCAAAGACTTAATTTTCCATGCTGAGAACAGTACCTGACGGCGTCAAGGGGAAAACCGTGACGGCGTCAGGAGTAAATTTCATGACGACCCAGTGCAATCCTGACGGCGTCACAACAAGGGCGTCAAAAGTAAAATTGGTGACGGCCTGCACATGGGGAATACATGACGGCGTCAGACCCAGATCTAGGCAGTCCGAGGAACTATTTGGCGACGAGATGACGGCGTCAGACATTTGTTCTTGACGCCGTCACCTACTAAACTTTATATATAGTTTTCTATTTTTCATTCATTAGAGAGGAACTTGTGTGGAGAAAACTATGGCCGAACTTTGTAAACCCTAGGTGATATTTTACAGTACTTTCAAGGGTTTTCATTCCTTGAATCCTTTCATGTTCAATTGAGATAAGTCTTCTCTTAATTCAATCAATATGTCTATGTGTTGGTTGCTTATATCTTGTGCTTATCTTGATTTTAACATGCTAGGCTAGATTTATCTTGTGTTTGCTTAGATCTAATGAAACCTAGATGTTAATTATGTGTTGATTACTTGTTTATGGTTGTATTGGATGAATGATTTCAATGTTAGGCTTAAGAAAACTGGCAGATCTCCATTGTGTAACATGCTTGAACGTCTTAGGAAACATGAACCAATGTGTACTAGGTTTTATTGGTTGTATTTAATGCATGAGTAAATTCTAATGATCCCATGTTAGGAGCTTCTTAGCTGGCTCGACATAGGAGTGAAGTAGGCACTCATAGGATTGGGGAAGTAAGTACGCCACCCCATGAATGGTATTAAGGAATACAATCCGTCATCCACGCAACTATAACAAGTACTTAACGTGTAAAAGATATCTAGGGAGTAGTGAAATCTAAGTAAACACAATTCTCTCACATATTGCTCACAACTTTAGTTTAATATAGTTTATTTTCATTTCTAGTATTTTATTTTGATTGCATCTTAGTATTGGGTTAGTTGACTAGCAACTAATTCCGCCCAACTCTTTAAAACCCGAGATTTTTACTTGCTTTCATAAAAATATAAAAATACAAAAAAAAAAATCATCCATCATCTCTATACCTAGTCTTTAGGTTTTTTAATCCTAGCGACATTATTCCTAGCTGAACGATCAATCCCCCGGTACTTGTCATTATACTATACTACATCGATCAGGTACACTGCCTGGTGGGGGTTGTAAGCTTCTCAAGATCCCTTGAGAGGTAAAGTCTGGTGCAATCCCTACGCATCAGTTACTTTGTATCCTTTTTATGCATATTGTTTTTTTTTTGTTGGAAGGCTTAGATCTTTTCAGCACAATCTCTGTCAGTGCATATTCTAGCCATACAAACACTCCCTTCGGTGTTCAAACTTTGTAGTTAAATATGTACTAACGCTGCAATTCTAAGCTCACGTGGCAACGCACAGGCATCCAAATCCTCGTCACACACAATTACATGTACAAATAAGGAAATGTTGGCTGCTTAAGACATATTCACCACCAGTGTGTTCCCGGGGCGATTTACCTGTTAGGAATAATATAATCGTAATACAAATTGTTTTGTATATAATCATAAGATTATAACAACAGACTGAGGCCTGCGATTAGCAGTGTCCTTAAACAAAAATTTGGCATATCAAGTACGAACTGTTTAGAAGATACAACAATCAAATCAAGTATGAAACTTGAATCTAGTGAATCAGTTATGTTACGATGATGGAAATGAATGATGTTTGTGTGTTTTTGATGAATCCAAAGTGACAAATTCGTCCTCTATATATAGACACATGGTGACCCTTCAAAATAGTCGCAATACCCCTTCAAATGGCTTTAGAGACACTTCTTTTCGTAATAGTCAAAATGGTTCAGAGTCGTTCTATTCTGAATGCATTGGCTACTTAGGGGGATGAGGGTGGTATCACCTCTTTGGTCGAATCGGTGTTAAACTTTCCTGGTGTGGGTTCCTTGGGCCATGAGGGAAGTGATAAGCAAGAGGAAATATCTCAAAGTAGTACTACAATCAAGCAGTGTCTGCGTAAGGTGGCAGATGGGCATTTTACATCTGCTATGAAGGTATTGTGCTCCTCTGGTGTTGCTCCGTACAATGCAGACACTATAGATGCTTTGAAGGCTAAACACCCCTACAAGGCGCCTCCGTCTTTGCCAGATGCTCTGTTTTCTGAGCCTCCCCTGGTAGCTGAGGTTGATTGTGTCCTTGCATGTGTTAAATCATTCCCCAAAGGAACTTCTTGCGGGAGAGATGGCTTGAGAGCGCAACACATCCTGGATGCTCTATGTGGTGAGGGTTCAGCTGTAGCTACCGATCTCTTAAGGGCTATCACTGCAGTGGTTAATCTTTGGTTAGGAGGAAGATGTCCTAAGAGTTTAGCAGAGTTTGTCGCATCCGCTCCTCTTACACCGCTTCTTAAGCCAGACAATGGCATACGACCTATTACAGTGGGTACTATTTGGAGACGTCTTGTTTCTAAGGTGGCTATGAAAGGGGTCGGTAAGGAGATGACAAAGTACCTTAATGATTATCAATTTGGGGTGGGCGTGTCTGGTGGTGCTGAAGCTATTTTACATAGTGTTAACAGGGTGCTAAGTGAGCGCCACTCGGATGGGTCTCTAGCTATGCTCACAGTTGACTTCTCTAATGCTTTTAATATGGTGGATAGATCAGCCTTACTTCATGAGGTAAGGTTGAGGT
This sequence comes from Artemisia argyi, assembly GCA_030686995.1. NCBI lineage: Eukaryota > Viridiplantae > Streptophyta > Magnoliopsida > Asterales > Asteraceae > Artemisia > Artemisia argyi. Next base: position 19,027,754 of record CM060676.1, read on the forward strand.
GCCCCTCTATCTCTTTGTGGGTAGAGTTCTTATAAGGGCAGGCAGCGAGGTTATATCTTGGAGACGCACATATTTGGTCCGCTACTGGGGTTCAACAAGGCGATCCTTTGGGACCGCTTTTATTCGCCCTGGTTTTGCACCCGCTCGTACATAAAATTAGAGACCGTTGTAAGCTTCTCCTCCAAGCATGGTATCTTGATGATGGGACTGTCATTGGAGATTCAGACGAGGTTGCCAAAGTATTGGACATCATTCAGGTGGACGGTCCACGTAGGGGTCTTGAGCTGAATATTAAGAAAACTGAGTTATTTTGGCCTTCATGTGACGGTAGGAAGCTTCGTCAAGGTTTATTCCCGGCTGACATTGGGAGGCCAAAAGTGGGGGTGAAGCTTCTTGGAGGGGCTGTAAGCAGAGATAGGGATTTTATTAGCGGGTTGGCCATGAGGAGAGATGCTAATGCTGTTGAGTTGATGCGGCTTCTTCCACAGTTAGGGGACCCGCAGAGCGAGCTCCTTTTGCTTCGGTCATGTATGGGCATCGCCAAACTTTTTTTTGGCTTGAGGACGTGTCAACCTGTGTACACAGAGGAGGCGGCTTTGCTTTTTGACAAAGGGTTACGTGAGGCAATTGAAGAATTAGTGGTTTGTGGAGGTCCTTATTTTGGAGATTTCCAGTGGAGGCTCGCTTCCTTACCTATTCGGTTTGGTGGTCTGGGCTTGTATTCAACGGTTGAGGCTTCCTCATATGCTTTTGTGGCCTCTAGGGCCCAATCTTGGGCACTCCAAGATCACATTTTACGTGCCAGTGGCTTGTGTGACATGGACCCTGACTATGCTTGTGCTTTGGCATGTCTTCGTAATACGCTTCCGAACTTTGACTGCAGCGGTTTCACTGATAAGGACACCGCCCCCATCAAAGCCCAACATACTTTGGCGAGTGTTTTGTTCAGTAAAATTGTGCAAGGTATGGAAGTTCAATTTGACATGACCGTTAGACAGAAAGCTGTTTTTGAATGCCTACGATCGCCACATGCTCAAGACTTCCTTACTGCTGTTCCTATTGATGGTCTAGGCCAACACATGTCACCTGTGGAGTATCGTACGGTCCTTAAGTACCGCCTAATGATTCCTCTTTTTCCGGGTAATGAATCATGTCCGGTTTGTCGCAAAGCATGTTTGGACTCATTTGGTGAGCATGCCGTGCATTGTAGAGAGCTCCCCGGCTTTAAGTACAGACATGATATGGTTCGTGATGTCCTTTTCGATGTACTTAAGCGTGCTGGGGTCTCTGCAAAGAAAGAAGCACCCGTGAACTTCCTGACTGACCCCCGGGAGGGTAGATCAACACTTAGACCAGCGGATGTTTTGGTTTTTGGTTGGGCAGGTGGTAAGCATGCTTGTGTGGACCTAACAGGTGTTTCCCCTCTCGTGGGATTGAGGAGTGGAGGTTTTACTGCAGGGGAGGCTGCTCTTAAAGCTGCCTTATGCAAAGTGACCAAGCATGAGAAAGCGGGCATTGACAATCAGTACGAGTTTCTACCTTTTGCGTTTGACACTTTTGGTTTTCTAGCACCTGATGCTGTAGTCTTCCTAAACAGAGTTCAGCGGGTCATGCACTCTAATGTGATGACTCCTAGATCCATGAACGTAGTTTTTCAGCGGATTAGCTTTGCAATCCAAAAAGGGCTGGCGGTGCAGCTTGTTGCCCGTTTGCCTTCAATTGCTTTATGTTAAACTGGTCTCTATATTATAATATAGTTCAGAGTTAGTGACACGTTAGCGACGACCTAGCGACAGAATAACCGTCGCTAACTGCCACTAGTTCAAACAGTCGCGATGGTTCGATAATTGATGCCTTTTTGGTAGATCTAATCTTCACAAATTCGAAAAGATGTGTCTTTACAATAATGACTATCAATAAGAGACGGTTTTGTGACAGAAAAACTGTCACTAATATATATTTCGTGGATCAATATAAAAACACAACAACCTGTTTTTAGTAATGTTCTAACATTGCCCAGTGCCCACTAGCTCCTTGTTATATATAACGTTTTCCCTTTGTTAAAAAACTATATATTGATGTAAAAAATTTTACAAGTTGTAGATATCGACATGTATAACAATAGCCACCATAAATTTTTATGTCGTCACTCATGAGACCCCTTGATTTGATTATCAACTTCCAAGAAAGTACTACTATTTTTTTTTTCATGTCCTTTGTATTAAAGAAAGAAGACAACATAATCGACATATATAGATTTTGAATCTGGCCAGTTATTCTTTTAAATTGCACTAATTGGCAATGAACGTGAAGTTGTCTAGTAACACTTCCTTTTCATTGTCTTTACTTATCATTTCGAACAGTACTGTTGCTACGTGCGTGTGTTTTTTGATCATCAATTTAACCCTCAAATTAAGTGTTGCATGACCTCGATTATTAAGCATCGCAAGTTTTTTTTCCAAAGTTTTTTAGTCACTCGAAAATCTTTTTGCAATTGAGAGGACACTACAAAATTAATGACATTTGCTCACTAAAAGCAAGTGTGAGCAAAAGTATACAACAGTCACTAAATCCCATTTTGGGCTACTCTCACTCAAAAGAAAACAGTCACTACCAAATGGATCAGTAAAAGTCTATCCTCACACAATATTCAGTCAGCAAAAAGGTAGAAGTTTTAGTGACTTTTCTTTTTAGTAGGCAAAGGGTGTTAATTTCTTTTACACCGAAGCCTATTTAAAAATTTTTAGCCGCCGATCCAGATCACTAATTTGAGCAATGAGTTGAGCATCCAATAAGTTTTTGACAAAGACTTGGTAAAAAAAGGTTCTTATTAAATTTTAGAGAGTGCAATGAAAATCTTATAAAGATTTTTCTTTTTTCAGTATTAGAGATGATTTTAAAAGTTGGCTTTTTATATATATATATATTTTTTTGAAAATTGACTTTCATTGGGGAAATCCAAGTCCAATTTGAAACCCGATGGGGGGAAACCTTCAACTTAAGCCGCCCGAAGGCACGACACTTAAATTGAAGTAAACCCTGCCTTCTCCAGATTCGAACCCTTGTGGGTTGAAACCTTCATTGAAGGACTTTGAAATCGTACCGACAGGGCAGTGGTCCACAAGGGAGGACTTCCCGGTTTGGTCACCCAAACCGGTACTACTCTCCACTAGGCACGCTTAACTGAATAAGACATGCCCAGTGGACCACAAGCCCATTGGTAGTTGGCTTTTTATATGACAATATCGTTTGATGCATTGTAGTCATGCATTAAACAAACCTTCGAAATAAACTATGATTACAATCATGAGTGACAAGTTGTTATATATTTAAATTTAGTAATTTAAAATATAAAATTGCTAATGTCATGCAAATCATATATAGACAATAATTATGATCATGCAAATCATAAATCTTTTTCATGGAGACTAGAATGTCCAAAAACTTGTGCTTTTATATAGTATAAAATGGTTGATGTCAATTATTGTTTCAAGATGGTAACTGCTAATTTGCAATATAATAAAAGATAATTTTTTTTTTCTTTTTGTTTTATAAATCCACGTTTTAAAGGTAATACATGATAATATGATAGCATTGCATTGTTTTATACTCTAAAGATTGTGGATGAGGTCTTTTCGACATTATGATAAAATCAAGGGAACAAAGAATGGTTATTTTTTATTTTTTTACCACTTTATAAAAATCAAAGTAACTTTTTATAAAAGAAAATACAAAAGAAACAATAGATAAGCTACATCTTCTATCATCCCTTTAACAATTACTGTCAAATTTTTAGTGACAACTTTTTTTGTCTCTATAGACTAGGTTCCATTCTCCAAAGCTATATTTACAACTTTTAGTGACTAGTTATTTTAGTTACGTAGTTGTAGCACACGTTACCATTTGATTTAATTGATAAGAGCTTTGCTACACATTCTTATATTTTCATCTTACAAATCCTTCTACACTTTAATTTCATATATTACCCTACTTTCAAGATTAATTTAATATATACCCAAAGTGCAAGTATTAAATGCATAATATACAATGTTTTTAAAAAATGTTTGGGTATATATAAGAAATTTTCAAGTAAAAGAAGGGGAGATATGAACTTGCCTCATAATATTATATAGTTTTTTCCTACTCATTATTTCTCTGCATCTAAACCGTCAGTTCTGCCAAGTGACATGAACTTGTGAGTAGAACACTTGGTAGGCTTAAAATGTAGAAATGTTTAGCATTTTCCGATTGATAAACATGACTTTGGTTTAAAAGCATTGTTCAAATATGACCCCTCTTGTACATTCTTGTTTTTTATATATTCTATTACATGATTTTTAGCTTTGATTAGGAAACACATAAGGGAAACTCTCCGGTTGTCAATTAGGAATAAAACAAATAACCGATGCTTGGCTACAATTTAGATTATATGCGCGATGTTGGCCGGTTCATAATGAAGCTCGGATAAAGTTTATGACTTTATATTATTTGAGAAGGAAAAGATTGAGAGACCTAAAAAACATTATTAATCTTGTGCCTAACATGTGTGTCATTAGTTTAGTGGGTTGTGAAAAAGTGGACTCGGTTACTACAACCAATAAATAATTGTCACATAGATTTAGGCATACAATTAGGTATAAGTTTTAAATTTTCCAATCACTTCTCATTTGAGAATTCTCGCTATGATTCATTCGACATAATATCCTTTAAACTTTTGGCGTTAAATAGACCAAAAATTACTGCACCAAGATATTGAAATCCTTGGGACGGCCGCCGTGATTTCTTAACCAAAAGTAAATAAAATTTATCACTACTATGAGGTCATATGTCTCGCACTTTAGAGCACACGGTGCAAGGCCGCTGTTGGCATTCGCCGTCCGACGTGGAAGCCTCAACGGCGAGCCGAAGCTCCCCGCTACACCAAAAATACCTCGCCGTTGCTCTTTGTTGGATACTTCTTCGTGGCCACGACGAACAAGATTTCTGACAAAATGGCAGGTTTCTTTCATTTTTTTTTCTTTCTTTCTTCCATATGTTTAATAAATCTGTGGATGTTTTTAATTTGGGTGGAGGATGGTGGTGAGAGGGTGGTCGGAAAAAATGGCAGGGATGGTGGATGTTTTTAATTTGGGTGGAGGATGGTGGTGGATATTTTTGGTGGTCGGAAAAAATGGCAGGGTGGAGGATGGTGGTGATGAATGAATAAAAAAATAAAGGTGTAAGAGGTGGGACCTTATTTTTTTCTCTTGTCATGTGGCTCGCAAAGTGTGGAGAAAAGTTTTGCTTTGGTGGGAGCTTGATGATGCAATCTTTCATTCATATAACGAGTGGCTTCTTTGGCTCGTCAACATTCATTTGCCTAAACATTTGAAGGAGTTTCTTGAAGGTATTTGCTACGTGATGTGGTGGCTCATTTGGAAGTTCAGAAACCAATTATTATTTAGTCATTCTCATCCAAAACAGGAGACTCTTTTTGATGATGTAGTCCAAATGTCCTATTTGTGGATGAATAGTCGGATTAAGTCAAAGATCAATTGGGTTTCTTGGTTAAAAAACCCCAATTGTATTAGTTTGTAATCTTTTCTAGCTTCTTGTTAGAGTTCTTTATAAAATTTCCGCCGTTCAAAAAAAAAAAAAAAAAAAAGAGGTGGAACCTTAATGAATAAGTTGAGGTTTGTTGTTTGGTGAGGAGGAAGTTTGTTGTGAAGAGTTGAAGTTGAGGTGTTGGGTGATATGACACATGTGAGACCTAAATGGGGAGGCAAACCTTGTCATCTACACCTTGTGCTCATGGTTTTTTTAGATATTCTTGTCAGCTTTTTGTATATATCATATGTAGGAAGTAACGAATACTATTTGTAATAAATTTGATCCGTTTCAAATTATTTGTCAAATTCTTTTCCGAGTTACCCGAAAGTAATTGTCCTATATTAAAAATAGATAAGTAAGTTTGATTTATGTGAAATTGTTGTTACAAAGTTTAGAAAAAGTAGAAATAAACTTATTAAGGGTAAAATTGTTATTATGAGGAAACAAAAAGTCATTGAAAAGTAAACAATAGTAATTATATTTTTTAAACTACGTCGATAAACTTTGATACAGAATGAGTATAATGATTGTCAATAATTTTCAACGTTGATGACATGATATAGAACAGTGTTTTGGAACCCGGTTGACCCCGCCGGGTTAACCGGTTCGACCGGTTCCGATAAAAAAAAGGGGTAAAAACAACCCGGGTTTCTAAAACCGGGTCAACCCGGTTCTTGAAACCCGGCCGGGTTTCATTTTTTAAAAAATTTTTAATAAAAACCCGGGTTGACTCGGTGGTCGAACCGGTTGACCCGGTCAAAAAATTAAAAAAATAATAAATTGAAAACCGGGTTGACCGGCGGTCCAACCGGTCGAACCGGTTGACCCGGTGTCCGGTGACTCGACCGGGTCGATTTCGAACCCGATTTTCAAAACATTGATATAGAACTAGAAAATTAACCACCCGGATTTTTTATTTTATTATTTATATAGGGGTGGGTTCTTTTCAGAACCAAATAAAATGCGATAACTGCGAGAACCATTTATATCCAATCATTTTGGTGAGTCAACATTTCTAATTATTTATGTATTATTAATTACAAAAGGGTACATTTGTAATATTACAATTTTATCTTTTTAAAATATATTTACTTGTAACTGCACATTATGTTGCGTCCAAAATTTTAGGATTACTTGTTTTAAATATTTTTATGGTTGTGAATGTTAATCGTTTTTCGTGTATATGTTTTGTTATTAAACTGGGCTCATTTATTCAATAAATAATGGACATGCACTTGAGAAAGCGTTACATGCACATATATTTACAATATATTAAATGTTATTCCGTATAACCCAGTTAGGACCCAAATTCAATATACTAAAGAAGAAATAAATTTATACACTAATTTCAAATGAATATTAATCTGGTAGCAAGTTTATATATAATTTGACTAACATATGCACATTTGCATATATACAGAATAATCCTTTTACTCATTAAGGCTACAATTATTGAATGTTGCTCTTGTACAGTTGCGCGTCCACATAGAAAAATATGAAGCTCCAAGTTTCTTGTAGCACTTGTGCAACATCTTTTGTTTCTTCTTTCATTTTATATTAGACATCCATTGTGAATTAGGTTTCACATATCACCTATTTTAGTCATGCACAAATGTAGCATCTTCGTCTTCGTGTTTTCAATAACTTGATATTTTTGTTAATGGTGATTGATAATGTGCAGCATCCGAACCCTGTTTCGTAAAATACAAAATTGAAGCACCATAGTATTCAAAAACATACACAAAAGTTATTAAAAGTAACTCATGACAATGACATGATCTATGTTTCAATCGCTAAAATAAATATGATACATGTGCATTAGTTTTACTACATGTACACTGAAACTAGCTATCATTTTATAAACAACTATTTTAGTTGATGTGAATACACGAATAACTCCTATACTACATTATACCGTTATTATTTATACGTACTCTTCTATTGATTTCATGCCAGTCATAATATGCACCCATCTATTGATTTTATATTAACTTTAAAACATATATGCACACACTTGTATTGATTTTGTATCAACTAGAAAACACATGTATCAGCCATAAAAAACATATGCACACACTTGTATTTATTTTGTATCAGCCATAAAAAACATATGCACACACTTGTATTTATTTTGTATCAATTAGAAAACACATATGCACACACTTGTATTTATTTTGTATCAACTAGAAAACACATATGCACACGCTTGTATTGATTTTGTATCAACTAGAAAACACATATGCACACACTTGTAGTTATCTTGTATCAGCCATAAAACACATATGCACACACTTGTATTTATTTTGCATCAACTAGAAAACACATATGCAAACACTTGTATTTATTTTGTATTAACTAGTAAACACATATGCGCACACTTGTATTTATTTTGTATCAACTAGAAAATACATATGCACTTATCCATTAATTTTATATCAACTTTAAAACACATATACACAACACACTTCTATTAATTTAATCTCAATTAGAAAACACATGTGCTCCAAACAATTATTAAAAAATATAGTGACCAGGCCATAGTAATATAAAAGGAGTTCCAAAAATTGAGGTGTGCTACACCCATTCATAATTTACAAAAAAAATACCCACTCGTTGACGTGTCAGCGAGCTGATTGGTTGGTTTTTTGTGGCCCACAAAAAACCAACCAATCAGCTCGCTGACAAGTTAGCGAGTGGGTTTTTTTTTGTAAATTGTGAGTGGATCTAGAAATATTCCCAAAAATTAGACTAGTGCATATATGTTTCCTCATAATTACTACATAAGTACATATAAGCGCATTCCTCAATCCTCAGTTCCTCACATGGCCACTTATTTCGAAAATAATGCATTCACTTTATACCAACTTATTAATGAAGTACGTTTATACAATTTTATTTATTTATTATTGTCTATATCATCTTATCATATCCGATTTAAGAAAAAAAAGATCTTTGAAACGTACGCACTAACCTTAGATCAAACCAAAAAAAAATGCATTCGCAATTAGATCAAACCAAAAAATAATGACAATAAATATCGATTTGGTTCACAATAATACAAAATCAAAAACAATATTTTAGTTTTGATGTAAATCGAACTCAAATATTTACATATATCACGATGAAAAGCAACCCAAGATCATTAGCAAAAGAACCAATACATCTTAAAAACCAACATGCAGATCGAAACGTTTTGTAAGCGAAAAAATGACCAAGCCCGAATACCATATAAAAACTGAATAATCATATGACAAACATGTTGACCATAACAATTGACAAACCTTAAAATGAATCAGACGTGAAAATAGGCATCCTCTCCTTCTTCCTTTTTTATTTTTAAATTCATACAAACAATAATATTTTAAATATCTTTGTGCATATTATAATGATAATGAATTAAATAAATTTAAAGATGATGGTTACCAATTTGTGTTGGAGGCGCCAATTGAAAGATACGAGCAATAGATCCCTAAATATTGGAGTATATATGGTTGCGAGTGTGATCATACAATCCCATCATAATAGGGAATTGATAACTGATGAAAATTTAGAGTTCCTATATTACCCCTTATGTGATAAATTTTATTAAATATATGCATAATTGGTGACTCATCAAAATGATTGGCTAAAAATGGTTCTCGCAGTTCTCGCAATTCTTTTGGTTCTGAAAAGAACCTCACACTATATATATATATATATATATATATATATATATATATATATATATATATATATATATATATATATATATATATATATATTTAATTTCAATATGATTTTATATTCATTGAATTTAAAAGTGCATAACAGGTAAACGGGCAACAAATTGCGCCGCAACCCCTTTTTGAATAGCAAAACCTACTCTACTAAAAATAAAACCTTGATTCTTGGAGGACGGAGAATTGTTGTGGATAATCTTTTGCACCCGATCCAGGAATCGGGTTGCCATATATATATATATATATATATATATATATATATATATATATATATATATATATATATATATATATTAAGTTACTTGATTTAAATTACTAGATTGGAGTATCATATTTTCACGTCCCACCCAATACTTGAAATTTTGATGTTTTATAGCAAGACAAAATTCAAAATTTGAAAATTGTTCTCTCTCAAGTATAAACCAAATTGAATCAATAATAGGTCTCGATTTCAAATTAAAAGTGATTTTATTTAATATACAATATCCTTCTTCTCCCTACGAATTGAACGAACTAAGTTCACCTATTCCAAAGTGAGGAAGAATTTCGTATTACTATTCAGCTGGAGAAAAAAGTGCGATAAAAATATGTCTAAATTATTTGAAAGAGTAAACTACATTTTTGGTTCTTGTGGTTGTATCAAAATTGCACTTTCAGTCCAATTTTCAAAAAGTGAGACATTTTAGTCCAAAAGTCTACGTGGACTTCACTTTTGGTCCAATTTTCTAACCTAGTTAGTTTAGTTGTTAAGTCAGTTGCAACATTAGTCCTTTAACCTAACGGTCGTTTGCAATGTTAGTTCTTTATACCAAAGATCGTTTGTAATGTTTGCACCGTTAATCCTTTCAGTTAGTTAGTCTTTTCAAAAAAAAAAATCAAAAAAAATCGAAAAAAAATAGAAAAAAATTCTAAAAAAATGATTTTTTTGGAAAAAATTTTTTCCAAAAAAAATAATTTGAAAACTTCTAAAAAAAATTCTCAAAAAAATTTTTTTTGACAATTTTTTTTTCCAGAAAATATAATTTGAAAAAAAAAATTCTAATAAATTTTTTTAAAAAAATTTGAAAAAAATTTGACGAATTTTTTTTTTTTCAAAAAAAATAATTTGAAAAAAAAATTCTAATAATTTTTTTTTTAAATTCTAAAAAAAAATTAACGAAAATTTTTTTTTTCCAAAAAAAATAATTTGAAAAAAAAAATTATTAAAATTTTTACTTAGAAATTCTAAAAAAAAATCTTAAGAAAATTTTTTATTAGATTTTTTTTCAAATTATTTATTTTGGAAAAAAAATTCGTCAATTTTTTTTTAGAATTTTTTAAGAAAATTTTTTATCGCAATTTTTTTTTTCAAATTATTTTTTTTGGAAAAAAAATTTTCGTCAATTTTTTTTTAGAATTTTTTAAGAAAAAAATTTATTATAATTTTTTTTTTGGAAAAAAAAAATTCGTCAAAATTGTTTTTTCGAATTTTTTTAAGAAAAATTTTTATTAGAATTTTTTTTTCAAATGATTTTTTTTTGGAAAAATCATTTTTTTAGAATTTTTTTCGATTTTTTTTAAAAGCCTAACTAACTGAAAGGACTAACGGTGCAAAAATTGAAAACGATCTTTGGTATAAAGGACGAATGTTGCAAATGACCGTAAAGTGAAAGGACTAATGTTGCCACTTTACATTTAGACTTAACGACTAAACTAACTCCGTTAGAAAATTGGACCAAAAGTGAAACAAAACGCAAACTATAGGACTGAAATCGCACGTGTTTTAAAAATTGAACCAAAAGTGAGATTTTGATACAAACACAGAACCAAAAATGTAGTTTACCTCTATTTAAAAAAAAAAAAAAAAAAAAAAAAAAAAAAAAAACAAACTTGAAAAAGGGGATAATTTAAAGAAGTTTATGAATTGGATTTACAATAAGTGTTATGCTATGTTTGAGGAATAGATTAAATTAATTGTAATACTAAAAATTTGTATATGCAGTGGGAATATATATTAAAATAAAAACACAAGTTATTGTGATTGGCAAATGAATACGCAAGATGTTACATATAGCAACTACTCATGTAATTACTCTTTATGGTTTGCATAAGAATATCCGAAAATTGTTATTTATACAACCTGCGTTTTATAACTCGTGCGTAAACACGTTAAAAAATTAAATACTGCTAAATATACTATTAGTCACGTATATTAAACTAAAAATCTAAACTCTATTTTATTCAAGTTTAAAGCTGTTTTGGTGTTTCTTTTAAGTTTTCAAATTTATGTTTATAAATAAGTAGCACGATACCTGTGCGATGCAACAGTTTCAAAGCAAGAGACGGTAACATCGACACGACCTTGGTAGTTGTTAATGATGGCGAGAGCACAAAAATGAATACATCATTTCTTTTACTCACATTTACCTAATGATACTGTGAAAAACTAGAAGGGGGGTTGAATAGTTTTACGTCTTTTTAATTCGCTATAAAAGATATTTTTAGAGTTTACTTAGCTTTTGAAAACTTAGATTCGATAATATGTGATCTCAAGTCTTGTACAATATAAACAATTAACAATACACAATATATAACAATGATAAGTAATAAAATAAGTAAGAGATGAAAAGATGAAACCGCGAGACAAGAGATTTATAGTGGTTCGGCTACAAGGACACCTTCCTTTCCCTACTCCACTCCCCGAGCACCTAACTCGAGAGTTTTCTTCACTATATCAACAAGCTCCCTTATGGCGGAGAAAACCGTACACACCAATTTACACACCACTTTTCATACCACAACTTCGTCACACCTAAGTCACAACTTCTTTAAATCTATCTACTTCACAACTAACTACTCAACACCTATCTTCTTCACACCAATCTAGTTCCTAACTTTTCTTCTTCACACCAAGCTACTAACTAATCACACAATCTATATCTAGCACAACTATCTACAATCAAATATTCACAACAATCTTCACAAAGAATAATGTAAATGATCTTTGATGATGCACCAACAACTTGGATGTGGAGATCACAACAAGTTGTAATACTTCTTGCCTTGAGGGATAGAAGTATTCTTCTCTTGCACTTGAGAGGAGGAAGGTTGGATCACTTTAAAACAAAGAATTATACACTTATGATCAAAGGATAAGAGAATAGAGATTTGGATCTAGATCAGAAAGTTTAGAAGTGCAAAAGGTGAGAAAATTCTGAGGAGTGAACCAGTATTTATAGGGGAGAAAAATACTGTTCTGGAGCGTGGCTGATCCTCTTAATGATTAAGGGGGACGCCTAAGGAATTAAGGGGGCCGCCCCTTCAGAACGTTGGTTTTTCTTGTCTTTTAGTGGGGAATATTTTTCTGGATAGAATTTGCCATTTTTGGTTAGAAATTTGAAATCATATATTTATAATGAATTAAACATATTCTTTTAATTCCAAAAGTAATTTTGTAAAAGATATAAGATGTTTAATACATGTTATAAAAATTCTAGTGATTAGAAAAATTTCCTTTGATCATGAAATGTAATAAACCCTTTGTTTATTCATACCTTAAGTGATATGGAAGCAAAGACAAATATTAAGCACTAAAAACTTGTTTACGTCATAAGTTTTAGATTAATGAGTTTATGCTTTGTAATTATCAAAACATAGAGACATTGTTAATATGCTAACAATGTTTTAAGACATTATTTATGTCAACAATCTCCCCCTTTTTGATGATTACAAAACCTTAAACTCATTACGTCTAAAAAATAATTTTTAGACAAGAATTTAGAGTTTAACATTCTCTTCTCCCCCTTTTTGTAAAATCAAAAAGGTTATTGCTCCCCCTTGATGTATACTCCCCCTCATTTGAGAGCATCAAGGGAATGAGCTATGGAAGTCTTGGCTACACAAAATATTAGAGAAGAACAAGGCAAATATACATGCAAAGCAATAGTTATAAAAATAGATTCATTCAAGCATTATAGAAAGCATTACAACATTTAATATGCTTAAGGCATATTAATCATAATAAAACAAATAAAAAGAAATAGTCCTATATTGCCTAGAAAGAGCACTTGGACTTGCTTGCAACTCATGGTTGATTGTTTTATTTGCTTGAAGGATAATATAAGCATAAAGCTTAGTTGTTAGATAGAGAGGGATATGGAGTGAGGTATGGAGCGGAAGAGGTGGCCCTTATGATATTGTATCGTGTTAGGGGTGGAATGGGATGAGGTCTAGTGAGGAGATATTCAATCCAAGAAATATCTTCACTCAAGTAAAGGATTTGTTTTTGGAGAAAGATGCAACAAGGGCAATAGTGAGTGTGGTTTGTAACTTGATCCAAGTTGAGAGAGTGAGGAAGGCAATTGTTATAGGGTGATGATGGAGGTTGCCCTTTGTTGCGTTGTGCAAGATGCATGGCATTGAGATCACGAAGATCATGGATTTGTGATATTTCATCACGAAACTTTTGCTTTTCCGTGGTAATGTGGAGAAAGTCATTGTGTTGATATGGATGAATTGGGTTTGTGTAGTTGGAGTTGTAGTGGGATGGTTGATCATCCTTGTATGGATCACTACAAGTGATTGGAGGATGAGGTGAGTGATTTGGCATGAAGGAAGATGTTTGGCCAATGTTGTATGGTTTGTAAGTAGGATCAAATGAATGTCCTTGTGAATTTGGTGGAAGGTTTGGGAAGTAAGTGGTTCGTGGTGTTGAATGACTTCCAACTTCATTTGTTATGATGGATTTGTTTCGAGGGCTTTTTCTTCGCCAAACGGGTTTTTCCGTCATTCTTGCAAGCCTTGAGGCTTTTGATTTGGGTTTGTTTGGAGAAGCCATGAAGGGATGAGTAAAGAGTTTTGATGATTGGGGGTATTTATAGTGTAAGATTTGTGTGTTTATGGATGGATAAAGTTTGTTTGGGAGATTAGGACAAATTGTGTTGGTGAAAATTGGGAAATGTAGGTTGAAATGGGCTAAAAAACAGAAAAAGATTCTGTAAACCCGACCATCAGATGGCCGGTCCCCTTAATGATTAAGGGGGCCGCCCATCTGGTGATTTCCAGGTTGCCAGAATTGGGTTTTTGGCAGAAAATTTGCAGAAAGGTTATGTGTTTGGATTAGAATTCAAGCAAGTTCAATACTCTTAGGCAATATAGAATCTAATCTAATCAAGATATAGCATGCATGCAAAAACACATAGGCAAAAGAGCATATAATCAACACATAATAAGCAATAAGAGGTAAGTAAAGGCAAGCACACTTAAGCTTCCTAAGGCACCTATCTTAGATTAAAGGCAAAGGCAATTAGTGAGTGAAAAACTAGTGATGGATCAAGATGACACCATTATTAGTGAATTTGTCCTAGTGAGTGTCTATATGCAACAAATGTGGAGTTGTGATTGTTTCGATTCCTAGATGCAAAAAGAAATAACGATCCTAAGAAACAATCCAAATGATCTCCTTGATTCAATTTTTGCTCGATCATGAATGTCAAAGACATATATTAGATTATATACCTTGACAATTTATGTGAGAGTTTATGCATGATTTTGAAAGACAATGTTTTTAGAATTAGTCAACAATGCAAGGAAAATGATCTTCATGTGATTCCTAGATTGTGAGAATAACTTTTAGAGAAAATTGATTGAGTTTTACAAAAAGGTTTATGCAAAGAAAATAAATCTTCTCAATCTTTAGTTTTGTGCGAAATAGATTCCTAGACTTAGAAAAGGTGAAATGGAAGAAAAATAAATTTC
Organism: Artemisia argyi; assembly: GCA_030686995.1. Lineage (NCBI taxonomy): Eukaryota > Viridiplantae > Streptophyta > Magnoliopsida > Asterales > Asteraceae > Artemisia > Artemisia argyi. The sequence continues at coordinate 19,042,798 of CM060676.1, forward strand.
ATGCAAGTATAAATTTGAATTAATTCAATATAATTTAGTCAACTTGTTCCATCATTCCTAATCCTAAACGCAAGTGGTTGAATAATTCACGCTTAAGGGGTTTTGTGAATATATCCGCAATGTTGTCTTCCGATGAAACCTTTTCTATAGATATATTTCCTTTTTGTACATTATCCCTAAGAAAATGGTGACGTATTTCTATGTGTTTAGTCCTAGAGTGTTGCACCGGATTTTTACTTAAATCTATCGCACCTTTGTTATCGCACATAATGGGGACATTTTCTAACCTAACGCCATAGTCTATGAGAGCTTGTTTCATCCATAGTGCTTGTTGACATGCCTTTTCGGTGCTTACATATTCGGCTTCGGTGGTAGAAATAGCAAGAGCGGTTTGCTTCTTCGAAAACCAAGACGTTAGACAACATCCCATAAACGTGGAAATACCGCTAGTGCTCTTTCTATCTACGTAGTCTCCCGCATGATCCGAATCCGCATGGACGATGGTTTCTATGCCGGATTCCTTAGGATACCATAATCCTAAGTGTATAGTGCCTTTAACGTATCGGAAGATACGCTTAACCGCTTCTAGGTGAGAGGTTTTGGGATCCTCTTGAAAACGGGCACAAAGGCAGACACTAAACATGATGTCGGGTCTACTTGCCGTCAAGTATAGTAAACTACCTATCATTCCTCTATACTTGGTGTTATCTACGGACTCACCTTCATTGTCCTTTGTGAGCTTTACCTCCGTAGACATGGGAGTTTTCATGGGTTTTGAGTCTTCTAGGCCAAATTTCTTAAGCATTTCCTTAATGTACTTAGATTGGTTAAAAAATATTCCATCTTCTAATTGTTTTATTTGTAATCCTAGGAAGAAGTTAAGTTCACCCATCATACTCATCTCAAACTCATCATGCATGATTTTGGCAAATTCATCACACATGTCTTGACAAGTCGATCCAAATATAATGTCATCAACATATATTTGGACAATGATGAGATTTGGGTCTTTCCTTTTAGTGAAAAGAGTGTTATCTACCATTCCCATGGAATAATCATGTTTAATAAGAAAAGATTTTAATCGATCATACCAAGCTTTGGGAGCTTGTTTGAGTCCATACAAAGCTTTCTTTAACTTATAAACATAATCAGGTTTTGCGAAGTCAATGAATCCTGAAGGTTGTGCCACATATACCTCCTCATTGATAAAACCGTTAAGGAATGCACTTTTCACATCCATTTGGAATAACTTAAAATCTAGGGCGCAAGCATAGGCAAGTAATATCCTAATCGATTCTAGTCTAGCTACAGGGGCATAAGTTTCATCATAATCAATTCCTTCTTGTTGATTATAACCTTGGGCAACTAACCTAGCTTTATTCCTAGTAACTATTCCATTCTCGTCTAACTTATTCCTATATACCCATTTGGTTCCTATGATGGTCATATCCTTTGGATTTGGGATCCCAAACATCATTTGCCTTAAATTGATTTAATTCTTCTTGCATAGCTATAACCCAACTTTCATCCTTTAAAGCCTCGCTAATATTCTTAGGTTCTATTGCTGAGAGGAAACAAAAGAAATTGTTTTTATCTTGGGCTTGTGACCTAAGGGTTCTTTGGTTAAGATGTCCTATTATATTATCTAATGGATGTGATCTAGATTCTTTAATATTAACAGTTTCGTTATTTTCTAAGTGAATGTCTTCATTATCATTTCCTATGGGTTTTGTTTTACTAACCTTAATAGCTTCATCTTCGACTAAATCATCATCTTCTAAAGGTAATGTTTTAGGAGGTGATGGTGTTTCATCAAATGTTACATTTAGTGATTCCTTTACTTTCATGTAGTGTTTGTTAAGTATTATATATGCTTTGCTATTTTGTGAGTATCCTAAAAATATTCCTTCATATGATTTTGGATCAAACTTAGTGAGATAGTCCTTAGTGTTTAAAATATAGCATTTACTTCCAAATACCCTAAAGTAGCTTAAATTTTGTTTTCTACCTCTTAATAACTCATAAGGAGTTTTTCCTAGAATTCTTCTAATTGATACCCTATTTAAAATATAAGTTGATGTATCTACGGCGTGACACCAAAATTTTTGTGGGATGGATTGTTCATTTAACATAGTTCTACTCATTTCTTGTAGTGACCTATTTTTTCTTTCTACTACGCCATTTGATTGAGGAGTACGAGGAGCATAGAAATTGTGAGATATTCCATTTAACTCACAATATTTTCCGAATTGTACTCCGTTATCAAATTCCCTACCATGGTCCGTCCTAATGGCAACTATTGAGCATCCTAATTTATTTTGAATCATTTTACTAAATATTTCGAATTTTTCAAAGGCTTGGGTTTTGTCACTTAAAAACTTAGTCCACGTGTATCGTGAGTAGTCATATACTATTACTAAGGTATATTTGTTTCCTCCATAGCTCCGCACAGCGGATGGACCAAAAAGATCCATATGTAATAATTCTAGGCACCTAGTAGTGGATACTATATTCTTAACTTTGTGATTAGCATGAGCTTGTTTTCCAATTTTACATGCATCACAAAAATGCTTGTCATATTTTAGATTAGGCAAATTTCTAACCAATTCCTTAAAGGCCAAAGATTGTATTTGTTGCATGTTAGCATGTCCTAATCTCCTATGCCACAATGTAGAGTTTTCATCTAGGGTCGTTAGGCATATCCTATCCTCAGGTTTGTTTCCTAGTTTCATAACATATATGCCACCTTTCCTAATTCCTCTACCTATAATTTTTCCATTCTTAACTATTTCGTTATTCTTTTCGGTAAATGTGACTCTACATTTATTATCACATATTTGTCCTACACTAAGCAAGTTATATGTTAATTTATCTACATGCTCTACATTTTCAATGGTAAGTGAGTCTTGAGAAATCATACCTTTGCCAATGATTTTTCCACGTAAGTCACTACCGAAAATAACGTTACCTCCATTGTATGCCTTGTATGTAGAAAATAGCTTGCGGTTCCCCGTCATGTGCCTCGAATATCCGCTATCTTTGATCCATTCGTCAGGTTCCAAGTCAATTCCTAAACATATTTCGTCGGTTTCTTTTGCCATAAAACACTTTTCGTCTCTTGGCTTTTCAACTTCTTCTTTGTCACTATCACTCCATGTTCCACTAACAAAAGCACCTTGATTTTCATAACCTGGTGGCTTTAGACATTCGCCAATGAGATGATTTGGACTTCCACATCTAAAGCACTTTCTTTTCCCGTAGTTGTCACTTCTATTCCTTTGGAATGCTTTTCTTTCGTCTCGTGATGATCTAGTGAATCTTCCTCGTCTATTGAAGAACTTCTTGAATTCTCTTACGGCCATTGCATATTCTTCGTCTTCACTTTCGTCACTTGAATCATCATCATCACTAGGTTCCTTTTTGGCTTTTAGAGCAATGGATTTGGTTTGTTCTTTCTTGACTTTGACCGTTTCCGAATCTCTTCTTATGATTTCTTCATGAACCTTCAAGTTGCCAATTAGTTCATCTAGTGATAACGTCATCAAGTTCTTTGATTCTTCAATTGCCGTGACCTTAGCTAGCCATTTTGGATGCAATGCCCTAAGAAATTTCCTAACACAATTTTTACTAGAAAATGTCTCATCAAGTGCTTTTAAACTTGTGATGATAGTGTTAAACATAGCAAAAGCATTATCAATTGATTCCTCTTCCAGAATCGTAAATTGTTCATATTGTTGTACAAGAAGATCTATTTTATTATTTTTGACTTGTTTATTACCTTGGTGAGTAATTAGTAAAGAATCCCAAATTTCTTTGGCGGTTTTACACATAAAAATTCTTTCATATTCTTTGCGTGGTAACGCATTATAAATTACCATTTTAGCCTCATTATTTTTTGCTAATTTCTTTTTCAACTCATCATTTTGTTCTTCAAAAGATACAATTTCATTTATTTTAGTTTCAACATTATATTGAATAGGAGGAAAATCACCAAAGGTAATAATATGACAAAGATCAAGATCTTTTGATTTCACATACATTTCGAATCTATTTTTCCAATATAAAAATCCATCACTTTCAAATAGTGGTGGTCTTTGCATAGATTGTCCTTCTAAATATTTTTCAGATTCCATAGATCGTTACAAGTTTTAAAATACAATATATTTTAAAAATCTTGCTAGCCGTGGCTCTTGATACCAATTGTGGAAAACTAGAAGGGGGGTTGAATAGTTTTACGTCTTTTTAATTCGTTATAAAAGATATATTTAGAGTTTACTTAGCGTTTGAAAACTTAGATTCGATAATATGTGATCTCAAGTCTTGTACAATATAAACAATTAACAATACACAATATATAACAATAATAAGTAATGAAATAAGTAAGAGATGGAAAGATCGAACCGCGAGACAAGAGATTTATAGTGGTTCGGCTACAAGGACACCTTCTTTTCCCTACTCCACTCCCCGAGCACCTAACTCGAGAGTTTTCTTCACTATATCAACAAGCTCCCTTATGGCGGAGAAAACCGTACACACCAATTTACACACCACTTTTCACACCACAACTTCGTCACACCTAAGTCACAACTTCTTTAAATCTATCTACTTCACAACTAACTACTCCACACCTATCTTCTTCACACCAATCTAGTTCCTAACTTTTCTTCTTCACACCAAGCTACTAACTAATCACACAATCTATATCTAGCACAGCTATCTACAATCAAATATTCACAACAATCTTCATAAAGAATAATGTAAATGATCTTTGATGATGCACCAACAACTTGGATGTGGAGATCACAACAAGTTGTAATACTTCTTGTCTTGAGGGATAGAAGTATTCTTCTCTTGCACTTGAGAGGATGAAGGTTGGATCACTTTAAAACAAAGAATTATACACTTATGATCAAAGGATAAGAGAATAGAGATTTGGATCTAGATCAGAACGTTTAGAAGTGCAAAAGGTGAGAAAATTCTGAGGAGTGAACCAGTATTTATAGGGGAGAAAAATACTGTTCTGGAGCGTGGCCGGTCCCCTTAATTAGTGGCCGGTCCCCTTAATGATTAAGGGGGCCTCCTAAGGAATTAAGAGGGCCGCCCCTTTAGAACGTTGGTTTTTCTTGTCTTTTAGTGGGGAATATTTTTCTGGATAGAATTTGCCATTTTTTGTTGGAAATTTGAAATCATATATTTATAATGAATTAAACATATTCTTTTAATTCCAAAAGTAATTTTGTAAAAGATATAAGATGTTTAATACATTTTATAAAAATTCTAGTGATTAGAAAAATTTCCTTTTATCATGAAATGTAATAAACCCTTTGTTTATTCATATCTTAAGTGATATGGAAGCAAAGACAAATATTAAGCACTAAAAACTTGTTTACGTCATAAGTTTTAGATTAATGAGTTTATGCTTTGTAATTATCAAAACGTAGAGACATTGTTAATATGCTAAAAATGTTTTAAGACATTATTTATGTCAACAGATACCTTTCATTACGTGGAGGTGAGTTCTTTTTATCACGGGACAACATTTTTTTACTACATCAAAAAGCTCTACCTTTATCTTCCTAAGAGCCCAACTAAATAGATAATCATAATCCTTACTAATCCAATATATAATTAGAGTAAATTACATAAATGGTCACTATGATTTGTTGATTTTTTCACATTCAGGGCATGCTTGGTTCAAATTAGGGAATGAGAAAAGTAAAAGCAAAAGGAATGCAAAGGAATATAATGAGCATTCCTCCTAATTTATTGGATAATGGCTCATTACCCACTATTGGGTAATGGGTCATTGCATTATACCTTACCAAGCACAATTTTTTTATTATTGATAATGATTTATTTGATGCATTTTTAGGGGGTCATTTAAGTCTTAAGTCGTGAATTTGTGATCAAATATTGCCTCAAATCTTTCTTTTCTTATTTTAGGTACTTGGGACGTGATTTCTGAAATATGAAGCATTTTGGACGTTTTTAGGCTCAAGAATGAAGAAAACAAGAAAGTCAAGAAAAAGTAAGGATTTACACCTGACGGCATTAGGCTTTGATGCTGACGCCGTCACTTGAAGATTGGATCTGATGGTATTTAACATGTAACCCCCTAGAAAGAATTTGAAGGTTTGCACCTGATGACGTCATGTGCAAATGAGGCGAGGCTGTCAAGCTTTGGGATTACACGAGATGGCCCAGAAGGTTTACAAAGTGACAACGTCAGGATGTTGTTTAGGTGATACGAAACCCTAAAAAGCGGCGTTTTGACGGCGGTAGGATCTATAACCTGACGCCGTTAGCTTGTAAAATCTATATATAGTTTTAGGATTTTCTTTTATAAGGGGGTAACTTTGTGCAACCTTGGAGACAAACTCTATGGACGAATTTTCAGAGATTTCAAGGGTTTCCAAATCCTCTTTTGTCTCATGTTTCATTGAAGATAAGTAAACTTTTAATTATTCAATATGTCTATGTGTTGTTTGATTATCTTTTGTGCTTTTTCTTACTTTTAACATGCTAGCGTAAGTTGTTTAGTGTTTGCTTAGATCTAATGAAACCTAGTTATTAATTGTTGGCGAGTTGTTTATTGTTTGGTTGATTGATTCGTGTTAGGCTTAAGAAAATTGGCTAACCTCTTTTGTGTAACAAGCTTGAACGTCTTAAGAAACGTAATCGGATGTGCACTACGATTTTATTGGTTGTATTTAATGCATGAGTAGATGTTGATGATTCTATGATAGGGTACTAAACGTGTCGTCATAAGAGGAGATAGATATTCATAGAGTTGGGGAAGGACGTGCACGCCCCCACGACTGGTATTAAGGAATACAACCATTCAACTAAACAATTGTGACATTCAACAAACTAACAAGAGATAACTAGGGAGTAATGAAATCTAAGTAAACACGTTTGTCTCATATACGAAGTCCACCACTTTTACTTTCTTGTTATTTTTATTTTTATTGTTTTTTTGTTTAATGTGTAGTTTTGGGCTAGTTAATTAGCAACTAATTCCGCCCTCTTTTTCAAAACCCGAGATTTTTACCGCTTTTATAAAATATAAAATATCAAAAAGAATCATCCTTCACCTTTAGACCTAGTTGACCTACACTTCAATCTTAACGACACTATTCCCCTATAGAATGATCAATCCGCCAGACGTACCATATACTACACTATAACGACCAGGTATACTGCATGAAGGATTGCAAAATCTCTCAAGATCCCTTGAGAGGTAAAACCTTTTGTGAGGCCGCAATCCTTGCATCAATTATCTTTCCCATTCCTCACCCCCATAACCCCTACCAAGCATGCCCTTAGTCACTGAACTTTTTTTATGATAAGTTTGGTCATTATTGTTTCAAATCGTTACAGATATAGTCCAATTGCATTACATAAATGGTCACTGTGGTTTTGCTAAAATTACATAAATGGTTACTGAAGTTGACTTAACGTTGAGTAACGGTAGGAAAGGAACAGGCAAAAAAATACTCCCTCCGTCCCATTTCATAAGTCCATTTTGTCAATTTGGGTTGTCCCAAATTATATGTCCACTTTTAATTTCAACCAATGAGAATGCTTGTAAGTGGGTGAGAATAATTTTTTATTGGTTAGTATTGTAAGGGCCCCACTTTTCTTAAACTTTATGAAATATGAAAGTGGACTTATAATTTAGGACGGAGGGAGTACTTATTTTTCACCTATAAATACCCACTTTTAACTTATATCTTGTAAACATTCAAACCAAATTACAATTTAACTTATATAATAATAATAATAATAATAATAATAATAATAATAATAATAATAATAATAATAATAATAATAATAATAATAATAATAATAATAATAATAACTTATATGTCCACTTTAACTTATATCTTGGTGCGTGATATCCTTGTTGATATATGTTCCAAAGCCGGGATTATGGTGCGTAAAGAGGCTCCAATGGGATTTCTTTCGGAGGAAGGGAGAGAATTACGTCCTGCAGATGTGCTATTGTTTAACTGGTTCCAAGGTAAGGACGCATGTCTGGATGTGACTGGGGTCTCCCCATTTGCTGGGACTGGGGGCACGACATGGGTTCCTGGAGCTGCGCTGTGTAATGCTGTGGAAAAGAAAAGGAAGAAGTATGCGTCCAAGTGTGAAGACAATGGATACAAGTTCATCCCTTTCGCTTTTTCCACGTTTGGGGAACTCGATGTAGAAGCTTTGAATACACTCTCACGTGTCGGGGCTATTGCCAGCAGCCACTCTAACAATGTTAAGAGCGGTGCTTTTATTTTTCATCGAATTAGTTTGTGTATTCAAAAAGGAGTGGGAGCACAGATTGTGTCTAAACTCCCCTCCAACTTCATGTAATTTCCTTGGTTTCAATGAAATTATTATTAAAAAAAAAAAAAAAAAAAAAAAAATAATAATAATAATAATAATAATAATAATAATAATAAAGGTTCAGTGACTAAATGTAAAAAAATCGACGAACCATAGTGACTATTAGCTTATATAATAAAAAAAAAAAAAAACTAAACGTTAATTAACGGTAGGAAAGGAACGGGCAAATAAACACTTATTTTTCATCTATAAATACCCACTTTTAACTTATATCTTCCAAACATGCAAATCAAATCACAATTTATATACACTTTATCATTCAATCCCCTCTCCCAAAAAAAAAAGTAATCAAAACAACGATTGGCTCACGAACAATACATTTTCTCGTATTGTTTGTATTGCATTTTCAATTTCGTTGTAATTCGTATCGTATTTAAATTTTAGTTTAAATTGTGTAAATTTTAATAAAAGAAAATGAAAAAGAAAAAAAAAATGAGACACACTTTCACCTATAACATGTTGTAGGTGAGGAGGATGTTTATATTATGGATTTAGATCCTCTTAAGTTTACATGAACATAACTGGTAATGTTCCCTCACAAACAAAACAATGGAGCTTACTTAGGGACTCAGTTTTATTTTTTTTATTGTGAAAAAACATTATCAGTCATGTTCATATGAACTTGAGATTATCTTAATCCTACATAATAGTGGTGTTATAATCAGTTATAGGGTATGTGATGAGGTGAGGATCATAGCCCACCTCTCTTAAAGGCGGTCTCATAGGCATAAAGCAATATATATTTTATTTTATTTTATTTATTGATTTATTTATTTTTTTAACTTGGGGCTTAATAAGAGTTGAGTTTATAACACGATAGAAATACTTAATGGAGTATTATTTTTGCAAGTATCTTCCTAATACTGTCACCTATTATTTTTGTCATAGAGCAAAATTCAAGGCTTCAAATATTTTAATGCTTAAAGTCGTTGCTTTCGTGGTTTTAAAGAAGACCATGAACATCGTCATGCGAATTGATCAGCCAAGGCAAATAATTCATCTAATTTTGAACTTGAAATATTGTTTTACATATAAAAGACTAGTTATAAGTCTCGTGCACGCACATAATTAACACATGAATCAATTATCATCATTATTATTATTATTATTATTATTATTATTATTATTATTATTATTATTTTGTAAATTTTAGTTTAGTATATAGATTAATAGATATATAAGAATTTATCCGTGAAAATTGTGATATAAGTACAACTAATACTTGTTCGAGTTGCGATCCCCTAAAAAGGGATCAAAATTAAAAAGGCTAAAAAGGTTTCTAGCCACTAAGCTAGTGCCATGTGTCCCCCACCCACTCCCTCTTTTTTCTCTTTAATATTTTCGGTTAGAGGGCATTTTAGTCATTTGACTCATTTTTTTAATTTCACCTTAAATTTCAAATGCAAATAACTTTCAAACGACAAACTTTTAGAAAAAACCGATTTCACAATAATTTTTAAAATTTAATCCTCTTTAATTTGGTATAATTTTTTTTTAATTTTTTCAAAACTTTTTTTTTGACATATTCATTGGGTCATGATTTTCTTGAAAATTTTAGTATTTTCGGCTCTAATTTTGTCTAGTTTAAAGGCCGAATTTTGCAAAACTTAAAACACGAAAGTTGTAGCTTCTTGGCCATTCTTTACCCAGAAATTTGAATCACTCAAATCGAATATGATATGAGTGAGATATCGTATGTTAAAGATAACGTTTTACTCATATTTGTTGCACACAACGTGTTTGATGAAATGTTTAGCTTAGGTTTTTAGTCTTAAAATCGAGTTAAATGCACTAATTTTTGTACAACAATGCACCTTTAGTTATTTTATTAATGTAAGATTCAAAAAGTTTTGTTTTTTCTTGTTTTTTTGTTGTTTTTTTTTAACTGATGAACCATATTAACTGATTTTTAAAAAAGACATTTTGTTCATCAGTTACTTTGGTTGAACTATATTAACTGATGAACTTATTAACTGATGAACCTTAACTGATTTTTAAAAAAGACATATCGCGCGTTAAAAGCCTTATTAACTAATGAACCTTATTAACTGATGAACTTATTAAATCAGTTAATAAGGTTCATCAGCCTTATTAACTGGTTGAACTATATTAACTGATGAACTTATTAACTGATGAACCTTATTAACTGATGAACTTATTAAATCAGTTAATAAGGTTCATCAGTTAAAGAGCCTTATTAACTGATGAACTTATTAAATCAAAGGTTCATCAGCCCTATTAACTGGTGAACTATATTAACTGATGAACTTATTAACTGATGAACTTATTAAATCAGTTAATAAGGTTCATCAGTTTAAAAAAAACAAAAAATTGTTTAAATCTTACATTAATAAAATGACTAAAGGTGCATTATTGTACAAAAATTAGTGAATTTAACTCGATTTTAAGACTAAAAATCTAAGCTAAACATTTCATCAAACATATTGTGTGCAACAAATATGAGTAAAACGTCATCTTTAATATACGATATCTCATTCATATCATATTGGATTTGAGTGATTCAAATTTCTGGCTAAAGAATGGCCAAGAAGCTACGACTTTCATGTTTTAAATTTTTCACGATTCGGCATTTATGATGGTATAAAATAAGGTCGAAAATGCCCAAAAAATAAAGAAAATTAACATCCATTTCGTATATAAAAAAAAAGTTTCGAAATTTTTAACAAAATTTATACCAAAGTAAAGAGGATTAAATTTTAAAAATTAAGGTGAAATCGGTTTTTTTCTAAAAGTTTGTCGTTTAAGAGATATGTGCGTTTGAAATTTGAGGTAGGAAAAGAAAAACGAGTAATTTTACTATTTTGCCCCTATCCAGATTTCTTTTTAGGCTTTGCAATATTTAGGTACTTTGCAAGGGATCCGGCATCATACTTGTTCAGGAGTTTTTTTTTTTTTTTTTTTTTTTTTTTTTTTTTTTTTTTTTAATAATTTGTAAAAAAATTTATTTGTTGAAAGATTTAACTTTATTTAACTGACATAGATGTTGAAGTTGAGGTTAATGTTGTTGTTTAACTTTAACTATTTATATCATATTGTACAAAATATGCAAGTTAGTAGCACATAATCAGCATTGATGAAGTTAAAATATGTTTCATAAAGTTTTTTAAAAATATTTTTCTAGATATTCATATATAAACTTTAAATAAGAATTTCATGGATCGTTTTAATAAGAATTTCATGGATCGTTTTATATTCCCATTAATAATAGTTTAGCCGTATTTAATATTCAAGTCCGTGTACGCATAAATTAAACTTTTAAAATAAAATAACATGAGTCTTTATTTAATGTATATAGCAAATAAATATTTAATGGATGAAAGTATAAAACTAATATTAGATTTAAAAATATGTAACGTATATTTACAAAATTTGGTAATTTTAGTAGATGAAGATCTGAAACTAATACTAATACTTATGTTATTTTAAATAAAGTTCATATTGTAAAGTATAAGGGGTATAAAGTTTAAACGGTTATTAGTTTTATTTTCTAAAGTTATTAAAAAATGTCGAAAGTTGTAATTTTACACTTAACTCCATATATTTTATATAAAATTAACCACTAAAGTTTTATTAATTACTTTATCTTTTTTTACGTTTTTGTTTTCACAAATTTGACACAAATATTTTTATGTGTTTTTTTCTCAACAAAATTCCTCCACCAAATTTATTAAAGTTTGATCAAAATCAATTCAATTTTGACTTTTTTATTAACCAATCATGTCATTTGATTTTGCCTACGTGACAAAATCAAACTCTTTTATTGGTCTGATTATTTTTTTTCAATGAGTAGAATTTTGCAAAATCACTCCGAAATAATGTAATTTTTGTATTATATAAAAGATTAAAATAGATAGACAGCTACGTATCAACAAAAAAGTTTATACTATGAAGTAATTTTATAGACAAACATACATGGACACGAGTTTCATGCTACAACTTAACATTTACGTATTGTGCCAAAGAGTTATAGTCTTGTAATATAAAATAATTTAGGATAAACTTAACATTTACGTATTGTGCCAAAGAGTTATAGTCTTGTAAAATAGAAAATAATTTAGTATAAACCACAAGCGTATATTGGAAGAGATATTATTTGCACACTCTTCAAATTGATTGCGACATTTTAATTTAATGTGTTTGGACAATTATACTCTCACATAAGTAAAAATGTAATAGAACTATAAAAGTATAAATATCTAAACACACTAAATTAGAGTGTCTCAATAAGTGTGCAAATCATCTCCCATGTCGCAATGCATGCGACTGAATAATATCATATTCTCTATATAAGTTTTCTATTACCCTCAAAAAATACATGTTGAATTAGCTTTAAAATAACCAAACAAAGGACGTCATGTTTATCTTATTTGTATGATTATTTGCACTATAAATATGAACCACAATTTCGTAAATGCATATACCAAACAAAGCTCTCAAAGCACTAGTATAGTAGCATTCAGAAGATGAAGTCACCACTTTCTTTTATCGCTCTCTTTTCAATCATCTTGGTACAAATAATATATGCTTACCATTTATACCTCACTCCATATTCGTTTTCTTTGTTATTCTAATATTTACTTGTTTGTGTTTTATTCGAGCAGATTGTCATTACCATAGATGCTAGACCAAATCCTCAACTATATCAACATGACTTGTTGGTTCGAAAGAGTACTTCGGTGTCACCTCTTTCTAGTGTGAAAAGCCATTGTCACACATTGGAGGAAACAAGAACCCACGACAAGTCTTCTAACAAGGAAGAATTTGAGCCAAGGCCAAACATCTCGGTTTACGACAATGGTGCGAGTTTAGAAGGTAAGAAGGCGTCAGAAGAAGAGTTCGAGCCAAGGCCAAACATCTCTATTTACAAAAATGGTGTTAAATTGAAAGGTACAAGGACATCCGAAGAAGAGTTCGAGCCAAGGCCAAACATCTCGATTTACGACAATGGTGTTAAATTGAAAGGTACAAGGACATCCGAAGAAGAGTTCGAGCCAAGGCCAAACATCTCGATTTACGACAATGGTGTTAAATTGGAAGGTACTAGGACATCCGAAGAAGAGTTCGAGCCAAGGCCAAACATCTCTATTTACGAAAATGGTGTTAAATTGAAAGGTTCTAGGACATCCGAAGAAGAGTTCGAGCCAAGGCCAAACATCTCTATTTACGACAATGGTGTTAAATTGAAAGGTACTAGGACAACCGAAGAAGAGTTCGAGCCAAGGCCAAACATCTCTATTTACGAAAATGGTGTTAAATTGAAAGGTTCTAGGACATCCGAAGAAGAGTTCGAGCCAAGGCCAAACATCTCTATTTACGACAATGGTGTTAAATTGAAAGGTACTAGGACATCCGAAGAAGAGTTCGAGCCAAGGCCAAACATCTCTATTTATGAAAATGGTGTCAATTTGAAAGGTACAAGGTCATCTAACGAAGAATTCGAGCCAAGACCAAACATCTCTATTTACGAAAATGGCGTTAGTTTGAAAGGTACAAGAACGTCCAAAGAAGAGTTCGAGCCAAGGCCAAACATCTCTATTTACGAAAATGGTGTCAATTTGAAAGGTACAAGGTCATCTAACGAAGAATTCGAGCCAAGGCCAAACATCTCTATTTACGAAAATGGTGTTAAATTGAAAGGTACAAGGACGTCCGAAGAAGAGTTCGAGCCAAGGCCAAACATCTCTATTTACGAAAATGGTGTCAATTTGAAAGGTACAAGGTCATCTAACGAAGAATTCGAGCCAAGGCCAAACATCTCTATTTACGAAAATGGTGTTAAATTGAAAGGTACAAGGACATCCGAAGAAGAGTTCGAGCCAAGGCCAAACATCTCTATTTACGACAATAGTGCAAATGTAAAAAGCAAAAAGACGTCTAACGATGAGTTTGAGCCACGACCAAACATTTCGGTTTATGAAAACTGATCGAGTTATAAAGATGAGAGAACGGACCATATGCTTCAGTTTACTATAATAAATAGCTCTACAAAATAAATACCTCAATGCCTAATGAGGTTTGATCAGTACCAACTGTTGTAAAATATGATGTGTAAGGTTTTACTTCGTAACCAATGTTTAAAGTTTTCTTTTATTTGAATATTTGCACTCGATTGGGTTAATTTTTGTAATTCCCTCAATGACCCTAAAACCAAAAACCGAGCCTAGTTAGTGTTTAAATTATTTGGGTCGAATTTGAGTTCAACCACTCAATTATCTAAACAAATACTTTATACTTGGCTTTCTAATAATGTTATTTACCACTTGATGACTTGATACATTTCCATACATAAAAGGAGACTTTTTTTTTTTTTTTTTTTTTTTTTTTTTTTTTTTTTTTTGATGTATGTTCGTCGATTAAAATAATAAGTTTATTCGAAAGCTAAAAAGGTAAAAATCATTCGGGTTGTGTTTGTTAACCATTTGTTGAGTTGGTTTTCTGATACTAAAGTGAAAAAAATTGTTTGGTTTAAATATTGGAGTATGGATTTGGACATCTACTACCTATATAAAACAAGGTTTTGCAAAATAATAGCTTCTCCAAAATTACAAGATAATGACACGTGTATAATACATTCATCCAACGCTTGAGATTAACTTTCAGAAAAAAAAAAAAAAATTGGAAACAAACAATTGGGCGGAATCCATTTTGCAACTCTCATTTGATCCACATCTAAAAAAAACACACACATTTCCTCTCCTCTCAAGTATCCCTAAAAAAACCCCTAATTGAAATCCGAAACACAAACAACTCTCATTTGATCCACATCGATCAGATCATATGCTGATTGATTAAAACCGACCCCATAAGCCGGATAATTATGATATGTGTTCTAAACCATAATCCTGTCAATCACTTGATGATGGTACTTTTTTTCTGCATTACCCATTAAATTAAATAAAAGCTCAAGTGATCGATTGAATTAACCATTTTTTTAATTTGATTTTTTATGCAGAATTTGCTTGCAAAGTTGCTAACCGACCCAGTAAACCGCATCATTATGATATATGTTCGAAATATCAAATCTGGGAATCGATTGATGATGGTTCGTTTTTCTGCACATTTTAATCCATTGAATCATACGGTTACTATAATTTTGATTGTTTGTTATTATTTACTTGTCTGCCATTGAAATAATTGATATTTTCCATTCAAATACATGTTGCATCATTCAAAACTATTATGTGTTGTAACCTAGTCAAATACATGTTGCATCATAAACCATGATTTGTTATGTTTATACTATGTTAATTAGAGTTTCAAGTTTGTTATGATAAAAATCATAATGATAATTAAAATGTAGGTAAATTTGAAATATGTCAAAACAAAAAAAAACGCCCCTAAATTAAATATCTGTTACAAATATCCCTGGTTTTTTGTGATACAACCTGTTTCAAATCCTTTCCTTAGTTATCCACTCAATGTTTTGAAACTAGTATTTTGAACCCGCGCGTTGCCGCGGGGTTTTTGTATACGCAAGTTAGCACAAAAAAGAGAGGGACGATATTATATATACAGTCGTAGGTCTACATTATGTTGCCGGCTGCTAATCAGTTTATCTCCAACCACTTGCAAGATCTGTCTACACTAAGTTTCTTATACACTATAAGTTTCTTATACACTAAGTTTCTTATACACTATTTTGAAACACCAACACTTCAATCCTCGAGAATACAAACATAAAATTTCAAGTAAAGCTCTTTACAACAGAGAGAATTGTTACCCTTAAATAAGTAGGAAAACATGCGTCCAAAGTCTCTACTCTTCATCATCACTTGTGACACTTAGGCACATTCAAGTCAATAATGTACAAAAGCAAGAGATGTTCCGCGACCTGGTACCCATTTCTCCATCCTCGACAATAACTGTGCCAAATGAATAAATATAGGTTACTACAAATCAAAGGCCGAAGCAATTTTTTTTGTTGGTATCTTTACAAATGTAATCTAAATTCGGACATGATAACAACTATGACATAGTCAAAATCCTTATGCATGGTGTTGCTGTAACATCATAACACGTTCAAAACTCAGCTGGTAAATTTATAAGCCTTAAAGTTGTACAAATCCTTAAAAATATTAAAAACACAACATGAGGTTTTCTCATATATAAGGTTCAATGTAGATTCTTGAAATTCACATACAATAAAAAGGCCCAAAACATGCAGTTTAATCTGAAGTTGCAGGTGTAACTAACCTTTGAATATGGCGACTCGAGGTTTTGAGACCTCAGCTTTCAAGCAAGAACCTGATTCGGTTCCTTCTCCGTTGCAGTCACAAACTCTTGAGACACATTATATATAGGCGAAAAGTTGTGTAGTAGACTTGGATGAAGAAGATCACGGACACCAAGCAACTTAGACAATCTTCCGGGAGCTGCATCACATGAAGAAGATCCGAGGCTGCGCGAGTGCGAACACTTCATATGCCAGCCTCATCTTGTATTGCGGGCACTGAACTTCTAAGGTGTGCTTGCCTTTTCCCAAGCATACAACTTGAATCAGCCGAGACACGTGCATTCGCTGCAAATTACCCACAGGGAAAACCCAAATGAAAAGACATTCATAATAACTGAATTGGCCCATCTCCACATTCAGAGTTTTGTTTAGGTTTGAAAAATACCTTTCGCCTCAAGACATCTTGCTTTTCAAGCTCTTTCTTAATCCTTTCTGATTTGCTTCAAACTCCTTTGGTATCCTTGCTTCGTCACTATGGCCGAAAAACATAAAAGTATATAATAAAAAATATATACATAAAGTGCTGCAAAACAGTATATAAGCATACACAATCAGTGATGATACAACTTTATTATAACTCTTAAAAAGAAAGAAATACCACCTGTAACAAACCGATGTGTCCCGATGGTTTGCACTCATGTTGAGTGACTCAGTACATCATCGCCGTAACTGAAATCGTCTCACCAACATTCAGAACTGAGTTATGCCTATTCAACAAAAAAGGTCAGCAAGTGAGTTCTCTTTCGCTTTCAATAAAGAAGTTATATGACGCATATAGGCATTTTATATCACAAAAATAAAGGAAACTACTCACCTTAGATAATAGGACGGCCGCCTGCACTACTCAAACGATTAATAAGAGGAGTATTGATTGGTCCCGAAACGGTCAGATATTATTGACCAAGGTCAATAAGTCAAAGACAGCCTCGTTCCAATACTCCGGTGATAGTATAGTGTGTCCCCGGGTCGTTAAAGTCCCAGCGAGATTGAAATGGTGTTATTTGAAATTGTTTAGGAATGAGTGGCACTGAGGACAGTAGCCCAGATGATATTGAATTGATTTTGCTACTGTTATTTTGGTATTTGTACACAGATATAATATTCACAAATAACAGATACACAGATATATGCACAAATTTACAATTAAGATCACGTAATAGACAGAAAAAGTGGGATTTGGTAATTCACAAACTACAGGGGGTGCTTTTGAAACTTTTGAAACTTAAAATTAAAAGAAAATTGAAAATGAAAATGAAAATGAAATTATAAAATGATTATTTTACTATTTAAATATTATTTAATTAATTAAACTATTTAAAATCTAATTTAAATCTAATTTAAATTAACTAATAATATTACAAATTAAACTAAAAATTTGCAAAAACAATTTCTCAACTTAAAATAGAACTTGAAGAAAGTATAAAAAATAAAAATAAATATTTTTGTCTTTTTATGGGTTTTTTATTAATCAAAAACTATTTAACTTAACTAAGCTAATTAAACTAATTTAAATTACAATTAATACTAAATTAACTTAGAAAATTATGAGAAAATTTATTAAATTATTTAACCATCACAGGAATCCTAAAAAATTATAAAAACTTCTAAAAATTATGTTTAATGCTAATCCACTAATTAATTACCTTTTAATTACTTTAGATCTATTTTAAATAATTAAAATAAGAAAAATGGAAAATGAACAGTAGAAACTAAAAATATATTTTCTAAAAGTCTTAACTAATTTATAAAACTTAGAAAAATTATAAAAACCTACTGTTGGTACTAAAAATTTAAGAAAACTAATTAATAACTAATATTACCTATTTAATTAATTAAACTAGTTTTAAATCTAATAAATAGTAAACTAATCAGGAAAAATCTAAGAAAATTATTTTAAATATTTAAAGGTACTAGAAAATTTAGAAAATTATAAAAATGGAAAAGTGCTTATAAATAAGCTAAAATAAAAAATGAAAAAGATAGTTTCTATTAAATAGAAGCTATCACTAAATTTAAAGTTGATTTTTGTTGGTTTTTCTTTTTCTAATTTACTTAACTACTGAAAATAGAAGACTTTTGTGAAAACACTTTTGAAATAGCTTATAAATAAGCTGTGTGCACCCCCTAAACTTAAGCAGTTTGACTTTTGTTGACTGACCAAGCAATTAAGCACAAATGACTATGGGTGGGTCCACAATGATGAAACTTGATACAAATAAGCTAAACAAGCTTAAATAAGCGGAAAATAGCAAGCAATGATCACAATTAAGCTGTTTGGAATGAAATAAACACTTTTGCACACTGAAACTTAACACAGAATGGGGACAGACTTTGGGGTGGATTCCAGGTAGGGTCCACTTGATCCTAGGTCAAACAATTGGTCAATACTTGATCCCTGGTAGGAGGGGGTTGGGAAAACCAACAATGAACCACTGGGGCCCACTGAGTTGGCCACAATCAACCACCAAAGTGGTAGTGGTGAGATGGTCAACTGATGCACAGGGCAATGGCTTGCCCTGCAACTCAGTTCAAGGGTCTGTGGGACCCACTTATAAATTTTGCAAAAATCTGAGAAAATTACTACTAGACAACAAGCTAGGAGTGAACAAGTTTTTAAAAGCTCAAATGCTACTTCCTTCTAACAAGTTAATTACAGATCACCAAAGATTGAGTAATTCAACTGAGCTAGGTTTTTGACTTTTTGATGAAAACACAAACTTTGACTTAAATGGATTTCTGATGATCTAAACTAATTTAATATGTTATGATAAGCTACTAAAAGACCAAATTAATGAAGAACAACAACTTTTAAAATGAAATGATGGGATTTGGGAGCCTAAGTCCCAACAGTTAACAGACAATGGGGTGGTAAGGGTGATTTTGACTTTTTTGTGTTATGAGTCCCAGATTTATTGATCCTCAAACCTAATTATACCCAGTGCAAGCTAGGTGAACAGAAGTCAAGGCCTAATTTCCACTAAATGCCCCAGCAATCTACTAAACCAAACACCCCTTTATATTAGACTGTTTTTGGTTTTAAGTAGTAAAAGGCTTTTGTAGCTTATGAAACCTAACCACAATGTTTAATACTGATGTAATATGATCAAATAAGCACTTAGGAGCAGATAACAATGACAAGAACCCAAAAGTACCACTTAAACTGTTTTAACTATGAAACTAAGATTTAAAGTAACTATTAATTCTAATTAACAAGTTATAAATGTTAAGCTTTAAATTAACTAAACAACACTTAAATAAGCACAAACCAACACAGAGTATCAAATAAAAGCAAGAAAACAGAGACTAAGGTTTTTAGAGGAAATTTAAAATAAGCAAAAGCTTACAAAACACCCCTAGCATGAACAAGAGGTTTTCCACTGATGCCTATCTTTAGATAGGCCAACTCCACTTCAAATCTTGCCCACTAATGCTTCTCAATACCTGAAAACAACTCAAAAGCAAACACAGTTGACCAATATTGACTTTTTTTTTATATTTTTGATGTTTTCTATCAATGCTGAGTTTTAGGGTCTCTAAAAGCTTCAACAAGCTTAAGGGAACTTAAGTGATCCTATCTCAGTCCATAACCATTGATACAAGTTACAATTAAGCTTAATTAGAAATCCAGAAATTCAGAAAATGGCAATGACACAGAACAGAACTGCAAACTTGATTATTATAACTTGAAAAGGTTTAAATACAACAAGAGACTGCTACAATGCTTGAATTAAAAAGTTACAACTGAATTTGAAAGCTTAAACTAATTCGACACTAAATTTTTCTAATTAAAACTACACACTTCATTCCTTGCTTTCTTTTCCTTTTATAGCCATCTTCTAGGGTTCCTTCTGAGCCTCTGAGTCTTTCCCACTTGATCTTGGCCATTGAATTGCTCTGAATTGATCTCAGCCTTTGAATTGGGTTTTGGCGCCAAAATCGGATAAGGGGATTTGGACTGTTTATAGCAATTGAGGGGGCGGTGCATTTAATGCTTGAGGTGAGGGTGGATTGTAGTGGTTTGGGCGGTGGATGTGATGGGGTGGTGGGCGGATGGTGATGGGATGGCCAAGTGGGGGTGTGGGGGAGGGAAGATGATGTTTGTTTGACTATGTTTGACCGAGGTCAAATATTTGACCCCGGTTGTATTACTTTGGGGTGTTGGTGGGCTGTGTTGCATTGGGCCCAAGATAAAGGAGTGGGTGGGCTTAGGATTGGATTGGGTTTGATTTTTTATTATTTTGGGTAATAGTTATAAAAGGGGTCCGGTTTGGTTTTAGAAATTCACAAGGACCTTTTTTGCAATTTATCGAAAGTTGGAGGGTGTGAAATGGCAATATTCCAAAGTGTTCACAAGGGTGTGTTTTGCCAATCTATGAATAGTATAAGGCCCTGGAATGATTTTTCCATTTAATTTCCACCAGGGACTAAAACTGCCAAACTTTCAAACTTCAGGGACCATTTGTGTAATTTCACCAAACTTTTTCACCAAGGACCAATCCTGTCATAAAAGGTTAGTGCAAGGACAAAATTTTTTTTTTCTCAAAGTTTTTATATCCCAGGGACCATTTTTGACAATTTTCCAAAGTTCAGGGACTAAACTTGACATTTTGTGAAACTTTGCACCAAAGGACTAATTGTGCAACTTTTTGATTTTAAAGGGCCTTTGGTGAATTTTTCAAGTTTTTAGAATAACCAGGGACTAGATTTGACAACCTTTGAAAGTTGAGGGACTGAAACTACCAATTATGCAAACTTTGTGCGTTTTTCATCTGTTTTTGATATTTTTGCATTTGAAACATATAAAACACTTTCCTGGGATATTTTCACTATTTTGATTCAATATTGAGTGTTTTTAGAAGTTTTGGCAGTTCAGATAAGGTAAAAATGATGAGTATTTACACACTCATCAATCCCCTACACTAAAACATTGCTAGTCCCTAGCAATCTTTTGAGAAAAACTTGATGGATTTGAAAATCTCTTTACCAAAAGCCATCACTTCTGGAGTAGCCAGGTGTAAGAACTGTGGCACACCTGATAACCATGTGATTTTGAGCAAACCACCAGCTGTCAACGGATTTGATTAGTCTTTACCAAAAGCCGTTTGCTTCTGGACTAGCCAGCATCTTGATGGACTAAGTCAACATCTTGGTGAGCTGATTACCAATTATGGATTTTCCACGGCCTTTACCACAAGCCATAATCTTGTGGGCTAGCCAACTCATTTGCTTTATGGGATATGGGGAGTTGAGGAACCATACAATTTTTGGCAAATTGCAAGCCATCAACGGGTTTGAGATGTCTTTACCAAGAGCCGTTTGCTCCTGGACTAGCCAATCCATTTGTCATTTAGACTTTGGCGGACTGATTACCACAAAAAATTTTGAAATAAAGTGAAAAAAAAAATTTGAAAAATTTAGGCCTAAAAATGGGGGTACTTAGAAAGTTTTGTGATAAAATTCGTAAGAATTTCCCCCCTCCCCCCACACTAGAATTGAATATTGGCCTCAATATTCAAAGTCCCGGCTATTATGCCGAATCTCTGAACGGAAAAAGCTAATATTCGAATCTAACTGTGGAAATATCGATTTTATTTTTCACTTTATTTATCTGTACATATAAATTTTTTTTTTGAACTGAGACTTATATACATATTTACTTTTCAAAAGGTGGGGGACGGTCACTCCCCCACACTAGAGTGGTAGAAAGTAGAAAGAAGTCAGAAATACGGGTGAAAACCCATATATGTTGCTAATTTTTGTTCACCGAGTCACTAGCTTGACTCGATCCCCGAATTCATTGGTCCATGGGGAAAGTTTGGAGATCCGGGACAACCATGGGTGGTATGTCCTCTCCAAAATAGTGTTTCAAACGATGACCATTCACTTTGAAGTTGGGACCTTCGGGTTGAGATAACTCAACAGTCCCGTATGGATATACTTTAGCAATAGTGAATGGTCCGGTCAATCGGGTTTTTAATTTCCCCGAGAAGATCTTTAACATTGAGTTGAAAATAAGGACTCTGTCACCGACGTTGAAAACGCGGTTCTTAATCTTAGAGTCGTGAATCTTCTTTGTCTTTTCTTTGTAGATCAAAGAGTTCTCGTAGGCTTGATCACGAAGTTCATTTAATTCATTGAGTTGAACCTTACGGTGATCACCCGCTTTATGAAGGTCGTAGTTAGCATGTTTCAAGGCCCAGTAGGCTTTGTGCTCGACCTCGATCGGTAAATGACACGACTTTCCGTATACAAGCTTGTATGGAGTACACCCGATGGGTGTTTTGTAAGCTGTACGGAAGGCCCAGAGTGCATCATCTAGTTTATCCGACCAGGAAGCACGGTTTTCACCTACTGTCCTCTCAAGAATCCGTTTTATACCACTGTTGGAAACCTCCACATGCCCACTTGTTTGTGGGTGATATGCGGTAGAAAGACGATGAGTAACACCGTACTTAAGCATGACTTTTGTGAATTGATCATTGCAAAAGTGAGTACCGCGATCACTAATGATGGCACGTGGAGTTCCAAAACGAGCAAAGAGGGATTTCAAAAATTTCACAACAACTCGGGCATCGTTAGTGGGTAAAGCGTTAGCCTCGACCCATTTTGACAAGTAGTCAACAGCCACGAGGATGTATTTGTTTCCACGAGAAGATGGGAATGACCCCATAAAATCAATGCCCCAGACGTCAAAGATTTCACAAACTTGAATGGCATTTTGTGGCATTTCGTTCTTTTGTGAAATATTCCCGTGACGCTGACAAGCATCAAAAGCTTTGACTAACTCGTGGGCATCCTTATAGATCGTGGGCCAATAGAAACCAGAATCAAACACCTTTTTGGCGGTGTAGTTAGGACTATGGTGGCCCCCGGTGGGTCCAGCATGGCAAGCCTTGAGAATATCAGCGGCTTCCTGTCCGTATACACATCGCCTGATGACTTGATCGGCACAGATTTTGAAGAGATAGGGGTCGTCCCAGAAGTAATGTTTAACGTCTTTGAAGAATTTGTTTTTCTGTTGGGACGTTAACCCCTTAACGATGAAGTTACCCGCATGGTAATTTGCAAAGTCGGCAAACCATGGGGTAGTAGAGTCACCACGAAAAGCAACCGCATTGAGTGTCTCGAGAGGAAATGTTTCATTTATTTCCTTTTTCTCGAGCACATCCTGATGAGGGTTTTCTAATCGTGAGAGATGATCAGCAGCAAGGTTCTCAGCTCCTTTTTTATCACGGATAATGATATCAAATTCTTGGAGGAGGAGAACCCAACGGAGAAGCCTCGACTTTGCATCTTGCTTTGCAAACAGGTACTTCAAAGCCGAGTGATCCGTATACACTACGCATTTAGTCAGGATCAAGTATGGCCGGAATTTTTCAAAGGCATACACCACAACTAGGAGTTCTTTTTCAGTGGTGGTGTAATGACCTTGAGCCTCGGTCATAGTTTTGCTTGCGTAGTGTATAGGCTGAAAGTATTTTGTTTTTCGTTGCCCCAAGACCGCACCTATGGCAAAATCACTAGCATCGCACATAAGCTCAAAAGGTAGGTCCCAATCGGGGGCAACAAGAATCGGTGCCTCGGTAAGCTTTTTCTTTAATGTTTCAAAAGCTTCGATGCACTTAGGAGAGAAGATGAAAGGAGCATCCTTCTCGAGGACATGGGTCATAGGCCGCGCAATCTTAGAGAAATCTTGGATAAACCTACGGTAGAAGCCGGCATGACCCAAAAAGCTCCTAACACCTTTAATGGTGGTGGGATGAGGTAATTTAACAATGACATCGATTTTGGCTTTGGCAACCTCAATCCCGTTTTTTGAAATTTTATGGCCAAGGACAATGCCCTCCTTGACCATAAAGTGGCTCTTCTCCCAGTTGAGACTTAGATTCGTTTCTTTACAACGTTTAAGCATCTGTTCCAAGTGGGAGAGACAAGACTGGAATGAATCCCCGATGACTGAAAAGTCATCCATGAATACCTCCATGGTTTTCCCGATCATTTCGGAAAAGATAGACATCATGCACCTCTGGAACGTGCCTGGTGCATTACATAAGCCGAAAGGCATACGTCTGTAAGCAAAAGTTCCGTAGGGGCATGTGAAGGTAGTCTTCTCTTGATCCTGTGGATCAATGGGGATTTGGAAGTAACCTGAAAATCCATCGAGGAAGCAGTAGTATTCATTCCCTGCAAGTCTTTCAAGCATCTGGTCCATAAAAGGGAGAGGAAAATGGTCTTTACGGGTGGCTTCATTTAACTTTCGATAGTCAATACATACACGCCAACCCGTAACCAAACGAGTTGGAATCAACTCGTTATCCTCGTTGGTGACAACGGTAATGCCACCCTTTTTAGGAACACAATGAATTGGGCTAACCCAAGGACTGTCAGA
Organism: Artemisia argyi; assembly: GCA_030686995.1. NCBI lineage: Eukaryota > Viridiplantae > Streptophyta > Magnoliopsida > Asterales > Asteraceae > Artemisia > Artemisia argyi. Next base: position 19,067,841 of record CM060676.1, read on the forward strand.
TATAGGATAAATCAATCCCGCATCAAGAAGTTTAAGAACCTCTTGTTTGATAACTTCGTGGATTTTGGGATTTACCCTTCTCTGTTGTTGCACTGCTGGCTTAAAGTCATCCTCCATTAAGATTTTGTGTGTACAAAAGTCCGGGCTTATGCCCTTAATGTCGGAGAGTTTCCAAGCAATTGCTTGCTTGTTTGCTTTAAGAACCTTTAGGAGTGCTGTCTTTTCCTCATCTTTTAAGTCTTTAGCAATAATGACGGGTAATTTATTGTCACCCTCCAGGAATGCATATTCTAGATGAGGAAGCAAGTCCTTGAGCTCAACCTCGGGAAAGTCTTCAGTTATTTCAACATTTTTGACTTCCGCTTTATGAAGTATTTTTGGAGACGGAGAGGGTGAAGGATCGTCATTTAACAATCTTTCAAGGAGAAGAATGTCCCCCTCCGGGTCAAGATAGTTTTCATCAACCCCACTTGGGATTGAGCTATCCTGAGCAAGAAAAGCCTCGACCTCTTCCAGAAGGAAGTCACTTCCCTCAAACGGAGTGAGGGAAGGGGAAGGGTCGGAAATGATAGGATCAGTAGAAAGACTGCCACTGGATGAGAAACCAAGGACTTCTTGAGAATACTCCTCAGACGCAACATCGATGATGTCAATTCGGTTAACCGTTTCAGCGTCATAGTTGGAGGAGTATCTTGAAGTCTGATCAAGATTGAATGTGATGGCTTCACCACCAACACGTAGAGTGATTTCTTCTTCGAATACATCGATTAAAGCACGACCCATTCTTAAGAATCCCCTCCCGAGAATGAGAGGAACTCTTGGGTCAGCATCGAAATCAACAATCACGAAATCTGCCGGAAAATGGAACTTTCCTACTTTCACGAAGATATCTTCGGCAATACCGAGAGGACGGGATATAGTACGGTCTGCAAGCTCGAGTGTCATGCAGGTCGGAGTGAGAGCAGGAAGAGAGAGTCTTTTCTAGACTGTGTAAGGCATGAGGTTAATGCTTGCGCCAAGATCGGCCTAGGGAAAGCATTCAACCATCCCCGGGAAAATACAAGGAATGAGAAATTTCCTGGGATCTCCAAGCTTTTCGAGAAGCTTTTTCAAGTGCACTGCTGAGTAATGCTCATTAAGTGGAGTTTTTGCCATCTCACAGAGTTTTTCTTTGTTGCTTATCATATTTTTGATTGTCGAAGCAAACTTAGGCATGAGAAGAAGAGCATCCGCGAAGCTAATATCAAAGTGTAATTCTTGGAAAATTTGATAAAATTTTTCCATCTGATGGTTAGCTTTTTCGCGGTTCTTTTGATCATTCATACGTGAAGGATATGGAATTGACGGCTTAGGATCATTCTTTGGGATTTCATCAGAACTCACAGGAGGATCAAATACAACTTTCGGCTTACGAGCCGGGACCGGGACAATTTGAGGGTGGACGTTGTTGATACCTTCGTTATTAGCAGGAAGTACCGTGTTCGTGGTAACCTCAGGTTCACGTTCCGCTACCTTAGTAGGAGGAGAAGAAGAGGTAGAGGGAATCGATGGTCCATTGTATGATACCCCACTTCGGGTGGTGAACACTTTGACATCGCCCCTCGGGTTAGCGATCGTATTGCTCGGTAGTGTACCCGGGCCCGAGGGTCGATCATTTAAAGACTTCTGAAGCTCAGAGATCTTGCTGATCAATAACCGATTCGTTTCCTCTTGTGTTTTTTCATCAGAGGAAGACGAGGGTGGAACAACGTGTTGAGGAGGATTTTGAACACGATTGTTTTGAAAATTCCCTTGATTTTGATTGTTGTTACCATGAAAATTGTTTCTCTGATTGAAATTACCCTGATTGTAATTTCCTTGATTTTGGTTTCTTTGAAAATTTCCTTGAAAACCTTGGTTTTGATTGCCATTTTGAAAATTGTTTTGATTAAACTGGCCTTGATTTTGATTCGGGTTTTGGAAATTTGAGTTTTGACCTTGGTTAAAATTCTGATTCGAGTTACGGTTTTGATTTTGGTTAAAACCTGGAGGTCCGAGAAAATTGTTGGAACGATAGCTTAAGAGATTACGGTCCCCTTGTGGTTGGTAAGAATTACCCTCCGTGTTGTAGGAACCGTGAGCAGCATAAAGGTTCTCTTGAGGAAAGCCAACAGTAGCTGGACACAGAATAAAGATGTGGGCCCCCACAAGTTTCACAACTTCGGGCCACGGCTTTCACTTGTTGATTTTGAACCTGATTTTGCATCGTTTGGTTCATTCTCAACACAGCCGTAGAGATATCATCCATCTTTTTGGTAAGAGCAATTATTTCAGGAGATGATGATGAAGGAGTAACTGAAATACATGACTCATCCCTCTCTGCAGAGGAATCCCAAAAGTTATGGTGGGCAGTCATGTTCTCAATCAAGTCATAGCACTCTTCGGGACGCCTTTTCATAAAGGTCCCACCAGCAGCAGCATTGAGAATATCCTGGTGCCTTAATGTCAGACCATTATAGAAGGTATTTATGATGGTAACTTGTAACATATTGTGGTTAGGGCACCGATCAATAGCTAGCTTATAACGTTCCCAAGCCTCAAAAAGAGACTCATCGGGACGTTGCTGATATCATTTCGTAACTTGGTAACCATGGAAGGTGGAAAATATTTTGCTAAAACTTGGTTACCATTTCATCAAAGGTAGGAATAGAATTCTTTGGGAGTCGGTCAAACCATGCAGTGGCATGATGAGTGAGAGAATAGGGGAAGAGATACAGCCGGAGGGCATCATCGGTGACACCATGTTGTTTCATGCTTTGGGTGACCGTAAGATATTTGTCAAGATGCTTGTTAGCATCGTCACCCGGTAATCCATGAAATTGACACGAATTCTGGACTTGCTGGATCATGTGGTGCTTGAGGCCAAAGTCCGTAGCCTCAATAGTGAGTGGTGCAATAGGCCCACCCCGCCCTTGCATGGTAGGCTTTCACAGCTCCTCCATCGTTCGGAGATCGGGAGCTGGCACATCCCTGGGAGGGTCAGGGGGTGGTAATGGTGGTGGTGGCCCAGCAGCCATTTCGGTCTTTGGTTCTTGTGTATCAGAATGTAGCTCGGGTATGTTTTTCTGAAGTTTACGTTTTGTTTGTGACCGAGTGCGCATGCACTAAAAACAATTTTTCAAAACAAGATCGAGGCAAAACCACAGTGAACTTAAACCAATTATCACAAGTGAATGACTTCTTTAAAAAAGGTACACCACTCACAGGGATATAAAAGGCAAGTTTTTATCTTAAGTTTGGGAACTTATTATGTCCACATCCCCAGTTGGTAGGTGTTCAGCCTTGGTTTGCGATGGTAAGATTTTATGTATTTATTAATTTGAAAAACTGCTTTAGGCTTATGGGTGTGTGTGCAGAAAACTTGGGAAATATTTTTGGAACTGATTCGTTAACCGAAATCGTTCTTTTAAGATTACTCGCAGGCTGGAGGGAGGAAGTAAATAGGTTTCCTCTTCAGTTCGCAATTTAATGTTAGAACTTACCTTAAACCAACTGTTTCAGGTTGTAATCTTAAAGAAAACGAAGTAATTTAACTTCACAGTTTGTTTTGTTGTTTTTGATTTTTTTGGTGTTTTTAACACTTTAGGAAAAGTGTTAATGAACTTTTTTGATATGATATTGTTTTTACAAAAACTTTTTACAAATTTGTGTGAAATTTGTACAGGGAGGGTTTTGAAAACCACTAAACTTAAAACGATTTTTTTAAAACACGCAACGACCTCCCTGGCAGCGGCGCCAAATTTTGATTGGTCCCGAAACGGTCAGATAGACCAAGGTCAATAAGTCAAAGACAGCCTCGTTCCAATACTCCGGTGATAGTATAGTGTGTCCCCGGGTCGTTAAAGTCCCAGCGAGATTGAAATGGTGTTATTTGAAATCGTTTAGAATGAGTGGCACTGAGGACAGTAGCCCAGATGATATGGAATTGATTTTGCTACTGTTATTTTGGTATTTGTACACAGATATAATATTCACAAATAACAGATACACAGATATATGCACAAATTTACAATTAAGATCACGTAACAGACAGGAAAAGTGGGATTTGGTAATTCACAAACTACAGGGGGTGCTTTTGAAACTTTTGAAACTTAGAATTAAAAGAAAATTGAAAATGAAAATGAAATTATAAAATGATTATTTTACTATTTAAATATTATTTAATTAATTAAACTATTTAAAATCTAATTTAAATTAACTAATAATATTACAAATTAAACTAAAAATTTGCAAAAACAATTTCTAAACTTAAAATAGAACTTGAAGAAAGTATAAAAAATAAAAATAAATATTTTTGTCTTTTTATGGGTTTTTTATATCAAAAACTATTTAACTTAATTAAATAATTAAATTAATTTAAATTACAATTAATACTAAATTAACTTAGAAAATTATAAGAAAATTTATAAAATTATTTAACCATCACAGGAATCCTACAAAATTATAAAACTTCTAAAAATTATGTTTAAGGCTAATCCACTAATTAATTACCTTTTAATTACTTTAGATCTATTTTAAATAATTAAAATAAGAAAAATGGAAAATGAACAGTAGAAACTAAAAATATATTTTCTAAAAGTCTTTACTAATTTATAAAACTTAGAAAAATTATAAAAACCTACTGTTGGTACTAAAAATTTAAGAAAACTAATTAATAACTAATATTACCTATTTAATTAATTAAACTAGTTTTAAATCTAATAATAGTAAACTAATCAGGAAAAATCTAAGAAAATTATTTTAAATACTTAAAGGTACTAGAAAATTTATAAAATTATAAAAATGGAAAAGTGCTTATAAATAAGCTAAAATGAAAAAGATAGTTTCTATTAAATAGAAGCTATCACTAAATTTAAAGTTGATTTTTGTTGGTTTTTCTTTTTCTAATTTACTTAACTACTGAAAATAGAAGACTTTTGTGAAAACACTTTTGAAATAGCTTATAAATAAGCTGTGTGCACCCCCTATCATAACCTAATCATCTATCTATAAATTGGCAATTGATAATCATACTTTATCACTTGTTTCTTCCATATCCTCATTTCTGGTAAAAAAAATATCTTATTATGTCTATTAGCATATATATATATATATATATATATATATATATATATATATATATATATATATATATATATATATATATATATATATATATATATATATTATGTCTATTAGCATATATATATATATATATATATATATATATATATATATATATATATATATATATATATATATATATATATATATAGGGTGGGGTATATGCTGCATACATATAGATATACATATGTAATATGGAGAATTTGAGCTCCGGCCAAGCAGTATATGTTGCATACATATAGATATACATATGTAATATGGAGAATTTGAGCTCTGGCCAAGCAGTATATGCTGCATACATATAGATATACATAGTAACACAACTAATAATTTCGGCTTACATAAGCACCCTCACCGGAAAATTCATTAACTCCGGCCAAGCAGTAGCAGATTCCGACACCGTCGCCGGAATAATTTCTGGCGAGACCTTTTTCTTTTCCAATCTATAGATCGGTGTATCCCCATAATTTCTGGAGTATTTGAGCTCTTGGCTCCCTCCACAACACCGCCACGCGCCACCCACCTTTTTCTTACCTTGTCTTTATAGATCTCCAAGCACCTTTTTCTTACCTTGTCTTTATAGATCTCCAAGTTTTAACAAAAGAGGTGATGGTGATGTGTGTTGTTGGTGACGGCGGTGGAGGTGGTATGTGGTGATAGAGAGTGATTGATGGCGCGTGAATAGTCTCAAAAGAAAGAGGAGGTGTTGAGGAGTGTTGTGCTGGTGGCTGTGTGGTTGTGGGAGTGGCGGTGGTGGCGTTATGGCGGTGGCAGCCGGCGGTGTGGTTGAGAGGAGGAAAGTTTGAGAAGATGGAAAGTTTGAGAAGATGGAAATGGAGGTTTAAGAGAGAGAGAGAGTTGTGTTTTATATGGGTATTTTGGTCTTTTAATACTTCTAACAAGAAGACAAGATATCAAATCAACTAGACACGTGTCACAAAATTGAGTGGGTCGCACAGTAGCACAAGTCGCACATGACCAAAATTGAAAGTTGTATGAAAATTGACTCAATTGTGATGTAAAATTCGATTTTAGGCATAAAATTGGAATTTTCCCATTATGTAACCATAGTGGTAATGGGGTCGGCTATATTTCGCATTCGAAAATGAAAAACCAATTAGCAGGAATATGAAGATAAAATTAGTGTTAAATTTTATTAGCCACAAAAGAAAACCCACTTTATTACACATTTATCATTTGCATTCACCATACACCATCGTGTTTCTATCAAACTTCTTTCTTTTCCTTTTATATAATCAACCTCAGCCACCAAATAGATATAATCTTACTTAACAACCCAAATCTTGAAACAAACTATTGAAAGTTCAATTATTTTTTAACAGATTTAAAACATTTGTTAAATAATAGATTATATACTAGACATATTGAAGGACAAAAATAGATGTCGATCTTTAAAAAAAAAAAAAAAAATCGAATAGAACCAGTTATTGTCTTTTAGAACCAAGGACTCCACACCCACATCCCGCCGGTGACAAAACGAAACGACCACAATTTGAAAAATCAGTTTTACATATAAAAAGTTATTGTCTTTTAGAACCAAGGACTCCACACCCTCATCTTTTAGGAATGTTGACATTGGATCCTTATTTCTTCTGACCCGTAACAATCCCTACTCCTTCAAACAATGCTTGTCCTCAAACTTGTTCCTCAGACTCATAATATCTTTGAATCAAATCGCCATAACTTTCAAGTAGCATCAGCATGTTATACAGTAGCAACTATACTTGTATCCACTTGTGTCAGCATGAATTCAACAAGTACCAACCATCAACAACAACCTGGAAAGCTTTGTCAATATCCCTTCCAACCTACTGATAAAGGAATTTTCATCCTTAAGTGTGATCAGCTGATGAACATCTAAAAATTCTTCCTTATGAGCAATCTCCCAAACACCCCCAGAAATAACAACTATATTAAAGGAGTTCACAGCTGAACCAACTACACAATCTATATCTTCTACTACACCCAATCCTTCTACACAGAACACCCCTACTACAATACCACAAACCACTGCCCAAAACACTCCCTTATCCACCACTGCTACTGCTGACCCAACCAATTCAACTCCAACAACTAATATCACAACTCCACCTATTCCCACAACAGCTGAACCACTCATCCCTTTCACCACAACTGCTGAACCAAACAACCTTTTCTTAGCGCAAACATCCTTACCCGAACCTTTATTAGACAATTTATCACCATTACTGACTTTCCTATGCTCACTAATAACCTCTGTAAACTTCACATCAACATAGCAACTTGCTCTTTTCTTTTTCCTATTTGGCCATTTCCAAATGTCAAATTTCCCTTTTCTCAGCTTAACTTTGCATCGTGTGTCACCCCTTTTCTTCCTTGTAGGCCATTTCCAATAATCAACTGTCACATATTTCTTCCTCCTTTTCGGCCATTTACATATATAAAACTTCAATTGACCAAAACTAGATTCCTTCCCAATAACATCTTCTTTCTCTATTGAAACATTTGTCCAGCTGCTACTTTGTTTGGCAATAGAACCGTAAGCGGAAACTATATCAGTTTTATCATCACCCAAGTACCTATCCGAACACCCTGTAAAACCATCCATTTCTGCCAATAACTGATGAAGGGTTTGTTTCCTTTCATCATTTTCCCATCCTAAACCCGTTTCTCTTTGCCAACCTATCTCATCATTAAACGAAATACAGGGCACTCTCGACTTCCAACGAACTTTTTGATCCACTTCCAACGACTTTCCCATATCTCTATGACTTGTCATTTGGTTGTTCCCACGGTTATTATTTGTTATTCCACCAACCAAAAATGACAATTCAATGTCACAATCTTCAACAAACGTTTTATCCCTTTTAATGTCAGAGCTAACAAACATCTTGTCAAATTTCCAAAGTCTGTTCATGAATTTGAAGTTCACATGACTACTTGCCCTTTCCCTTACCAATTGAATCTCTAAACCAGTAGCTCCTATAAAACCACCCAAAGCCAATGCCTCATCGAAATTACCTTTTCCAGCATACCCACCGATCATAGCAGTCCATGTGACACAAGTTTTGCTCATCATGTTGTTAATACTTATTGCTTCCATCTTGGTTGTCTGCTCACCAACTTCAAAAGCCTGATACAATACTTGTTTAAACTCAGACACCACTATTGCTTGACTTTGATTTTTTTTAATCTTTGAAGTCAACACATTAAACTCACTTCTCATTCTTGCTTTAACGTCCTCTACAACAAATTCCTCCGCATCACTTACGACCCTTATCATTTCCTTTCTTTGTTTGTCCCGCCACCATGGACGAGCCATGTTACCTTCATAACCAGAATCTACACTTCCCAAAACCCTTCTTCTCATGTTAATAAATCCATTATTACCCACTTCCCTTTGACTATCCAGGTTGTTTATAACAACAAGATTGAAATCTCCATTCTTACTATGTTTTTTCTTCAACCCAACAACACCATAACCCGAATCAAATGAAACCTTTCTATTGTCATTATCTTTAACGTCACTATCTTTTCCTTTAAAATTCCCACCACACCATATTCTTTTTCTTCTTGAAACTTTTTAACACAAACCTTAGTCTTCTCCAAGAATGGTGTCTTTAACAGTAAACTAGCACCATTACTGTCATCTTCATCTTCTGGTCTTAAACCACTATTGAATGTTTCCTCTGTTATCTTGTTTCCTGTAATAACTGCCATTTCTTTAGATTTTCCACCTTCCTTCCAAGAATCATCACCACCCATCAAACCAATGGTTATTCCTTCTACCCCATTTGCATGATTTGATTCTTTGACCTCATCATTTTCTATACCATTCCCAATATCTTGCTTTTGTTCCTTTTTCCCTGAATCATTATCAACAACACTAATACCGAAACCACTATTTTCTTTTTCAACCTCTTTTGAATGATTAATTTTCAAGACAAACTCTTGCAACTTAGCCAAATCATATGCATCATGAAGAGTTTTGGGGTTCCAAGGTCTAACCAAAATTTCAATTTTCGGTTGTAATCCGAAAATGAAGAGATCAATAAGATAACGTTCATCCAACCCCTTATTCCTAAATGAAGAATTAAATGCATCGTAATACTCGACTACAGTACATTCTTTTTTGAGAAGTTTATTCACACACATTTCATCAAACACTTTAGGATCATCAGAACAAGTGAATTGTCTTTTCAGATAATGTACTTGTAAATTGAGCGCTTCCATGGCTGTCTGAAGTCCACCAAGTGTTTCTTGCGTTGACTCCATTTGTTCAATTGACATCATCAATGGGTTGTTGCTTGTATTCACTATTGTAACAGAACATGTAACTAACTTTGTCGAAAAGTAACAAACTTCGCCAGAAAACGATCGGAGAAGATGATAGAAGTGCCAGAGTCGAAGCTCTGATACCAATTGAAACGTGCGTATCCTGGAATCAATTAAGAAATGGAGAATACGATTTCAATGGCAACAATTAGTTAGGAATCTATAGAATAAGAAACAAGATCCGAAACTAAATTGTTAATGTGATTTTCATGAACAAATGAATTTGTTATCATAAGAGAGAATTACAGAAAGAAATTGATTTGGTTTACAAAAGCTTGATTGAGAAATGAAGGTAAATGGCCTTATAAAGCCTAAGATGTAGAGTAACAGATTATGCCGCCAAAGTCTGACTAACTCTTGAATATTTATAATTCTAGCCCCTCATCTTTTAGGAATGTTGACATTGGATCCTTATTTCTTCTGACCCATAACACAATGCAGTTAAAGTGGAACGAGTTAGGAGAAGATGTTCTTGGAGGGGAGGCGGCAGTTATATTTGAGAGGTGGTATTAGGGCAACACATTAAGAGAGTGAGAGAAATTAACGTGGTCTTTCAATTTGAAGTAATTGACTAGTTTTGTAGAATTACTTGGTATATGATTTCTCAATTGCCTATTATGCCCCTTGAACCCTTCTAAAAAACTACCTCTTTTTTCATTTTATTACAAGACTGCCATCTACAATTTTGACCATTGATCATTATTATCTATGGCTTAGATTGGTTCTCGCAGTTCTCGCAATTTATTTGGTTCTGAAAAGAACCTTACACTATATATATATATATATATATATATATATATATATATATATATATATATATATATATATATATATATATATATAGGTAACTTCTTTCTCAAAGCACCACTCCTAGGGTAAGGTTCTTTTCAGAACCAAATAAATTGCGAGAACTGCGAGAATCATTTTCAACCAATCATTTTGCCTAGTCATACTTTTGATTTATTTAATTGATTTTATTTAGAAAAGGGCATTTTAGGAAACACAAACTTTTTAATATCTGCAATGAACCCATAATATTCGGAACACTAATATACGAAACTGCACATGTTTATGTATTCTAGATGTAAATATTTTCTCAATTTTGATGTTAATATAGTTTGCCTGATATCATGTTTTATATTTGGAAATTAATCACGTGAAGAATGAATCCTTCATTAAAAATCCAAGATTGGTGAATGTGATTTTTCAATAAAAAATAGAAAACATGAATTTTACACTTGTGCATGGAACAAAAGTGTTAATTGTATATATAACTTGTACTTGTGCATGAAATATAATACATTGTTTGTACGATATACATGTGTGCATGAAACATGTACTCAACAATACATTGTTTATACCAACACATGCAATTGAATAAAGCTGTAAATTATTTCATTTGAATTGTTTATCTTCGATAGATTTGAGAAACCCACATGTTCATGTAATCATCTTCGGCATCTTGATGAATCTCGTTTTTTAAACGATGTACATGTGTACGACTCTAATCTTTCATCTTCAATAAAGGCATTCAACAAACCTTCAAGTTGCTGCATGCATGCACATGTATTTTTTATCATAATTTTTTTTCGTTAAATCATCTTACGCTTCACCAAACCATGAAATCGGTACATATGTTTTTAATCCTTGTGCACTTGTGTTTTTATCGTCTCGCTCATATTAACTGATACAAGTCTGTGCCAACAGCCACAACGTCAAGTAACCTGCAACCATAAAACACATATGCACACTCTTTCAGAAATTTTATATCAACAATAAAAACACATATGCATCATTACACTAATTTTATATTAACCTAGAAACAAATGCGTCAATACACTAATTTTAAATTAACCTTGAAACATATATATATGCGCATTTCAGCCATAAAACACATATGCACATTTTTAATTGATTTTTACCCGTCATAAACACATATGCACCATTCTTCAAAACATGTATGCACCATTACTTAAAACTGCTTTTTCCTCATTTAATAAACAAAATAGATGCAGTGTTCATACGGACATAAATGAAATCAAAAGGGATGTCCATGTTAATCTTGAAACCCATAACGTATGACAAAAAAATATTTTAAACTGAAATAAAAACACATATACACAGAAGGTATCAAATTCATCACAAATTGTAAAAAACATATATGCACCTCAATAACACATACGCACACTCTTTTCATTGAATCGATAACTAAAAAACATATATGCACTTTCAATACATTTAAAATTTAAAACTGGAAAAACACATATGCATATAAAGACATTAAATTACTAATGTTATATCTAGAAACAAATAACTATTCTATAAATTATCATCTTAAAAGATTTAATAGAAACGAAATCAAAATATACGAGTGCCAAATAATCTACAATTCAATTTTTAGATGAAGTTTGATTTTTAGTTATCTTATTGTAATATATGAAGGAAAAAAATACGAGTATATATTGATAATTCTTGCAAGGGACAAAAGATGGCAAACTACCATAACAAATTTCAATCACATTATTGGACCATTCTTAACTAAATTGCAGCCACATGATCATATTAATTAACGAATTAATTGATTCTTTTTTCAACGAAAATTAATTGATTCCACTTATAAAATTTATAAACAAGCATATAAAAGTACAACCATCACTTGATCGATACAGTTAGTGATAATATAAATTAATCAACATTCGTAACAAGAAAAGAGACCTGACTTTTGATGACCACTGTGAAGAAGCGATTGAGTCTGACGGAAGAACAAGACATTAGACGTAAGATCGATTGAAGAAGAGATGCAGCGGCTAGGGTTTTTTTTTAGAGAGAGATAGATGAAGATTTTGATAAATGGGAATTTCTAAATCACGTTTCCAAAATAGCGATTTTGTAGGTGCTACGGTTACAAATGCGTAAAATGTGTATTTCATGACATGCCCTTATGCAATAAAAATTAATTCAATAAATAGAAAATGTGATTATTCAAAATGATTGGATAAGAATGGTTCTCGCAGTTCTCGCAATTTATTTGGTTCTGAAAAGAACCTCACACTATATATATATATATATATATATATATATATATATATATATATATATATATATAGGGAAGGGATCAAGTAAGAAGAATAATTAAAATAAGAAGGGTAAGAAGTAATTCTAGCCACACATTTCAAATTAGGAGGGAAATTTTGAAGGAAAATGCATCCATTTTTGTAGGTGCATCTGAAATGTGTGGTTGTGGTTACTTCTTGTCATTCCTATTTTAATTATTCTTCCTATTTGATCATATATATATATATATATATATATATATATATATATATATATATATATATATATATATATATATATATATATATATATATATATATATATAATTTTGTTTTGAAAAATTCTGTTGTAGGGTCAAGCAATGGAACAGAATATCACTCAGGTGTGCGATATAGACCCTATGCTCGATGATGTCAAGATAATGGTACGCTGCATTAGCCTCTGGAAATCACACCCTGTAGGAAAGCCTAATGAAGTTTGGAGTTTAAACATGGTTTTCCAAGATGCACAGGTGTTTTTATACATATACTTTATACATGCTTTATTATGAGCTTTTTCAAATTCGGATAAGCTGTCCATAAACCGACAAAGTAAGCTAATCGAAAGACCCTGTAAATGTGTTTGGCAAAAGGATCTTTAATCGTGACCGTAAAGTGTAGGATTTACGTAAAAGGAAAAACTTGAGAAACCCAAATCAGAAAGGTAATTAGTTTAAGGATACAAGGCTAATTTGTGATTTTGTTTTCTGCATTAGGTTTCATTAAAGTCATCAGAGTTTGTAGAATGTCAATGTTCAACAAATGAATTCATGCACTCCTGCTTGCTATTTTGGAGGTCTAAATAATATTAAAGTCAGAAGATAGGAAGGAGGCACTTCGTAAACAGGAACTAAAGCTTAGTTGTGTCTTCCATTTCATTAAGTTGTTTAATAATGTATGTTGTATATGTATTTAGACTGAAATGGGAAATATCTATCAAGTGTATATAGTTGTAGAACAATAGTGATAAATAGTTTTATTAGGAACGAAACATTATTTGAACTTTTGATTTGAATAATACATGGGCAGGTTTCGGATTGAACTCGCCAATGGTGCAACACATATAAAAGTTGCAGACTTCATTTGTGAGCTTTCATTTTCTGTAACTTTCAGCTAAATAGATAGAAAATCGTAGAGCGCTCACACAGAAGTAAGCAATCCTTCTTTTACAAACTTTTGACGATCAAAGTTTCTGTATAATATTGACTTATACTATTTCTTTTTTTTCTATGCTAGGCTGGTAATAATGTGGCTCTCCTTTTAGAGGGCATAACATCACTTCCTGAAAATGTCGTAAGTACTATCACTTATTGTATTAATATTCAACTATGCGTTTTTAGTACTTAGGTTATCTTGCTAATCATTACTTTGATTATATCTGTTGTACCATATTGTGCACACAACACTTGGTGATATCCACATGAAGTTGTCCCATCTCCTAAGAGGCTATCAAAGGTTTTATGATACAGACTGGAGACCTCTTGCAGTTTAAGACATGATATATCACATTGTCGATGGCAAATGCGGGCGTAAACACTACCAGGTCTCAGTTCTTTAATTATAACGACTCTTGCTACGCCATGGTTGGATAATAAGCATATTGTCTTCCACAGAGTTATAGCTCAGGTAATTGCCTGCCAGGCAAACATTTATTTTGAAACTCTCGACTTTTTTTGTAAAGTGGGTTAGATGAAATTCTTTTGAAACAAACCTTATATCAAACCATAATGATTTGTTATACGTTTTCGGATTGATTTTGAGTTTGTGTTTTTTAGTTAAGGTTTTTGTGATTGGGGATTTCGGCTCTGTTATTAGGAAGTTAATTTTGATATTGTGATGATGAATTTGTAAAATTTTGATTTAGCAAGCTTATTAGAATATTTGAGTTTTAAAGTTGTAGATGATATCCTATGTTGATATTATTGGAAATTTTAGAATAAATTGAAATACTGTATCATAACTTGAAAAAAATGTATATAGTATTATGATTTGTGTATGAAATCGTTTTTGATTATTTGAGACATGTAAAGTATTGATTTTTATAGGTATAGCTGATACTCTATGGGTTATGTGTAAAAATGAATCCATTTAAGTTTTATTAATCATGTCGTCATGGCATGAGGATGAAGTAACATGTCAAATCAGTTCAATACAGGTCGGATCGTGTCAAGTTCGGTTGATCCCAATACTTTTTGTCCAAAGTCATAAAGTTGTTAAAAAAAGTGTGTTAAATATGATTACAAAAACAATGTCTTTTTTGTTGGATATCAGGAGATATTATTACGTCTGGAGTGTTTGATAACCTGTAGATGAAATTGTTAATGTAGGTTTTATAAAGTATGAATTTGTTTGATGATAGTGTGTTTTTTTTATGAATTTAGTTTTTAGGCTGTAGATGAAAATGGTAACATAGGTGTTTAAAAAATAAGGTATACTTGAGCTGAATTAGGTAATATAGGTGACGTAAAATACAGTGATATAAGCACAGGGATACGTTATGTCAAGTAAATTTCTTACAGCATCTTCCAAACACCTTCTAACAACCAAAAAACCCCTTTGCAGCAGTACCAAACACCCCCTTACAAAGTGATTCCTGAACAAGATGATCTAACTGATGTAAATAGGCAGTTGAAGGTACATCAGCGTGGCACACCTATTCAGCCAATCAAGTTAGCATCTCATTTTTCCTTTCATGTATCTATGTATTATGTATAGAATAAATATTTTTATGTAATTTTGTCTCATTTCTACTAATTTGAATAATTTAGTCTTTTGTTTACTTATATAAGACTATATAGGTCAATCATGGCGGATATCTAATTTCTGATTACTCCATTGGGTCAAAAGTTGTAGCACTACCTACTTGGGAAGAATAATAGCAGGTGAGCATTCGGGTTATACTCTGGCTATTTAATATATTCATACCAAGGTGTTTGATGAGTTGCTTTATTGAAAACAAGTTTGAGTTGAGTATCCACTTCTTCCAAGATAGTTGTTAAAACTTTCATGTTGATTTAGATTTTAGGGTATCGATGTAGTAAATTTCATTGTTTTTGGTCAATTATGGGCTAATATTATCCAAGCACTCAAAAGTGCACATCATAGAGTAACAAGTAAAATTTTGGTTGGCCACGTTGAGGTGTCTACTTCCTGACTTATAGCTTAGTGATAAAGTCCACAAGTTCCTGTCTAAAGTTACATTGCTATCATCCACCCTGTATTGAACTAATTTTATATCAGTACACACGTAAGTCGACAAACCTATAAAAACTTAAACATCCATACATGTTTGTTCGTGTAGTCTTGAACATAAAGTACCACGAGTATTTTTTTATTATTAATATGTTTGCTACTTTTACTATCTTGGTCAAGGTTCATTTATTATCTATCAGATTAGGCGCATTACCGTCTTGACTCTTGAGTAATTTCTATTTTTTCACTTCATATAGGCCTTTAGTTTCATGGAATGGGATGCTCATTGTTAGTGGCTTCACTAATTTTTTTGATTCTACTGCCTCTAATATTTTGTGAGTTGCTAAACCTTTGAGTTATTTTCTACCCAATTTTCTATTTGCTTTGGAATTTTCTCCAACTTATGTAACTTCTTGCAGTTCAATGGAAACACATAAATCAAAAGGTAGGTTTGTGTAGCGAAAAAGGCGTTAGAGGAACTGAAAAAGAAGATATACCCATTGGATGACTGACGTGGTGCCTTGATTATAGGGATACATCCGGAGAATGAATATATGTTTCTTATGCTGCAAATTAAAATAATAATAATAAATAAATAAAAAAGAAAAAAAAAGATAAGAAAAAGTCAATGTAAGTTAAAAATAGTTTAAACAGCCCATTTTTAGGTCATTGATTCAGAATTGCCATATCTAACTAAATATTGAAATAATTTTGTTTGCTTTATCTGTTTGTGTAAGCAAACTACATGTTAGTTGCTAATTTGTTGGTCTCTTAGGCTATGACTTTAACTACTGTATAACTTGAAATTTGTTATAATCTTTGTGTGTGCATGCATATCTTACTTATATATACTTATATAAGTTTGTATGTGTATAATGGGTACTGATGAGGATCAAGTTCGACACAACAAAAGAAAAGGAAGGCAAAGACAGTGATCAAAAGCCATGAACTAAAATTACTTTTCTAAATTACATTATTATTGAAAATAAAATTCTATATGTATATTTATCTGATTTAAGGAGACAATACGTCCCGTTTAAATGTATTTTTTTTAACATTAAATGTGTGTCTACCGGTTTTTAGAGAAGGTATTTTCCGTTGCAAAACACGGGTATAACTTTTATAATTGACATGCCTTTAAGTGATGGACAATATGAGATTTGTGTTTATAGGGTGAAAAAGTTGAAACGTGTAGGAGCGTAATATGTGTACCTAAATGTAATTTTTTGATACATTACAAGTGGAATGTACCGAGAGGACTTCGTCCCAACCGTCTTATGTCAAGCATAATCTATTTAGATTGAGCGACATCTTATCTTTGTGAAATTGGCAACCACTTAATATTACTCTTAAATGCTTGGAGGCATGTGAAGGCATCATGTATATGGTTGTTAATAAGTAAATGCGTAATTTGTCGTATTTAGTCTGTAAAAATGTAGAGGGTGCTAATTCTCTCGATGTATAAACAAATTCTAAAAGTTAGCCGATCATTGGGCGGAACTTGAGGCTATGATAATATAAAACCACAATCAAACAAATCGACCTATTAGTTCAAGTAATAGGAAACGATAGTACAATATACTATCCAAGTATGCTTTTTGTTTATTTATCACAATGCAATATGACGACCAAATTTTATCTTATATGCAATTTATAACGGACTAAATGAATTATAATTACAAACTTTGTTGCAATTTACATTCTTAATCTATTATCAAACCATTTGTACTATTTTTTTTCTTAACAACAATTTCTTAGAACTAGCCGCCCATCAGGCGGGCCTTGAAGCTAGTATAAGTATATAACGTAAACGCCGACACTATTATAAGAGTGGAAGGTTAGCTTGAGTAGCTAACCTCTTCATTCCGGACCCACGGGTGTTATATCACCCGAACAGCTCTTCACAATTAACCTCCTCCTCACCAAACAACTAACCTCAACTTACTTATTTGGGCCCTACCACTTACAACTTTATTTTTTTATTCATTTCATTAAATAAAGTAAATTCATTTCACTAATTATAAAAAATAATACAACATACTAATTTTATTTTATCCAAATAAAAAACATTCGATACGAACTAAAAAAAAAAAAAAAACAAAAAAAAAAAAAAATACGCGATACTAAAAAAAACATACGATACGAACTAAAAAAAATACGATACGAACTACAACACATCAACTTTTAACGAACCTAATTATTCCTATTCTGTTGAATTTCTTCCCATTATTGTTGTTGTCAAACATGCTCGATGAGACATCGTTGAAGTCTTGCGTATGTGCGTTTATCGTGTAGTTCTTTGGTTTTTCTTCTTTGCGTTGCGCATCGTTCAACCCATGTCTGTTGCATATTTGGCGTCGGAAGAATATACATTTCGGCTGCTTCGGATATCGCAAATTTTTGATCTTTCAAAATCATGTTATGCATTATAATGCACGAGTACATGATTTGCCGTAACTTGCCCACAGTAAATTGGCGCGCCGGTTCGGAAATAATATGCCAACGTCCTTGGAGGACACCAAAAGCTCTTTCGATATCTTTTCGAGCACTTTTTTGTCTCGCTTTCCATGCGGCGTTTCTTGGGTTGCTTGCAACAGTAAAGGATATGACAAACGCTGCCCACTATGGGTAAATTCCATCAGCTAGATAATACCCATGCTTAAATTTTCTTCCATATACTTCAAACGGAAATTGATGGCCAATATCATCAATCAGCTCGTCGAATAACGGAGAATTATATAAAAATCGTTATTCGCACCTGCCACACCAAAAAATGCATGCCAAATTCAAAAATCATACGACGCAACAGCTTCAAGCATTATAGTTGGATACTTTTTATCACCTCTGTGAAATTGCCCTTGTCATTCTTTCAGACAATTCCTCCATTTCCAGTGCATACAATCGATGCTTCCCAACATTCCCGGTATCCTATGAACCGCGTTATGTGCGTGGTATAACTTGTGAATGTCATCCTCGTTTGGTTTTCTTAAAAACTCCCTCCCATACAATTGGATTATGCACATAGTAAAAAAAATCTAGACAATCGCGTGCACAGTGTTCACCTATTTGTAAATACTCATCTAATGCATCAGGTGATATCCCGTAAGCCAATTGGCGTAAGACACATGTGCATTTCATAATCACACTAAAACTCATTACACCCGCAGCATTGGTCGGACTCTAAAGAAATCAAAATGCGCAGGAAGAGGATGATTAGTTTCAATATATGTTTCAATACCTTGGACTATTTCTAAAAATAGTTTACGGCTCATACGGTAACGACGTCGAAAATTTTCTTCCGTATATTTTGGTCGTCACCAAAATAGTCAGTCAGTAGACGTGCTTCAGCACCTTCACATTCACGGCGGATGTATCTAAGGCGTTGTGAAAGACCGGCTTCTTGGTTTTGCAACAATTGCTCATGCTCAAATTCTTGGAGAATCAACTCTAGCTCCGTTATTTCTTCAAAGTCGCTAACACTTGAATATGATGATTCGCTCATGTTTCTTGCTTTTAAGTGTAAGTGTTTGAATATAATAAGTTGTGTAATTGATAGAAATGTCTAAAATAGGTTTGGTATTTATAGTGTAAAATAAGTTAGGTTTTTAAAAAAGAAAAAAAAATGAGTAACATTAAATAATAAAAACGTTGTATAACGTTTTAAAAAACAGAAAAAGCTGCACATTCGTACAAATTTTTGGCTCGCCGTGCCCACAAAGCACTGCCCAACGAAGAACAACGGCGAGGGGGGACGGTGTGGCGAATAGGAACGGCGAGATGTGGCCATTGCCACGTATAAACGACGAAGAAGAACAGGGAGCTGCACCTTGCACTCTAAAACCCATCAAGTAAATGGGATTTGAAAATATTAGTGGGCCCTTCCAACTTTTCCCTACCTCACTTTCATAGTTTTTAGAGTTAACGAGTAATGACTTAAATCGTCCATGTGATTTGTCGGGTATAACAAAAATGGTCCATAACTTTTTTTTTCCCGGATCCTCTCCTTGTGGTTTTGACCCATAACGGGTTTGGTCTCTTGACCACTTTTTCTGTTAGTTTAATCTTCAGTGATGGTTGAAATGACACTAATAGCATTGGATACAGTGGAGGCGTGGCTCTTGTGTCATGAACAAAAAGTGTTGTCACGTCAGCAAAAGTCTAAATGGCACCAGAAATCTCATGACACCACATTCTGGCCGTTACAATTGGCAGCAGAAAATGTGGTGTTGTCGTCCATTTTTTTTTACATAAAATAAAACATACACAAAATAAACTAAAATAAACTTCATTGAATTGAAAAAAAAAATTACATTAATAAAAAAAAGTTACATAAAAATAGAAAACTTAATACGTAAACAAGAAATAAAAATTACAAAGTAGTCATTAAAGTTCCATAAATGCTCCAGAAAGTCTTGTCGAAGATTTTCGTGCACTTTTCTATCTCGAAGTTCTTTATTTTTTCTAACATGTAAATTACATCTTTCCATCCAAGTATCTGGAATGTTCGGACTTGGATCAACGAACATATCTCTTAAATTCACTTCGAATCATTCGTCTTCCAATATCATATTGTGTAACATTATACAACAATACATGGTTCTTTTCAAGGCGTTGATTTATAAAGCACGTGCCGGTTGTCGTACGATTCCCCCAATGACCTTGTAGGACTCTGAGAGCTCGTTCAATATCTTTTCTAGAACTTTCTTGAACTCTTTTGAATTTCAAATTTTTTTCAGACCTTGCAACACTAAACGTTTTGACAAATACGGACAATGTTGGATAAATGCCGTCGGCTAAATAGTAACCTTTCTTATATGTATGTCCGTTTACTACAAATGGACATTCCGGAGCGCTACCGGCAAGTTCATCATCAAATAATGGGGAACCATATAACACACATTAAGATCATTATTTAATCCCGGAACACCAAAATATGCATGTCAAATTCATAATTTTTGATCTGCAACAACTTCTAAAATAAAAGTTGGGTATTTATAATCTAGTCTTTTGAATTTAGCTTGTATGGCCTTTGGTCAATTTTTCCAATCCCAATGCATACAATCAATACTCCCGAGCATTCTCGGGAGTCTATATTTTTCTTCATGCAGTGCATATATTTTTTCAAAATCCGCTGAAGTGGGCTTTCTTAAATATTTCTCAATGTATAAAATATGTATGCATTTAGTAAAGTTGATTGGCTCCAAATGGTCAACCTAATTGACCATGTTAATGGTCAACAAAGTCAAACAGCCTAGAGTCAATCTCCGTGGAAGTATAGGGATTTCCCCGGGTCGTTATGTCCCAGCGAGGTGTGATGGTATAGAAAACGGATTTGTGATCGGGTGATTCTGAACAGGAAAGGGGTAATAAGGGTTTTGAATGATTACGCTAAGGAAATATGAATGAGAACGATTTTAACAAACTATATTAACAATTACGTGAAACCTAGTTAACCTAAAACGTAATCTAAAAATTTAAAATCAGAGTTTGCTTATAAATAAGCAGAAAAATAAGCCAAAAGGGCTTAAATAGAAGCTATCACTTTTTTTTATATTTTTGGTTTTTCTTTATTTTACAAACTACTTTTACTAACGTAATCTAAATTTTAAAAACATAAAAGTTTATTAAATAAAACGCGAGTGCGCAAAATAAAACGTGAATTTTAAGCTACGCTATCCCTACGGACATGAAAATTACATTTCTACGATCCTAATGATAAAATAAAATTAATAGAAAAAAGAAAATATTTTTTAGACTTTTTATTTAATTATTTATTAATTAAAAACTATTTAAACTTAATTAAACTATTTAAACCAATTTAATTATAATAAATACTAAACTAATTTATAAAATTATAAAACTTTTTATAAAAATACATTAAAGTGACAGAAACTTAACAAAAATATAAAATATCCTAAGTTCTAACAAATACGCTATTTTTATAATTAATTAGTTATTATTACTTAAAACCTAATTTAAACTATTTTAATTATAATAAATATTAAACTAATTTCTAAAATTATAAAACTTTTTATATAAATACTACATGTTAATAAGGTCCTAGGAAAAATATATAAAAGCTAGGTACAATGTAAAATAAGCAAACAATAAGCAGATTTAAGCTGTAATGGCTTATTTGTACCAACAAAACAACCAAGGGTCTAATATTAAATTTTGCAAAGGTTGTTTGAAAAAAGACCCAAGGGCGACTGGTTGTGATGTTGTTTGTGAACTGAATGGCGTGGGTTCAAGTCCCACCCATGTCAGTTTTTGCAAATTTTTTTTTTTTCAATTTTTCTTTTACAAACTTAATAAGCACACAAAGATAAGCAATTTTTACAACTACCATATTTCATGAAGCTCACTAAATAAGCAGTTGGAAGGGACAACATTAAGCAGTTTGCATATAAGCTAAAAAGAAGAAATTTGAAATCCTAAAGGCTATACAAAAGCTACTACAAGCTGACCCAAGGGGTGGAATAAGCTAATGGGATCTAAGGGGGACCTGATGAGCTGGAACTAATAGAAAAAACACAAGTAAAAAGCTTATAAGCTCAAATAAGCAATCCAAATCCCCTGGTACTTATGCAGGCCAAACAGGCCTATTGGGGCTTTTGCAGGCCTAAATTTTGCTTATCCAATAAGCTTTCAAGCCAAAAATAAGCTTGGAACCACCAACTTGGTCCACTGAGCTTTTAAGAAAACCCAACAACACAAGCTAATACCCATAAACAAGCCCACGATGAGCTTGTCAATGCAGCCCTTTATACTGATGAATCAGTATAGAGGGTGTGATGGCACAAACTTTTAGGACCAAAATAAGTGGCTGATTAAGCAGTATATTGAAAACAAAGCACATACATAAGAAGCTAACTAGGAGGGCTTACTAAATTATGCAAAAGCTAAGGCTAGGGTTCACTGATGAGCTCATAAGAAGCTCATGAAATTGGGCTTATGAGATAACACCCCCTGGTGCAGGGGAGTGTTCAGTGAAACATGCTGAAAGATCAGGTCAAATATGCATAAAGGAAAAATCTTAAAAATGAGCAAAAATTAGAACAAGCAAGATGAGCAGCCAAATTTTAATGTTCCAAAAGCCCATAAGCTAAAACTTAAAATTGAAACCAAGAGAAATCCCACAAAAATTACAAAACTGACAAGCTTAGGCCATTTTGACTTTTTGCTTAACCTGAAATTTTGACTTACTTGAGATTTGGATGATCCTAGGTAACTAAATATGTTGTATTACCCTAAGTTATGATTAAAATAAGCTAGCTTAATAACTTATTTTATCTAAAATGGAGATTAACTATCTAAAATCCTAGTAGTGAACAAGTTAATGAGATTAAACTTAAGTTTGACTATTCTAAAAAATGACTTACTGTCTTTACACTATGAATGTTCAACAATGACCTAATGCAACATATTCTAATCACTTGCTACACACAAATTCTCACTGGACACAGTGAATGACCCTGAGCCAAACACTCCTTAAGTTTTGACTATTGGACTTTTTGTGAAGCAGTTTGATAAACTAAACCATGAACCCACTAATTCAACTTATACTAACCTTAATTAAGTATAAACTAACAAAATAAACAACAAACAACACCTATAACTAGGTATGACAGATTACGCAAAAAAAACATTGAGGAGGATCCTTACAAATGTCCAAGCTGTGAACCAAAATGAACCAGAGACTTCAAACCACATCCCTATTGCTCCCCAGAGCTCTAAACCAAATTCTTTCAACCATTAGCTCTTCTCCATCATCTTGGACATGTGACTTTTGATTTTTCTTTTATTTTTCTTATTATTTTTTTATTTTTTTATTTTTAAGTTTTCTGAATCTAACTGGTTCAAATGCTTTCCCAGCTTATTTAAAAGCTTATAATCAACTTATGTAGAGCTTGAGGAACACTAAAACACCTATTGATAACAAGAATTTAGAGAATACGAATTTTCACATGAAAACTGCAAAGTTGAATTTGAAACAATAAGACTTGAATTTAAAGGTTAAGAAAGTTTACATTACACTAGAATAATTGAGTACAACCTTATTTAGCTAAAATTAACATCTAGAAAGGAGAATTACATTAAAGCGAAATTAAAAACTAATCTACAACTACTGAGTTCCCCATTATCTATCTTCTCTCTTTTTATAAGCTTCTAGGGGTTCTTGGAGTTTTTCCCACCTCTATTCTTAACCATTGGATTCATAAAAATGATCCTAGCCATTGATGAAGTTTCGGCGGGAAATTGGGGTGTTGTAATTTGGCCTCTAGCTCTTGGCAGGGGGTATTTGTTATTTAGTTGTTGTTTTGAGGTGAGTAGGAGGGGGGGTAGAGTGTGACAGAGGTGGTGATGATGAGGGTGCAGGGTGGTTTTGCAGGGGAGGTGGTATATGGTATTGGTGAAGGAGGGAAGTGGTATTGGGGGTGGTCAAAGCTGGGTGTTGACCCTGGCTTGTTTATTCAAAAAGGGAAGTGGGCTGAGGAGGGTATGGGCCAGGTGTTGGATTGGGCTGGATTTAATGGGTGTATTTTGGAGTAATAATAAAGAAGGGTCCGTTTGGTTTGTATGGTATTGAGCCCAAGGACCAATTTTGAAACTTTGGATTTTTGAGGGGCCTGAAATGGCAATTTTCCAAAATTTCTTCAAGGGATCACACCTGTCATAAATTAATAGTACAAGGACCAATTTTTGATAATTTTTACATTTCAAAACTCCAGGGACCATTTTTGTACTTTTCCAAACTGCAGGGACTAAAGGTGTAATTTTCTCAAACTTTTCACCCAAGGACTAAATTTGATAATTTTTTACTTTTAAAAACCTTGGGTTGACTTTTCTTTCATTTTAAACCTTTAGGGACTAGTTTTGTCAATTTATAAAACTTAAGGGCCTGAAACTGCCAATTATGCAAACTTTGTTCGTTTTTCATTTGTTTTTAAACATTTTGCATCTAAAACATATAAAACACACTTTTTGGAACAATTTCTGTATTTTGATGCATTTCTGAGTGTTTTTGGATGTTTTGACAGTTCAGATATAATAAAAATGATGAGTATTTACACACTCATCAATCCCCCACACTAAACTATTGCTAGTCCCTAGCAATCTTTTGAGAAAAACTTAATGGATTTGAATCTCTTTACCAAAAGCCATCACTTCTGGAATAGCCAAATGTTTCTGCTCAAGTAAGAACTATGGTCCACCTGATAACCATGTGATTTTGAGCAAACCACCAGCTTTCAACGGATTTGATTTGTCTTTACCAAAAGTCGTTTGCTTCTGGACTAGCCAACTCTTGATGGAATAGTCAACATCTTGGTGAGCTGATTACCAATTATGGTTTTTCCACTGCCTTTACCACAAGCCATAATCTTGCGGGCTAGCCAACTCTTTCACTTTTTAGGATATGGCAAGTTGAGATACCATACAATTTTGGGCAAATTGTAAGCCATAAACAGATTTGATATATCTTTACCAAGAGCCATTTGCTCCTGGATTAGCCAATACTTTTGTCGGTTAGACAAGGCGGACTGATAACCACAAAAGTTTTGAAGCTCAAGTGAAACATTTTTAAATTTTTTTTTGCCAAAAACGGGGGTACTAGAAGGTAAAATGTGATAAAAGTCGCTAGAATACCCCCCCCCCCACACACACACACACTTAGAATTGAATATTGTCCTCAATATTCAAAGTCCCGGCTATTATGCCGACTCTTTGAACGTAAAAGGGCAACATTACAAGCTAAATGTGGAAACACCATTTTCTTTTCACTGTATTTGTAACCACAACAGGGGTAACTCCCCCACACTTAGGGTGAAAACCCTAAGTATATGCTATTGTTTTTGTTTACCGAGTCGCTAGCTTGACTCGACCCCGAATTCATTTGTTCTTGGGGAAGCATGATGTGGAAGAGACAATCTCCATCGGACTTTCATTCAAGATGTTTGGACAAACATTTGAAGCATGTGAAAGTTCCACACCGATGAGATATACAGACCCTGGCTCAAAAGAATGGTAAATGGAAATGCCGGGGTCAAAGATAGTGTCTTCATTCCCGAAGGAGTGAAGAAGAGAGGAAGTCGCCGAGAATGTCATGAGAACAATGATGACAAGATGCTCATCCTCAAGATCAGGTTTAGTATCCTGAATTTGGATTTTTTCGGTTAAGATCTTAGGGTTAGAAAACATCCTGGGTGGGAGGGTGGGATAATTTGTCATAGAAATACAAATTCTCATGATTGAGAATCTTTCCCCCCGATCATGATATTTCTTGCCATCATACTCCGGAGGAGTCATGATAAGGTGATTAATGATGAGCTCAGAAGGTATTTCATCAACATCACTGATGTCTCCATAAGATAAAGAATTTTCAACAGTGCGTGAATCACTAAGCTCGGTGTTGAGATAGGAATTGAGTGATGGATCATCATTCAATAAGCTTTCAAGGAAAAGAATATCCCCCTCAGAATCAAGATAGTTATCATCAACTGCATACAAAGTTGAACTATCTAGGGCAAGGAATGCTTCGACTTCTTCCAGATCATCTTTGAAATCAAAGAGATCATCATCACCTCCCGATGGAAGTGGATTGGTGTGAGTGAATTCATCGGCAAACTCCTCGAGAAGAAAGTCAACATTAGAGTGGGGGAGGGATGCATCAACATACTCAATGTCTCCATAAGATAAACAATCATCACTGGAATCAGAGACAATCTCAATTTGATCATTTGGATTATCAGGGGAGAAGGAACATCACACACTTGATCAAAAGTTCCCTATGACTCTCTCGGGATTGGGACAAGGATCTCAACACTAGACTTTATTAATTCGTCCGATTCCTTATTAGGAACAGTGCTAAGATGCTCATCCCCCATGTTTAGAGAGTGAGTGGGAACCTCGGGCGTGATAACAACAAACTGAGGGAGTTTAGAAGTACTAGCAGTTATGGAATATTCAAGTTCCATTTGATCAACGGCTAGTGACTTCGTCTCATTATTTTCTCCCTGATTTTCAATGGAAGGAATTACAACAGATGAATCTTTTTGAATAACGACAATGTTATCTTCATCATCATCACTGTCATCATCGTCATCATATAGAGAAGCATAGCGTAGATTGGCACGTATTTTAGCTGCTCTTTGTTCAGCAAGTAATTCTTCCATGCTTATTTTGTTTCTAGCATCTCGTTCTTCAGCAAGTAATTCTGCCATTGATTTCTCACGAGAATCTTGAAACAATGTAATAGCCAACCCATCCTTAAATTCTTTCAATGCTTCAAGAGCCTTTAGACAAAGGTCTTGCTGAGTTTCATGAGGAGTTGCTTGAATCAATTGGTACTGTGGAGGTTGGTCTTGAAACAAATAGTCGTAATTGTTGCAAGGAAATGGATTCCCTGTTTGACAATCCGAGCTAAAGTGAGGACCTCCACAGTATTCACAACAGTAAGACTGATGTGGCTGTGAGTCATATGTGCTAGAGTCATAATTGTTATCAGGAAACTGCTCATAGACAAGCATGTTGCCCGATTGACAATCAGAACTGTAGTGTGGGCCACCACAGTGCTCACAACAGTAAAACTGTTGATTTTGGTTTGGTGAATTGTATGGATATTGGTCATAACCAAAATTTTGACTATTTTGACAATCAAAACCTTGGTGAGGACCTCCACAATATTCACACGAAAATTTTGGTGTATTTTGATACGAAGCATCATTGTGGTTTGGATAATATGATTCTTGCTCGTATGAATGTGATGGGTAATTGAAAAAATTTGAAGAGTCATGAATGAGTTCTGATTAGGATCATAAGCAAATGAATTCCTCGAACCACAAAACAAACAACTTCCGTCTCGAATATCATTACCACATTGTTCACATGTACACCAACGACATGGTAAACCAAAAAGCGGCTCACCACAACCGACACAAGGAATAAAATCCGGAGGTGGGACAAGTGGTGTGCTCTTAGAGCTAGGAATTTCCACCACTTCCGTTATGGTCTCGGGTTTTTGTTCTTGATAAATGTGAAGATTGGGCAAGTCGTTCTTTTTAGTCACTGCCCTAAGCTCTGTACATTTGCTTGACGACCTTATAACCTTATATCGTGAAAGGTCAGGATTGATTTTTGAAGGTTTGTCATTAATAGCACGTATCTCGGGCTGTGAAGGGTAGTTGGAAGAATTTGGTGAATCATTGAGAGAATTTGGACTTATGAATAGATTGCACACAGTACAAAATCTGTTACTACAATTATTGCCACATTTCTCACAAATACACCGGAGACAACGAAAGCCGTTCTCAATCGGGCTTTTACAGTGAAAACACTTGTAGCCGAGAGACGCCATAGGAATTATACATGAGAGGGGTATAAGAAGGTAGAATCAAATGGATAGAGGGTAAAGGTGAATATTTTTAAATTTTTTGAAAGACATTTTATATACAAATAAGAAAGAAAATCTTTTTGGGTTTTTTGTGTTCGTTGAAAACTGATTTTAAAATGTTTTCGTGAACTATTTTGTTTTTATAATAAGAAAATATGAACAAAGGATGGTAAATATACAATGAGTGTATATTCAGATTCACTAATCTGTAAAACCGTTTAGAATAAGCGCACGACCTCCCCGGCAGCGGCGCCAAAATTTGATTGGCTTCAAACGGTCAACCTAATTGACCAGGTTAATGGTCAACAAAGTCAAACAGCCTAGAGTCAATCTCCGTAGAAGTATAGGGATTTCCCCGGGTCGTTATGTCCCAGCGAGGTGTGATGGTATAGAAAACGGATTTGTGATCGGGTGATTCTGAACAGAAAAGTGGTAATAAGGGTTTTGAATAATTACGCTAAGGAAATACGAATGAGAACGATTTTAACAAACTATATTAACAATTGCGTGAAACCTAGTTAACCTAAAACGTAATCTAAAAATTTAAAATCAGAGTTTGCTTATAAATAAGCCAAAAGGGCTTAAATAGAAGCTATCACTTTTTTTATATTTTTGGTTTTTCTTTATTTTATAAACTAATTTTACTAACGTAATCTAAATTTTAAAAACGTAAAAGTTTATTAAATAAAACGTGAGTGCGCAAAATAAAACGTGAATTTTATGCTACGTTATGCCTACGGATATGAAAATTATATTTCTACGATCCTAATGATAAAAGAAAATTAATAGAGAAAGGAAAATATTTTTTAGACTTTTTATTTAATTATTAATTAATTAAAAACTATTTAAACTTAATTAAACTATTTAAACCAATTTAATTATAATAAGTACTAAACTAATTTATAAAATTATAAAACTTTTTATAAAATACATTAAAGTGACAGAAACTTAACAAAAATATAAAAAATCCTAAGTTCTAAAAAATAAGCTAGTTTTATAATTAATTAGTTATTATTACTTAAAACCTAATTTAAACTATTTTAATTATAATAAATATTAAACTAATTTCTAACATTATAAAACTTTTTATATAAATACTGCATGTTAATAAGGTCCTAGGAAAAATATATAAAAGCTAGGTACAGTGTAAAATAAGCAAACAATAAGCAGATTTAAGCTGTAATGGCTTATTTGTACCAACAAAACAACCAAGGGTCTAATATTAAATTTTGCAAAGGTTGTTTGAAAAAAGACCCAAGGGCGACTGGTTGTGATGTTGTTTGTGAACTGAATGGCGTGGGTTCAAGTCCCACCCATGTCAGTTTTTGCAATATATTTTTTTTTTCAATTTTTCTTTTACAAACTTAATAAGCACACAAAGATAAGCAATTTTTACAACTACCATATTTCATGAAGCTCACTAAATAAGCAGTTGGAAGGGACAACATTAAGCAGTTTGCATATAAGCTAAAAAGAAGAAATTTTGAAATCCTAAAGGCTATACAAAAGCTAATACAAGCTGACCCAAGGGGTAGAATAAGCTAATGGGATCTAAGGAGGACCTGATGAGCTGGAACTAATAGAAAAAACACAAGTAAAAAGCTTATAAGCTCAAATAAGCAATCCAAATCCCCTGGTACTTATGCAGGCCAAACAGGCCTATTGGGGCTTTTGCAGGCCTAAATTTTGCTTATCCAATAAGCTTTCAAGCCAAAAATAAGCTTGGAACCACCAACTTGGTCCACTGAGCTTTTAAGAAAACCCAACAACACAAGCTAATACCCATAAACAAGCCCACAATGAGCTTGTCAATGCAGCCCTTTATACTGATGAATCAGTATAGAGGGTGTGATGGCACAAACTTTTAGGACCAAAATAAGTGGCTGATTAAGCAGTATATCTAAAACAAAGCACATACATAAGAAGCTAACTAGGAGGGCTTACTAAATTATGCAAAAGCTAAGGCTAGGGTTCACTGATGAGCTCATAAGAAGCTCATGAAATTGGGCTTATGAGATAATACCCCCTGGTGCAGGGGAGTGTTCAGTGAAACATGCTGAAAGATCAGGTCTAATATGCATAAAGGAAAAATCTTAAAAATGAGCAAAAATTAGAACAAGCAAGATGAGCAGCCAAATTTTAATGTTCCAAAAGCCCATAAGCTAAAACTTAAAATTGAAACCCAGAGAAATCCCACAAAAATTACAAAACTGACAAGCTTAGGCCATTTTGACTTTTTGCTTAACCTGAAATTTTGATTTATATGAGATTTGGATGATCCTAGGTAACTAAATATGTTGTATTACCCGAAGTTATGATTAAAATAAGCTAGCTTAATAACTTCTTTTATCTAAAATGGAGATTAACTATCTAAAATCCTAGTAGTGAACAAGTTTATGAGATTAAACTTAAGTTTGACTATTCTAAAAAATGACTTACTGTCTTTACACTATGAATGTTCAAAAATGACCTAATGCAACATATTCTAATCACTTGCTACACACA
Organism: Artemisia argyi; assembly: GCA_030686995.1. Lineage (NCBI taxonomy): Eukaryota > Viridiplantae > Streptophyta > Magnoliopsida > Asterales > Asteraceae > Artemisia > Artemisia argyi. The sequence continues at coordinate 19,098,498 of CM060676.1, forward strand.
AACTCTCACTGGACACAGTGAATGACCCTGAGCCAAACACTCCTTAAGTTTTGACTATTAGACTTTTTGTGAAGCATTTTGATAAACTAAACCATGAACCCACTAATTCTGCTTATTGGTTCACAGCTTGGTACAAATAAGCTATTACAGCTTAAATCTGCTTATTGTTTGCTTATTCTGCTTATTGGTCGTACTTCCTGGTATTTGTTGTTTAGTTGTTGTTTTGAGGTGAGTAGGAGGGGGTGGAGTGTGACAGAGGTGGTGATGATGTGGGTGCAGGGTGGTTTTGCAGGGGAGGTGGTATATGGTATTGGTGAAGGAGGGAAGTAGTATTGGGGGTGGTCAAAGCTGGGTGTTGACCCTGGCTTGTTTATTCAAAAAGGGAAGTGGGCTGAGGAGGGTATGGGCCAGGTGTTGGATTGGGCTGGATTTAATGGGTGTATTTTGGAGTAATAATAAAGAAGGGTCCATTTGGTTTGTATGGTATTGAGCCCAAGGACCAATTTTGAAACTTTGGATTTTTGAGGGGCCTGAAATGGCAATTTTCCAAAATTTCTTCAAGGGATCACACCTGTCATAAATTAATAGTACAAGGACCAATTTTTGATAATTTTTACATTTCAAAACTCCAGGGACCATTTTTGTACTTTTCCAAACTGCAGGGACTAAAGGTGTAATTTTCTCAAACTTTTCACCCAAGGACTAAATTTGATAATTTTTTACTTTTAAAAACCTTGGGTTGACTTTTCTTTCATTTTAAACCTTTAGGGACTAGTTTTGTCAATTTATGAAACTTGAGGGACTGAAACTGCCAATTATGCAAACTTTGTTTGTTTTTCATTTGTTTGTAAACATTTTGCATCTAAAACATATAAAACACACTTTCTGGAATAATTTCTGTATTTTGATGCATTTCTGAGTGTTTTTGGATGTTTTGGCAGTTCAGATACGATAAAAATGATGAGTATTTACACACTCACCAAAAGTTCTCTAAACATTGTCGTGAACAACGTTCACCAATTTGCAAGTACTCATCAAACGCATCAGGCGCAGTGTTGTACGCCAGTTGGCGGATGTGCACTTCAAAGTAGGACCAATACTTAAACGACCAGTACAATCGTAACGTTGTCTAAAAAAATATAAGTACTCGGGAAGAGGATGAACATCATAAAAATATCGTTGAGTATTTTATTAAATAGTCGTTGATTAAACGTTGTTCCGCCTTTTCTCGTTCACGTGGTATGTATGACCTCATCCTATTAGGACCCGATCCCAATCCCTGCTTCTTGATCACACAGAGCTACAAATTGTTCATACCCTGCATAATCCTGAAGATATCGCTTCCGATCGTCTTTAAAATAAATATCATAAGGGTCGTAATTGTAGGTGTCATTGGGATTGTTTGGATCAATAATTGAAAGAAAGTTAAGTATTATTGAAGTATAGATTAAATTGGAAGAGTGTGAAATTGGTAGAATAAGAAGGTTTTTATAGAATTTTTAGGGGTAAAATTTTTGAAAATATAGTATTTTTGGATACATAGTCGTTACTCAATGTTCAAAAATTCAAAAAAAAAATGTTCTTACCTGGGCCGGCAACCACGTCGCGAGCAGCCATGACGCCACCCACGGTGTGGTGCGCCGTCACAAAAAATGGGCTGGCGGCCAAGGCGCCACGCCGCCACCCATGGCTCAACCGTACTTCATGCTCTAATACCCTCGTATGTTTAAGCGTACGTCCCTGTGGTTTGTCTCGTATTACAAATTTAGTCCATAAGGGTCTTTTTTTATGAGTTTTTTTTTTAATTTTTTTTACAGAAGTCTTTAAAACTTTTTTGGCAGATTTTAAAAAAAAAATGAATATTTTTTTACGGATTTTTTTTTATAAAGTTTTTTGACAAAAATTTTTTTTACTAGATTTTTGTTAAATTTTTGTATAAATGTCAAAAATATTTTTGTCAACAAATTATAAAAAAAAAAAATATGTCAAAAAAATAAAAATTTAATAAAATCTGTCAAAAAAATTTTAAAAATTCTAACAAAAAAAATATATCTGGCTAAATATTTTGATCACAAAATTCTTACTAAATTATCGTTAAATTTCTTACAATTCTTTTTTTTTTTAAAGTACATCATAATTCTTTTAAAAAAAAACTTTGACTGAATTTGTTGACAAAATGTTTCTTAAAAATTTTAACTGAATTTTTTAAATAGAACTTTAAATATTTTTAGCGAAATATATATTTTTTTTCAATATTTTTGAAACTTTTCATTATGTTCTCCATTGGTGTCTAATAAATCGTAATTACCTAAAATAGTTGATGGCAAAGAAAATCACCAACACTAAATATATATCGTTTGAGGTCGACATATGTTTGCATTTGAGTGTGTTTGAGTTTATGTATTTGTTTTGATGATAAGGTAAAAAAATGTTTGCTCGTATCCTACACATTAATTGTTCGCATATATGCGTTACTTAGTCGAATACAAAATCTCATCTCGTAACAAGCTAAAAGTTCAGTCATTTAATTGGACTATTCAAAGTTAAGGTTAAAGTATGTTCACTCGTAAAGCTAATTAACTTTGGGTAAAATTATTTTTCTCGAGTCATATAATTTTTTTTTCTCTCCTTTAAAACCTGAGTTTCCGACTCGATATTGCAAGCCGACTAATCTCAGGGCGACTATCTTTTTTGAATAGCCCGGAGTCATCGCATGTGAACCTCTGTGGCCAATGGGGTTAATTTTCTCCCCAAAGTTTGAACCCAAAACCTCTTAGCACTTTCGTCTTAAAATGTTAAGCCCTTACTACTGGGTCACTCCCATTGGTTGGGTCTTATCATCAAATATGCAAATCTAAAACTTACTAACATCTTAAACTAAGACTTTAAACATCCATCGTAACATTATAATTTCCATGCTAAACAACTCAAATTAAACTCAAAACAAGAACAATAAGGTAAAATATAATAAAATAAAATAAAAAGTTTTATAGGTAAAAACGTAAAGCTAATGTGATTAACAATTACCATAAAAAAAAAGTTTATAGGTACAAAGCTAAATACCGAGTTCTTTCACAAGGTAGAACCAAACCTTACACAACGTCGCCTACATTTTATCCGGTACAAGGCTAGATATCGGGTTCTTATTCAGGTACAACCAAACCGTTATGTTTTGTGGCCCAACGTATCAAACCTTGTATTTTATGACACAAATACATAAATCATCTAATCTAGTTAATGATACAAGATGATGATCCAAGGCACAAAAGTCTAGTGGATATGAACGCCTAATCTAAATGAACTTCCATTAATAGGAAGCCTTCAATGGATGAAGATCACAAGTTCCCTAAGCTTGCTGTGATATATCTTCATGTATGTATGATTGTGGTGGATGGGGATGCAAGATCTCTAAGATTGCTTTGGAGAATCACTTCGGGATTATGCTTACAACAAAATGAAAGTTAACAGCATTATGATAAATGGTTTTACATTGTGAATGATTGGTGTTAATGGTGGATCTAATAGATACTAATCTATGCTAAAAACTAGTGAAAATGGAGTGTTTAGGTATGTGGAAATGGGTGTACAAAGGTTGGTATTTATAGGAAAAAAGAACCAAAAATGTTACCGTTCCCAAGGATCCCTTAGAAAGGGATCCGACCCTTCTAAACCAAGGGATCCGTGAGGGATCCGACCATCTTGGTTTGGGTTATGAAAAATGGACTTTGGGTCATGGGTCATGGACTATAGGTAATGGGTACCAAACATGATGTCATGCATGATGCACTACATACTTTGAGTTATGGGTCATGGACTTTGGGTCATGGGTCGTGGACTTCGGGTCATGAATTTTACCCATTATGATGTCATACAGATGCAATGAGCATGGGCTATGGGTCGTGGGTTATGGGTTTTGGATTATGGATAGTCCAAACTACTTTATATGTTTATTTGGTTAATTTATAACTATATATTTTTATAAAAATGTAAGTAACAAAAGTTACTTATAAGTGTTTTATAAAAATGGTTTTGGTTTTATATAAACTATTTTACTATATGTGTTTAATGGTTTATTAGGGGTTTGATCGTAACGCAACATAACAAACATGTACGAACCTGTGTTATAGCATACGAAGACTCGAGACGTCGAAAGGTGTTGAATGAATGTTGAGACAAAATATTATTACGAGTAACTTATAAATTTTACGTTATTTATTACAAGTTACATGTTTGTCATCAACAAAACAAACGAGACTGTATTGATTAAGTGTCAATATATTTGCATTAACAATTTTGTTGTTTGGTTTCCCGTGTTGAATGGTAAGGACCCGATGAGATTGATTGATCAAGAAGTTCGGGTAACACTTAAACAAGAACCATACTAAACTACTGTGAGGCAGTATTTGCCCAAGTGTGTGAAAAACTTGTATGATGTTGTGTGTTGCTCTCCTTTTATAGAGAGGCTTTGTAGGGTTTAGAGATAAACCCTTTGGGAGTGATCAACGACTGTCAAGGTGCCAAGTGTCGATCATTCCGAGAGTAAACAAGGAGGACAGGTGTCATTCATCCTTTAACTAGTAGTGGTGCTTGCCATGCGTCCCCACTATACATAGTCAGATGGTATATCTTAACAGCTAGTGACAGTTGGGGAGTAGTAGCTTTGTCCTTACTCAATCAGGCCTGAGAGGTCTTTCCAGACCCTACGTGACCTTGGATTTAAGCCGGGCCTTTATCAAGTGTTGATTGGGCTTGATCTGATTGTGTAATTAATGGGCTTGTGTAACACCCCCATTTTGACAATTCGCAGCAGAATTAGGGTTGGGGTATTACTTCATGGAATCACAGTCGCAATAATAGAAAACGACTTTAAAAGAGACGTTTTTATAAATAAGTTATCATTCATTAAAATATCATAGTTTTATTAAGATGAGGTCCCGTGAATAAGTGTGAAATAGTGTTTGAGTGATAACAAGATTGCAAGTCCTCCGAGTTCAGTGCCGCTTCCTTCCATAGCTCCGTAACGGCTATATACCTAGGATACATGCTTAAAGAGTTAACACTAGGTGTTGAGTGGAGTCATAGGTTTAAGTAGTAGTAGTGTGAATATAAGTTTAGTAAAGCATGGGCTACGTTGTTTTACACCCATGTAGAGTGGTAGAAACCGTATTTAAATAGTTTGTATCTGTCAGTATTGTATGATCAGTACAATACTGAAGATAGGGGTGTTATTGCACTAAGCTCATGAAACCATACTACCAGTCCGGGTCATAGGGGCTGCAGACACACCATGAGGGGAAGAGAACGATAACTTACCAAAGTTAGTCCTTAGGTTTCAAGTATAGTACTTATTGGTACTTGATATACGTGGGAATTGCGACCTCTCAACAGGTTTTACCTCTCAAGGGATCTCGAGAAGCTTACAACCCCCACCAAGCAGTGTACCTGATCGTTCTATTATAGTATAGTGACAAGTACCGGGGGATTGATCGTTCAACTCAGGAATAGTGTCGCTAGGATTAGAAAGCCTACTAAACTAGGTCTAGAGGTGAGGGATGATTCTTTTTGTATTTTTATATTTTATGAAAGCAAGTAAAATCTCGGTTTTTGAAGGAGTGGGCGGAATTAGTTGATAGCCAACTAACCCAATTAACTAAGAATGCAATCAAAATAAAATAAAAGAAATGAAAATGAAAATGAAACTAATTTATTAATGTGGTGGAAACAATAATGAGGAAAGTTGTGTTTACTTAGATTTCATTACTCCCTAGATATCTTTTACAGGTTGATTAGCTTGTTACAATTGCATGGATGACAGGTCATATTCCGTAATACTAAACGTAGGGCCGTGTACAATATTCCCTAACTCTATAAGATCCAACTTCACTCCTATGTCGAGCCGTTAGAAGCTCCTAACATGGGATCATTAGAATTCTCTTACGCATTAAATATAACCAAAAATCGTAGTACACCTCCGATCATGTTTCTTAAGACGTTCAAGCAAGTCACCAATGGAAGTCTGTCAGTTTTCTTAAGCCTAGCATCGAATACAATCATCTGTAACAATTATAAACAAACAATCAACCCATAATCAACATCTAGGTTTCACTACATCTAAGCAAACACAATAAAGATCTAGCCTAGCATGTTAAAGAGAAGACAAGCGTAAGATATAATCACTGATGAGTGGGAATTGCACCAGACTTTACCTCTCGAGGGATCTCGAGAAGCTTACAACCCCCACCAGGCAGTGTACCTGATCGTTGTAGTATAGTATAGTGACAAGTACCAGGGAATTGATCGTTCAACTCAGGAATACTGTCGCTAGGATTAGAAAGCCTAAAAACTAGGTCTAGAGGTGAGGGATGATTCTTTTTTGTATTTTTATATTTTTATGAAAGCAAGTAAAATCTCGGTTTTTGGAAGAGTGTGCGGAATTAGTTGCTAATCAACTAACCCAATAACTAAAGATGCAATCAAAATAAAATAATAAAAATGAAAATAAACTAAATTAAACTAGTGGTGTGAGCAATATGTGGGAAAAATGGTGTTTACTTAGATTTCACTACTCCCTAGATATCTTTTACAGGTTAATTACTTGTTACAGTTGCGTGGATGACGGATTGTATTCCTTAATACCATTCATGGAGTGGTGTACTTACTTCCCCAATCCTATAAGCTCCTACTTCACTCCTATGTCCAGCCGGCTAAGAAGCTCCTAGCATGGGATCACTAGAATTCGCTCATGCATTAAATACAACCATAAAAACCTAGTACACATCGGTTCATATTTCTTAAGACGTTCAAGCAAGTTACACAATGGAGATCTGCCAGTTTTCTTAAGCCTAACATTGAAATCATTCATCCATTACAACTATAAACAGGAAATCAACCTATAATCAACATCTAGGTTTCATTACATCTAAGCAAGCACACAAAAGATCTAGCCTAGCATGTTATAATCAAGAAAAGTATAAGATATATTCAAACAACACATAGACATATTGAATGAATTGAAAGAAGACTTATCTTAATTGAACATGAAGGGTTTCAAGGGGTAAAAACCCTTGAAAATACTGTTACAAACGACTTCGGGTTTATTAGGTTCGGCCCTAGTATTCTCCACACAAGTTCCTCCTTTATGAATGAAAAATAGAAAAGTATATATAGATTTTGTGAGGATACGGCGTCAAGAGTAAATTTCTGACGCCGTCATCTCGCCGCCAATAAAGTTCTCGGGCTGCCTAGATTTGGAGCTGACGCCGTCATGTGTAATCCATCTTCAGGCCGTCACCAAAATAACTCTTGACGCCCTACTTCTGACGCCATCACGTTTTCTCTGGATCGTCATGCATTTTGCTCTTGACGCCGTCAAATTTTCCTTCTTGTCGCCGTCAGGTACTGTTCCCAGCATGGAAAATTAAGTCTTTGCCGTTTTCTTCACTTTTGTGCTCCAAAAACGTCCAAAATGCTTCCTTTTCCAGAATTCACTCCCAAAGTACCTAAAATCACAAAAGGAATGATTTAGGGCAATATTTGATCAAATAAATTCCAATTCCGGCTTAAATGACCCGCTAAAAACGGTTCCAATTCTGATTCCGGATCAAATAAATTCCAATTCTGGATCAAATAAATTCCAATTCTTTTAAAGGTTTGTAACGTTAGGTGTAGGGATATGGAATACACGGTTTTGTTGGATATAGGCAGTCTTTACTGGTGGCGAGTTAATAATCTTGGTTAATTACATGTACAATATGGCGTTGCAAAGCCAAGACTAGACTCGACTTAAGCTAATAAATCAAAAATAACAAAAACATAAAACAAACATAGAATGAAACGGGATGGTAGTCCGTATGTTTTTTTCTCTTTTCTTTTTCTATATATATATTTTTTTTCTTAATTTTTCGATTTTTTTTTCATACATTTTTACCCTACCATAAAAAATAATACATCATAGGGAATGAACATTCCCCTTACACTTGAATTTTTACATATTTTACAATAAACTAATCTAATGACTCGAATTAAGAAAATCAAAACACTTGGAGTACTTTTAAGATTAACGTACATATGGGGGTAATAATATAATGTTCTTCCCCATTACTCCATAAAAATAGTACTTTACCCATGTGTCCCAATCGTCCCAAAACAATATGTACAAGGATATGACTCGACTTAGCAACCATGTAATCAATTAGATAATTAACTAAGGGTTTAAACAAATAACAATAATGCACTAAAGATGAGTGCATACACGGGAGGCTAAGGCGATTTGGTTGTACATTTAAGTGGGGTGTAACAAATTCTTCCTTTAAGTAAGATGCTTAAAGTTAGAAACGAAAAGATAGGCTCGGAGAGGTGTACTGTAGCAACCCGCAAAATTTCATAAGGCAAAATGACTATTTTGGCCTTTGACTTTGACTTTTGACTATTTGACTTTTATCGTAACGTAAAAGCAAATACTGTAATCGGTAGTTAACCGTAACTTCCCAGTTAAATAATTCACTCTACTTTGAATTATTACTCTCTGAACATTTTTGTTCACCTTTGTCTATTTAACGAGATGAAATCTCGCAAAACGTAAAAATCGCACACAACGTGTACCGACACAACACTAAACTCAACAAGCAAATTGATTTGGTTATTATTTATTTTATGTCATAATATTACTTTTAATATACCTAGTTAGAGTATATTGATGAGTTTAGACATTTTCATAAGTATTATATTCTTATGCTGCTCGGTTTTAAGTTTTGAGATTTAAAGGCTTAACATTAGTAATTACCGGGACCAAACTATACCCCGTTAAACTCAAACTTCACCATGAAGCAACTAGATTATACACTAACCACCTCATAAGCATGAGGTGGCGTACATGTGTTACTCACCAAGGCCACATGGCTGTAGATGAGATTATTTTGCATATACGAAAGCCATATAATCAATTAAGATATAACTTTCAGACATATCTTTATTTCAAAGATAGCACACCAACATATCTCTTTGGTCTCCTTTACCGTGACTCCCTCACCATCAAAATATTCATCATCAACAGTCTTGATTCAAGACACAAGTAGTACTACAAAGATGAAGATGTTAATGATATCTACCTAGTTCCTAAGCTTGTTTGATGATTACTTAGATGAAATAAGAGATACACAAGGGTCTCGTTTGGTTTGTTGAACACAACAGCCGCACCACTAACCCCACCTCGTTCTATCTCTTCTTCTCATTATGTTGTAAGTCGACATACCATTGATCTCGTTGATTTCTTTTATTTAAAACCGTGTGATAAATCTTTTGAATGGTTTTCGTGGAATAAAAACAAGGCTTATAACGTTTTTGATATATAAAATTTGTGTGGTTAAATACAGATTTAAGTGGTGTTGTGTTGATCTACCTCGAGTCACCAGAAAAATACCCACTTAAGGTGTTTGGTTTTGCTTCTGATTCGACAACCACACCCATTTAGGGTGTTGGTTTGGTTAGATATAGCTTATTTGGGAATCCATTAATAATCTCACAAGCTTATCTAGTGTTGCGGACTGGATTTAATAAAAACCCACGTAGGGGTGTTTGTCTCAGTTTGGTTTGTTTACTTCAATCGACCACCAAGAGCTACCAAGAGAGAGTTTTGGTTTGACTATCACAGCCCAAAGAGGGTGCGCTTGGTTTTATTAGTTTCAGCTTATATTCCGGCTTATGAGTTGTGGATTGTTGTTAACTTATTTCAAAGATTATAGTTTAGTTAGAATTTTTAATAAGCTCATTTAGTTTATTTGAGGATGTTTGTTGGGTCTCGGATTACAAGTAAACCCACAAGGGTATTTGGTTTGGTCTCGGTTGTAACAGGAAACGAAGGTGCTGTTTTGTTTTGTTTCGGCTCAACTAGGGTGCTTTTGGGTTTGGTTTATTGCTGCTAGTAACTGAAGCTGTAACAAAAAGAGTAGTATCTGAAGGTTAATGTAGAGAGCATCTGCTATTAAAGCACAAGGACGATAATTGTAATTTACTTTTATAATTAAGGATTGTTTGTTTGATTAGTGTTTATTGGTTAAGCTTATATTTCGGGCTTAAATAATGTCATGCGACTTATATTGATGTAATAGACTTGTTAGCTTGGTTTGAGCTGTAAATAAGCTTATTAGCTTATTAGTTTTTGGTTCATGATTGTGATAAACAAATAGAGGATGCTAAAACATGAACTTGAGCTTTTGAATCATGTTAAAAGGGCTTGTGGTTAAAAAGTTATCCTTAAGTAAAGACTACTAGAAGGAAATTGATGCTGATAGTCTTCTGATCTGATTCATAAATCGCGATTTCGACCCTTTTCTGGTCCGAATCGTCGAAAGTGTCAAACACGAAAGTTGTTCAGAAAGAGGTTTTACATAAGACAGCGCGGAGAGTTTAGCCTGGAAGTGAGAAACGAAGGCTGTAAACTGTAAAAGCTAACTGGACGTTTTAAGACTGAAAAGTAGTCATGACTCGAGGGTCATAAGTTTACTGGTTATTCTCGGTTGCAAAGTAGTAACCGGTAAGAGACATTTGGTTTGGGAACTACTTGGGGCCTCACCCTCATTAAGGGTGCGTTTAGTTTATTAATGGGCTGGAGCTCATTTAGATTATTAAGGTTGTTTTCTTAATGGACCAATTTATATAACACTTGTTGTAGCAAACTTATATTGGACTTTGGATTAAGTATCGGACTCGTAACGGACAGTATTAGCCTTACGACACATGAAACTTGTATTGGACATTTGGTCTGTGATTCGGACTCAACGAATTATATATATACATTTATGACATTGGACAAAAGGTTATTGATGACAGACTTGGGTATATTGAACAAAATAGATGCATAATGGACAAATTGTTTTGGACAATTCAAATACTTGACGGACTTTATTATACAGACTTTGATTTGAGCATATTAGACTCAGACTTTAGACATTGGACTATGACTCTAACCCCTCAGACTCATATTGGATAGATATTAGACTTATGACATACTTAAGATATCAGACTTAAGATATCGGGCGATCGCCCATTATACTTTGGCGTACGTTTTGTCTTGAGTCTGTTTACATATCACCACACGAATGATGATACTAAACTTTTTATAAACAATGATACAATTATTCCATGAAAACTAAAACGTATTATCTTTTGAAAACTCATACGTATCGAGTACTTTCCGCGTGTCACATTTTGACACAAGCTTATATTTAATAGGTTATGCTGATTCCTTACCATTGTGCTTTACTAGAAATCGCTTGTGTTACGTTATTCACCATACGCTGAGGTGAGTTCATAGCCCCTACTTTTGTTTAACTGTTTTATAAACTACATGGGGGAGATACATGCTACTGTTTTTATTATGGACAATGACTTGTAAACTGAATACTAGCCCTGGTTGTATTATTGCATGCATGTCTAAGTTGTTTATGCCAAAAGTCCCCTTATCATGGACCATTAATCACTTGTTGGTGCAAGTGAGCGCAAATATTGTGGATAGGCCTATTGGGATTGACGAATCCCGTTTGTGTTAGCTGGATAAGTAACCAAACGCACTATATTTGGAACACTATGTATATGGCAATTACCTACACGGGGCGATTATTATTCTATATATATCACGTATTGATATATATACAGTCAGTCTTGAGTTCCATGAGCTTAGAGCAATAATAATTATCAGGATGATAATTGCGCACATTGCAATTATACTATGAACTTTATTGTCCATTACTTTATTACAAACCTATGAATTCACTCAACCTTTGTGTTGACTTTTTAGCATGTATTCTCAGGTACGAAAGGAATTAGCTGGCATGTGAAGGCGCACGGAAAACATTTTGAAGACGATGCATATTATCATTCGAAAAACTTTGCAACTTTAATGTTGTACATTTTGTAAACTTATGGGACCTCTTTGTAAACTCTGATATTTTAATCGAATGATAATTTATTTCAAAACATCTCATTTAGAGTTGTTTTCTGTAACTTGTACTGTGAAATATGAAGTAATACCCCGGTGACACAATCTTCCGCTGCGATAATTTTGGGGGTGTTAAAGATTGGCATCAGAGCTACAGTTATAGAGAACCAGGTTCCATATGAACCTAGACTATAACTACATTTTACGTTTAACCCGTATAACTCATTGTTGTCTTCAACATTCCGTGCGCCATGCTTACTCCTTAACACAATACTGTATCATTTGTATACAGACTGTTTATATAAACGGTTGACTAAACATGACTGCGTATGTCTACTTGAAGGCATTACGGCACAACTAGATTTCCTTGATCATACACATGTTATTGTGATCTACGAAATTTTCTCATGACATTGTAGTAGATACAATGGTCATACTTATATCTCAGACATCATGAGATACACAATTGACTTAGATATATCTCAGACATAGTGAGATATACAACTTGCTTATTCATATATCTCAGACATTGTGAGATACACAACTTGTTTGTTCACATATCTTAGACATTGTGAGATGCACAACTTGTTTATTCATATATCTCAGGCATCGTGAGATATACAATTGACTTAGATATATCTCATACATTGAGAGACACATAATAGTCTTATCTATTTCTCAAACATTGTGAGAAAACTATTTCACAACTATGAACTCATCAACTCTTTTGAACGCTATGTTGATTTTCTCTGATTGTGTTACTCTTCATCACCGAGGATGAGTGTGAACATTCATTCCATACTCTTGGAACACCTACGACATCTCGTGATACACCGCCTTGTAACTCATCGGTTAAGTATGAGTGTTGTGTCAGGAATTTTTAAGTAGGATGATTTGGAATATCCTTATTTAAATAAATTGGGACGCCTTTTTATTTAAATAAAGAAATTGTGAATCGCCGAACCATAAGTTTATATTTCTTTATTTACATTGTTTGGGACGCCTCTCTATGTAAATAATGAATTATAAATGAGTGGGCTTATTTGTATCCGATGTGACATAAGTATAAACTCGAACTTGAGAATCACCAGTATTTTACCATTCAACAAAAATCATAAGAACTCATTTGGACTCTCTGAGTTCATTCTTAAGTTATCCTTTTTGCTGTTACAAATCTTTACAATCATGAGCTACTTATTGAGTTAACAAACTTGTTACACTCGTGAACTAACGAACTTGGTTCAATCTTGAACTAATAGACTGAGTACGATATTCCACTTACTTACTTGGGTACATAAGATGCCTACTCTACTTAGGTGCGTGGACACCTACACATAAGCTTTCTCACGAGCTCCTCAAACTCGTTGGCCTTTATTCTAGAGACACTGTTTCTCGAAATGTCCTAACTTCCACATTCCATCACCATTTGGATCCTTGAGCAGACCAAGCTCGTACAACTTGATCCACTAGACTACGAGACATCTGGATTGTTACATCCAGTGTGAATCGATCAAACGAAGTTACGTTTCCTTGAATACTGAATGGAAGTTCTCAGATGAATTTTTTTCCATAACTTCTCATTGGTTGAGACCATCATTGGGCACGCTACTGCCAACTCTTGAAAGCGACGAATATAAGTTGTGATATCAACACCACTGACCGCAAGAAAACTTCACATCCATTTCTTACACCTCATTATGAGAGTAGTACTTCTTGATTAATAACTTCTTCAACTTAATTCAAGCAACCTTGTAATCATTCTAAATACTAATGGATTGAGCAACAACATTCCACCATGATAAAGCATCGTCCGGAAGTATGCTTGTGGCATTTTTGACTTTGCAGTTTTCAGCACAATTGCTTATTAGAAATACCGACTCTGTCCTCTCAAACAAACAACCCAAACCGCTCATTTAGTGCTTTTGAAATTTTTGAGCTTGCCGCTCAACAAATCCTTGTAAAAGCAGCTTTTAACCTCTGGTACGCCATTCACTTTTCCGGCGCCTTTAGCTGGCCCCGTAACATTTGGTTCTTTAGCATTTTCAGCTGGCCTTGCAATATCTGGCCCTCCAACTGGCATTGCAACATTAGACCCTTCGATTGTGAAGATCAGAATTCACTACAAATACCCACACGTTTTTCCAGACATCTTAACATCGGACTATTTAAGATCCTGATTAGGATTGGTTCAGTAGCTTGTACACTTGAGCTACCACCAGAACTTAGCAGCATAAACAACGTCTTCCCGTTGTGCAATCAGAAGAAGTGTCATACTGACAAGACACTTAGTATTCCTCTGGAAAAAATATCTAGATTAAGGAAGAACCTATCAAGATCATGGACCGTGAGGTCAAACGACTTAAGTGAAGTCACATTCCTATTACGAAAGTTCTTTGGAACTATAGCAAAGACTCGAATTCAAGTGGGAGCGTGAAGACAGATGTGTCACAAGTACTCCCATCTTTTCTCAAACACAGTGTCAATAAATGACACTCACTCAACTTCGAAACAAAGTTCTCTTACATATGTACCCCCACCTCTTCTCGGGCTCATCATCAACTCATAACACAAACTAAATCATGAGGACATGATTCCTGTAACTGGTGGAGGCTGTAGCAACCCGCAAAATTTCATAAGGCAAAATGACTATTTTGGCCTTTGACTTTGACTTTTGACTATTTGACTTTTATCGTAACGTAAAAGCAAATACTGTAATCGGTAGTTAACCGTAACTTCCCAGTTAAATAATTCACTCTACTTTGAATTATTACTCTCTGAACATTTTTGTTCACCTTTGTCTATTTAACGAGATGAAATCTCGCAAAACGTAAAAATCGCACACAACGTGTACCGACACAACACTAAACTCAACAAGCAAATTGATTTGGTTATTATTTATTTTATGTCATAATATTACTTTTAATATACCTAGTTAGAGTATATTGATGAGTTTAGACATTTTCATAAGTATTATATTCTTATGCTGCTCGGTTTTAAGTTTTGAGATTTAAAGGCTTAACATTAGTAATTACCGGGACCAAACTATACCCCGTTAAACTCAAACTTCACCATGAAGCAACTAGATTATACACTAACCACCTCATAAGCATGAGGTGGCGTACATGTGTTACTCACCAAGGCCACATGGCTGTAGATGAGATTATTTTGCATATACGAAAGCCATATAATCAATTAAGATATAACTTTCAGACATATCTTTATTTCAAAGATAGCACACCAACATATCTCTTTGGTCTCCTTTACCGTGACTCCCTCACCATCAAAATATTCATCATCAACAGTCTTGATTCAAGACACAAGTAGTACTACAAAGATGAAGATGTTAATGATATCTACCTAGTTCCTAAGCTTGTTTGATGATTACTTAGATGAAATAAGAGATACACAAGGGTCTCGTTTGGTTTGTTGAACACAACAGCCGCACCACTAACCCCACCTCGTTCTATCTCTTCTTCTCATTATGTTGTAAGTCGACATACCATTGATCTCGTTGATTTCTTTTATTTAAAACCGTGTGATAAATCTTTTGAATGGTTTTCGTGGAATAAAAACAAGGCTTATAACGTTTTTGATATATAAAATTTGTGTGGTTAAATACAGATTTAAGTGGTGTTGTGTTGATCTACCTCGAGTCACCAGAAAAATACCCACTTAAGGTGTTTGGTTTTGCTTCTGATTCGACAACCACACCCATTTAGGGTGTTGGTTTGGTTAGATATAGCTTATTTGGGAATCCATTAATAATCTCACAAGCTTATCTAGTGTTGCGGACTGGATTTAATAAAAACCCACGTAGGGGTGTTTGTCTCAGTTTGGTTTGTTTACTTCAATCGACCACCAAGAGCTACCAAGAGAGAGTTTTGGTTTGACTATCACAGCCCAAAGAGGGTGCGCTTGGTTTTATTAGTTTCAGCTTATATTCCGGCTTATGAGTTGTGGATTGTTGTTAACTTATTTCAAAGATTATAGTTTAGTTAGAATTTTTAATAAGCTCATTTAGTTTATTTGAGGATGTTTGTTGGGTCTCGGATTACAAGTAAACCCACAAGGGTATTTGGTTTGGTCTCGGTTGTAACAGGAAACGAAGGTGCTGTTTTGTTTTGTTTCGGCTCAACTAGGGTGCTTTTGGGTTTGGTTTATTGCTGCTAGTAACTGAAGCTGTAACAAAAAGAGTAGTATCTGAAGGTTAATGTAGAGAGCATCTGCTATTAAAGCACAAGGACGATAATTGTAATTTACTTTTATAATTAAGGATTGTTTGTTTGATTAGTGTTTATTGGTTAAGCTTATATTTCGGGCTTAAATAATGTCATGCGACTTATATTGATGTAATAGACTTGTTAGCTTGGTTTGAGCTGTAAATAAGCTTATTAGCTTATTAGTTTTTGGTTCATGATTGTGATAAACAAATAGAGGATGCTAAAACATGAACTTGAGCTTTTGAATCATGTTAAAAGGGCTTGTGGTTAAAAAGTTATCCTTAAGTAAAGACTACTAGAAGGAAATTGATGCTGATAGTCTTCTGATCTGATTCATAAATCGCGATTTCGACCCTTTTCTGGTCCGAATCGTCGAAAGTGTCAAACACGAAAGTTGTTCAGAAAGAGGTTTTACATAAGACAGCGCGGAGAGTTTAGCCTGGAAGTGAGAAACGAAGGCTGTAAACTGTAAAAGCTAACTGGACGTTTTAAGACTGAAAAGTAGTCATGACTCGAGGGTCATAAGTTTACTGGTTATTCTCGGTTGCAAAGTAGTAACCGGTAAGAGACATTTGGTTTGGGAACTACTTGGGGCCTCACCCTCATTAAGGGTGCGTTTAGTTTATTAATGGGCTGGAGCTCATTTAGATTATTAAGGTTGTTTTCTTAATGGACCAATTTATATAACACTTGTTGTAGCAAACTTATATTGGACTTTGGATTAAGTATCGGACTCGTAACGGACAGTATTAGCCTTACGACACATGAAACTTGTATTGGACATTTGGTCTGTGATTCGGACTCAACGAATTATATATATACATTTATGACATTGGACAAAAGGTTATTGATGACAGACTTGGGTATATTGAACAAAATAGATGCATAATGGACAAATTGTTTTGGACAATTCAAATACTTGACGGACTTTATTATACAGACTTTGATTTGAGCATATTAGACTCAGACTTTAGACATTGGACTATGACTCTAACCCCTCAGACTCATATTGGATAGATATTAGACTTATGACATACTTAAGATATCAGACTTAAGATATCGGGCGATCGCCCATTATACTTTGGCGTACGTTTTGTCTTGAGTCTGTTTACATATCACCACACGAATGATGATACTAAACTTTTTATAAACAATGATACAATTATTCCATGAAAACTAAAACGTATTATCTTTTGAAAACTCATACGTATCGAGTACTTTCCGCGTGTCACATTTTGACACAAGCTTATATTTAATAGGTTATGCTGATTCCTTACCATTGTGCTTTACTAGAAATCGCTTGTGTTACGTTATTCACCATACGCTGAGGTGAGTTCATAGCCCCTACTTTTGTTTAACTGTTTTATAAACTACATGGGGGAGATACATGCTACTGTTTTTATTATGGACAATGACTTGTAAACTGAATACTAGCCCTGGTTGTATTATTGCATGCATGTCTAAGTTGTTTATGCCAAAAGTCCCCTTATCATGGACCATTAATCACTTGTTGGTGCAAGTGAGCGCAAATATTGTGGATAGGCCTATTGGGATTGACGAATCCCGTTTGTGTTAGCTGGATAAGTAACCAAACGCACTATATTTGGAACACTAGGTATATGGCAATTACCTACACGGGGCGATTATTATTCTATATATATCACGTATTGATATATATACAGTCAGTCTTGAGTTCCATGAGCTTAGAGCAATAATAATTATCAGGATGATAATTGCGCACATTGCAATTATACTATGAACTTTATTGTCCATTACTTTATTACAAACCTATGAATTCACTCAACCTTTGTGTTGACTTTTTAGCATGTATTCTCAGGTACGAAAGGAATTAGCTGGCATGTGAAGGCGCACGGAAAACATTTTGAAGACGATGCATATTATCATTCGAAAAACTTTGCAACTTTAATGTTGTACATTTTGTAAACTTATGGGACCTCTTTGTAAACTCTGATATTTTAATCGAATGATAATTTATTTCAAAACATCTCATTTAGAGTTGTTTTCTGTAACTTGTACTGTGAAATATGAAGTAATACCCCGGTGACACAATCTTCCGCTGCGATAATTTTGGGGGTGTTACATGTACTAGGGGTTTCGTGTACTAAAAATGAGTACAACGCTAAGGGTGTGGGAAAAATTAATTGACTTAACTAGCCAAGTAATATAACTTAAATGGTCAAGTAATTATGATACGGGTTTAACACAAGGGTGATCCTAATGCCTCTTATCATGTAGTAAATCCTACCACACGAATGTAGTCTCACTAGCGATCTCGGGATGCATCACTAACGCAAGTTCTAGAATCTAAATGCTACCGGTACACTCATAAGCACTAATAGTAAATGCTTTTCCTATCAAATCTAAAGGCGAACCTCACATATTTGGGTGGAATTTTTTTTAAGTGGTACTGTTTTGTGCTAGTCATACAATCTCCTATCCATGAGATGCTTGCCATGGCTAAAGTTTCACTCCTAAATGTTGTAAAAAAATTTAAATTTGGCGCTAAAATTACACTAACAAGTATTTCTCATAGATTTATTACACATCTACCATCAAACAAACAAACTCAAGCGAAAGTGTTTCCTATGAGGTATCATCATTTTACCCTCCCATTACACTTAGGATGAACATTGTCCCCAATGTTCAAGTAAAGAATGTAAAAGTGAAATAAGTAAAAAGAATGAAATCAAATACTCCTCTGATTCGCTCGGTATGGATAATAAGGTAGCAAGGTTAGATCTTTCTCCAAGAAAATGAACAATCAAAGCTTCCCTTCCAGAATATAAATCATCTTCTTGTCAAACATAACCTGTTAAACCTGAGAAAACAAAAAAAAAGGCAGCCTCGCGTAAAATCGGCGGCAATCTATATATGCTAACAAATCCTAGAAAGCAAAGTAAGATATAATGCTTGTGGAATGATGTTTGCAGATCTCCTGGAGATTATAAAACTAAAGAATTAGCAAAAACTTTAAGACTCCGTTAGAAAAACAAAACTGGTAAAATTTCCAGAATTTTACACGTGACGCCGTCAGGAATTTCTTCCTAACGCCGTCAGAAGTGACCTGCAGAAATTCTTATGTTAAGTTTCCAGAAAATTTCTGGAAAAACTTGGTCCTACTTCCTGGAAAATCCTGTAAAACATCATTATAACTCGATACAAGCATTTGACTCTAACAAATTTGAATATACATGTTCATTTAATATTGTGGAGAATCATGATCGAGTTTGTTTCTTAAAAACATATTTGGGGTTTCCTCTTACACTCATCTTTTGCGAAATACCTTTGGATGAAGTTAAGACTAGGCCAAACAACAAAATAAAGTATTTTCATCACTTTAGTTTGAAACATGATCTACCAATAATAAAAATAAAGCATGCATACGGAAGCAAATAACAATCAAATAAATAAAAATCACACAAAGCATGGGTTGCCTCCCAAGAAGCGCTTTTCTTTATTTACGAGTCTTGTAGCTAGACTCAAGGTCGTGGGTTACTACGTGACCTCATCGTTGGTTTCACCTCCTGATTGTAAATGTTCTTTATAGAGACCAACCACCTTTTTCTCAATCGCTCCTATAATCCTATTGGCAAATTCCTTATCGACTTTATACTTTGGTCCAAAAGTCAAGCAATCTTTGTAGAAAAGACTCTTCTTTTCCCATACATAATCCATGCCCTTTTTCTTATCCTCTTCATTAATGTCCTCGAAAGCACCAATGTTATCCATGTCAAATCGGGGCACAAAACAAAATTCTTTCATTCTATTAGGCATCCTATAAGTGATCCTATCGGTGTTACTAGCAAATCGGATTGTCCCTTCTTCCTCATCATATTCTAACTTGGACTCTTCAACAAACGGTTTACCAAACACAACATTGGATAAGTGACAATTAATAACATTAGCAAGATCTTCAACAACCATAAAGTCAGCGATATAAGTGAAATTCCCAACAAAGACATGTAGACCTTTAATTCTCCCGACAAAGTTACAAACTCCACCGGGGTATTTGGGATCTCTTCTAGGTCCAAGTCTTGTTTTCACAATATCATTGTAGACACTTGAGGACATAATGTTGATTGGGGATTTAAAATCAATGTAAGCATTGTCAATATGTTTATACCCAATCATACATGGTATTTTAGTATTCTTAGGATCCCCTCTTTTTATCTTAGGTTCGATTTTAGTAAAAGGAGGTCGAGGGTTATCAATAAGATTATTATAGTACGCAATCTCTTCCTTAGTGGGGTATAGATTAAAATAATCATCTAGCTTTGGATCAATCTCCCCTTCTTCAAGTTCCTTAACAACATCCTCAAAATCTTTAGCCCCTAGGTCCTTATTTGAAAACAAGGCGGTCGCTAGGTCACTAAATGCATGGTCGAGCTCAACCTTAATCAACCTATTAAGCTCCCTAAGTTCCCTAATCTCACTCTCAATTTGTTCACATAACAAAGCCACTTTTCTAGGGGAAAGGGGTGGATTCTGATGCATGGGAATCGCAACAGGCTTTACCTCTCGAGTGATCTCGAGAAGCTTACAACCCCCACCAGGCAGTGTACCTGATCGTTGTAGTATAGTATAGTGACAAGTACCGGGGGATTGATCGTTCAACTTAGGAATAGTGTCGCTAGGATTAGAAAGCCTAAATACTAGTTCTAAAGGTGAGGGATGATTATTTTTGTGTTTTTATATTTTTATGAAAGCAAGTAAAATCTCGGGGTTTGAAGGATTTGGGCGGAATTAGTTGCTATTCAACTAACCCAATACTAAGATGCAATCAAAATAAAATAATAAAAATTAAAATAAACTAATTAAACTAAAGTTATGAGCATTAATTGGAGAAAATGTGTTTACTTAGATTTCACTACTCCCTAGTTATCTTTTACACGTTAATTACTTGTTATAATTGCATGGATGACGGATCGTATTCCTTAATACCATTCATGGGGTGGCACACATAACTCCCCAATTCTATGAGCTCTTATCTCCTCCTACACCATGCCCAACACAACTATAGGGATTGTAAACAGTGGCTCATGCATTAAATACAACCAATAAAGACCTAGTGCGCCTCGGTTCATGTTTCTTAAGACGTTCAAGCATGTTACCATTTGGAGATCTGCCAGTTTTCTTAAGCCTAACATATAAATCATTCATCCAAAACAAGAATAAACAAGTAATCAACACATAATCAATATCTAGGTTTCATTAGATCTAAGCAAACACAAAAGAGATCTAGCCTAGCATGATAGAATTAAGACAAGAACATGATATAGACAACCAACACATAGACATATTGATTGAATTAGAAGAACACTTATCTTAATTAATCATGCAAGGTATCAAGGGGTTGGAACCCTTGAAAAACCTGTAAAGTTACACCAAAATCGTACTTAGGGTTTCTCCCAAAACTTCTCTCTTTAAATGTGAAAAATTAGAAAACTATATATAGAAAAATAGGTTTGACGGCGTCAAGAGTAATCTTGTGACGCCGTCACCTCGCCGCCAAAACTCTCCTCGGACTGCCTAGATCCATTTCTGACGCCGTCAAGACTTAAGCACTTCCAGACCGTCATGACTCTTTTACTCTTGACGCCCTTCCTACGTGACGCCATCAAAACTCTTCTGGGTCGTCATGGAAATTTATGAAATTTGCTCTTGACGCCGTCACCTACTGTTCCCAGCTTGGAAAATTAAGACTTTGGTGTTTTCTTCACTTTTATGCTCCAAAAACGTCCGAATTGCTTCCTTTTCCATATTTCACTCCCAAAGTACCTAAAATCACAAAAGGAACGATTTAGGGCAATATTTGATCAAATAAATTCGGATTCGGGCTTAAATGACCCCCTAAAAGTGGTTCATTTTTCGCCTCATCATATACCCTTACACTTGAGATTTGCTTGTCCTTAAGCAAATGCGCTTTTATTCTACTCAAAATACAAGTTAGGGGTCATTTAACACTAATATAAAAGTAATTACAACAAATAATCGTTCCACTAAAGACCAATAGACAAGCACGGAGGTCATACACAAGCACCTCACAAATAGTGTTTAGATACTCACATCTCTCGGGTGTAATAAAGTGTCAATTACAATATGGAAACGGAAGATATCTCTCACTACCTGTCATAGCAAAATAGATTACCATAGCCTTGGTAAAGGATCAAACCTCCACCACGTGGCGTAAGCACCTAGGATAAACTATCAAAGAGGTCTTTTAAAGGGTTGTAACGTTAGGTGTAGGGATATGAAATACACGCTTTTGTTGGATAAAGGAAGTTTTACTGGTGGCGAGTTAACAATCTTGGTTAATTAGATGTACAAGATGGCGTTGCTAAGCCAAGACTAGACTCGACTTAAGCTAATAAATGAAAAATAACAAAAACATAAAATGAACATAGAATGAAAAAGGATGGTAGTCCGTATGTTTTTTCTCTTTTTCTTTTTTCTTTTTTTATTTATTTTTTTTTCTTTTTTTTCGATTTTTTTTTTTTTTTTTTTTTTTTTTTTTTTTTTTTTTTGCATACACTCTTACCCTACCATCCAAAATAATACATCATAGGGGATGAAAATTCCCCTTACACTTGAATCTTTACATACTTTACATTTAACTAATCTAATGACTCGAATTAAGAAAATCAAAACACTTGGAGCACTTTTAAGATTAACGTACACATGGGGGTAATAAATGATGTTCTTCCCCATTACTCCATAAAATAAGTACTTACCCATGAGTCTCAATCGTCCCAAAACAATATGTACAAGGATATGACTCGACTTAGCAACCATGTAATCAATTAGAAAATTAACTTAGGGTTTAACAAATAACAATAATGCACTAAAAATGAGCGCATACACGGAAGGCTAAGGCGATTTGGTTGTACATTTAAGTGGGGTGTAACAAATTCTTCCTTTAAGTAAAATGCTTAAAGTTAGAAACGAAAAGATAGGCTCGGAGGGGTGTACTAGGGGTTTCGTGTACTAAAAATGAGTACAACGCTAATGGTGTGGGAAAAATTAGTTGACTTAACTAGCCAAGTAATATGACTTAAATGGTCAAGTAATTATAATACGGGTTTAACACAAGGGTGATCCTAATGCCTCTTATCATGTAGTAAATCCTACCACACGAATGTAGTCTCACTAGCGGTCTCGGGATGCATCACTAACGCAAGTTCTAGAATCTAAATGCTACCGGTACACTCATAAGCACTAATAATGAATGCTTTTCCTATCAAATCTAAAGGCGAACCTCATATATTTGGGTGGAAAATTTTTCTGAATATACGGTTATGTGCTAGTCATACAATCTCCTATCCATGAGACGCTTGCTATGGCTAAAGTTTCACTCCCAAATGTTGTAAAAAAATTTAAATTTGGCGCTAAAATTGCACTAACAAGTATTTCTCATAGTTTTATTACACATCTACTATCAAACAAAACAAACTCAAGCGAAAGTGCATATGTAAGGTATCATCTTTTTACCCTCCCCTTACACTTAAGATGAACATTGTCCCCAATGTTCAAGTAAAGAATGTAAAAGTGAAAAAGTAAAGGGAATGAAATCAAATACTCCCCTGATTCGCTCGGTATGGATAATAGGATGGCCAGGTTAAATCTTCCTCCAAGAAAACGAACAATCAAAGCTTCCCTTCCAGAATATAAATCATCTTCTTGTCATACATAACCTGTAAAACCTGACAAAATAGACAAGACAACCTCGCGTAAAATCGGCGGCATCCTATATAAGTTACTAAATCCTAGAAAACAAGATAAGATATATTGCATGTGGAATGAAGTTTGCAGATCTCCTGGAGATTATAAAACTTGATAATTCACAAAAACCATAAGACTCCGTTAGAAAAACAAAACCGGTAAAATTTCCAGATTTTAACTCCTGACGCCGTCAAGAGTAAACCCCTGACGCCGTCAGAATGGACCTGCAGAAATTCTTATGTTAAGTTTCCGGAAAATTTCTGGAAAAACTTGGTCCTACTTCCTGGAAAATCCTGCAAAACTTCATTATGACTCAATACAAGCATTTGACTCTAACAAATACGAATATACATGCTCATTTAATATTGTGGAGAATCATGATCGGTTTGTTTCTTAAAAACATATTTGGGGTTTCCCCTTACGCTTATCTTTTGCAAAAATATTTCTAGGTGGAGTTAAGACTAGGCCAAAACAACAAAGTAAAGTATTTCCACTATTTAATTTAGAAACATGATCAACCAGCAATAAAAATAAAGCATGCATACGGAAGCAAATAACAATCAAACAAATAAAATCACACAAAACATGGGTTGCCTCCCAAGAAGCGCTTTTCTTTATTTACGAGTCTTGTAGCTAGACTCAAGGTCATGGGTTACTACGTGATTTCATCATTGGTTCCACTCTCTAGGTCGTCTTCTAAACCAGTTTTGTATTCCGGACCTAGTTGCAAGCACTCTTTGTAGAAACCAAGCATCCTATTTCTAACATACTCTACTCCTCTACGTCTATCCTCCTCATTCCTATAATAAGCCGCTTGCTTGTGTTCCTTTTCGAAATTAGAGAGAAGGCGGTATTGCTTAATCTTGTAGGGCATTTGATAAGCAACCTCATCATTCTCTTTCTTGAATCTAACTATCCCTAAAGTCGGATCATAACTCATCCTAGTGGCCTCAACAAATGGTTTCCCAAATATTATTTGACTTAGGCAAGCATCTATCACCGGACGAGTGTCCTCAACTATCATAAAATCGATCTCATAGGTGAGATTCCCTATAATCACATGCAATCCTTTCACTCTTCCCGTAAAATTACTTATCAGGTTCTTATTAGGCATCATCCTAAAATTAAGTTGCTTCTTCATCACCCAATTGTAATAAGTCCTAGTCATGATGTTCACGGGGGATCTAAGGTCGATGTAAGCTTTCCATATATGCATGTGCCCGATATTGCATGGGATGTTAATGTTAGAGGGGTCTCCCATTTTGATAAGGGGGTCGCCAAAGATATATGTTCTCTCGGGACTATCGAATAAATCTTTATGGTATTCCCGTTCTTCCTTGGTTGGCAACTTATCAAAGTATTCTTCTATAGGCTCTACCTCCTCTAATTCCTCTCTATTATCAACCTCAACTTCCCTATTCTCATCCTTAGTCTCGGCTTCTATCCTAACTTCATTCTTGTCACTCTCTTATATCTCCTTATCTATCGGCTTAATAGTGACAACATTAACAAAGTGGACCTGTTTAGATGATGAGGGATCCTTAATTTGGTTTCCGTTATTGGTGTCCCTAGTGTCCTTCCTAGGTGTGACTAATGCTTGGTTGTTGAGGGCTTTCAACAAGTTGTCAATCTTGTTGGTCATCTCCGTTTGTTGTTGGTTGAATTCGGTTTCAAACCTAGCTATGCGAGCCTCTTGAGATGCCATAAACTTTGACATCAATCCTTCAAGATTGTTGGTACTACCATAGTTGTTAGAAGGATTGTTGTTGAAAGTACGGTTGGATGGTGGACCGGTTGGTTGGTAACGGTTAGGCGGATTGGAGGAATTGGGTTGATTTTGTTTCCACCTAAGGTTTGGGTGATTTTTCCATGAGGGGTTGTATGAATCACCGTATGTGTTTGGCTCGGGCTTGAAAGTGTACCACTTATCTCCCGCTTCGTCGGTACGCATGGATGCGTAGTCCGCAAAAGCTGTTCCGGGGAGTTCCACACAATCACGAGTGTCGTGGGGACCACTACATAATTCGCATGAAGAAGTGATTTTGTTCACTTGGTTTGAAGGCTTAGGAGCATCGTAAGATTTCATGAGAAACTTGACTTGGTCCTCAAGTTCCATGATCCTACGGTCGGGAGTGCTAGAATTGTTCGAAGGCAAAGATATTGCCTTGACCGTTTTGTTCAAGTCACGGGGATCGTTCCAACTTTCGTTGTCATAGAGAGCAAGATCTTCTATGAGTTCCCATGATTGTTCCGCACTAAGATCACGTAGCTTACCACCGGCCGATTGGTCAATGGCTCGCCTCGTGGAGATGTCGATATGGTCATAAAAAATTTGGACTTGGAGCCAAAGATCTATGCCATGATGAGGGACTTTTTGGAGTAAGTCCTTGAAACAAGTCCATGCTTCATAAAGAGATTCATTTTGACGTTGTTGGAACATCAAGATGTCATTTCTAAGCTTAGTAGTTCTCCCCGGTGGGAAAAATTGAGCAAGGAAACGAGTGGTGAGATCATCCCATGTGGTGATGGATCCCGCGGGTAAACGCTCAAGCCATTGACTAGCTTGATCCCGTAAAGAGAATTGGAATAGACGTAAACGGGTAGTCTCTCTAGTTTTAACACCTAGGTCTATGGAATCTACGATTTTGAGGAAGTCCTTAAGATGTTGATTTGGATCTTCGGAACGAAGTCCATGGAATGTACATCCGCTTTGCACCAACCGGATGGTGTCGGATCGCAAGGGGGTCACATTGGCTCCGGTGAGCTCAATGGTGTTTCGGTAGCCTTGGTGGCTAGGTCGGGAATACTCTCCTAAGGTTCGGGGCCTAAGGGGTTCTAGTGGTGGGTTTTGTTGTGGTGGGATGACGGGTTCAAAGATGTTCCTGTTGTCCATGGTGTCGGGTGGTAAAGAGTTACGAACAAAAGCACAAAGAAATGAGATAGACTAAAGAAGACCTAAAAATAAAAATAAAATCTTACTAGAAAGGAATCTAGCAAGTAGACCTAATAAAAAGAAATCCTAACCTAGACAATAACTATTCCCCGGGCTGCGGCGCCAAAAACTTGATGCGTGGGAATCGCAACAGGCATTACCTCTCGAGTGATCTCGAGAAGCTTACAACCCCCACCAGGCAGTGTACCTGATCGTTGTAGTATAGTATAGTGACAAGTACCGGGGGATTGACCGTTCAGCTTAAGAATAATGTCGCTAGGATTAGAAAGCCTAAATACTAGTTCTAAAGGTGAGGGATGATTATTTTTGTGTTTATATATTTTTATGAAAGCAAATAAAATCTCGGGGTTTGAAGGATTTGGGCGGAATTAGTTGCTATTCAACTAACCCAATACTAAGATGCAATCAAAATAAAATAATAAAAATTAAAATAAACTAATTAAACTAAAGTTGTGAGCAGTAATTGGAGAAAATGTGTTTACTTAGATTTCACTACTCCCTAGTTATCTTTTACACGTTAACTACTTGTTATAATTGCATGGATGACGGATCGTATTCCTTAATACCATTCATGGGGTGGCACACATAACTCCCCAATTCTATGAGCTCTTATCTCCTCCTACACCATGCCCAGCACAACTATAGGGATTGTAAACAGTGGCTCATGCATTAAATACAACCAATAAAGACCTAGTGCGCCTCGGTTCATGTTTCTTAAGACATTCAAGCATGTTACCATTTGGAGATCTGCCAGTTTTCTTAAGCCTAACATATAAATCATTCATCCAAAACAAGAATAAACAAGTAATCAACACATAATCAATATCTAGGTTTCATTAGATCTAAGCAAACACAAAAGAGATCTAGCCTAGCATGATAGAATTAAGACAAGAACATGATATAGACAACCAACACATAGACATATTGATTGAATTAGAAGAACACTTATCTTAATTAATCATGCAAGGTATCAAGGGGTTGGAACCCTTGAAAAACCTGTAAACTTACACCAAAATCGTACTTAGGGTTTCTCCCAAAACTTCTCTCTTTAAATGTGAAAAATTAGAAAACTATATATAGAAAAATAGGTTTGACGGCGTCAAGAGTAATCTTGTGACGCCGTCACCTCGCCGCCAAAACTCTCCTCGGACTGCCTAGATCCATTTCTGACGCCGTCAAGACTTAAGCACTTCCAGGCCGTCATGACTCTTTTACTCTTGACGCCCTTCCTACGTGACGCCGTCAAAACTCTTCTGGGTCGTCATGGAAATTTATGAAATTTGCTCTTGACGCCGTCAAGGATTTGCTCTTGACGCCGTCACCTACTGTTCCCAGCTTGGAAAATTAAGACTTTGGCGTTTTCTTCACTTTTATGCTCCAAAAACGTCCGAATTGCTTCCTTTTCCAGATTTCACTCCCAAAGTACCTAAAATCACAAAAGGAACGATTTAGGGCAATATTTGATCAAATAAATTCGGATTCGGGCTTAAATGACCCCCTAAAAGTGGTTCATTTTTCGCCTCATCAGATTCGCGTTTTCCATAATGGTCAACGGATTAGTCAATGAATTTATTTTACTAACAAAGGCACGGAGAAATAGATAGACTAAAGAAGACAAAAAAAATAAATATAAAAATCTTACTAGAAAGAAATCTAGCAAGTAGACCTAATAAAAAGAAATTCTAACCTAGACAATAACTATTCCCCGGGCTGCGGCGCCAAAAACTTGATGTGTGGGAATTGCACCAGGCTTTACCTCTCGAGGGATCTCGAGAAGCTTACAACCCCCACCAGGCAGTGTACCTGATCGTTGTAGTATAGTATAGTGACAAGTACCGGGGGATTGATCGTTCAACTCAGGAATAGTGTCGCTAGGATTAGAAAGCCTAAAAACTAGGTCTAGAGGTGAGGGATGATTCTTTTTTGTATTTTTATATTTTTATGAAAGCAAGTAAAATCTCGGTTTTTGGAATAGTGGGCGGAATTAGTTGCTAATCAACTAACCCAATAACTAAAGATGCAATCAAAATAAAATAATAAAAATGAAAATAAACTAAATTAAACTAGTGATGTGAGCAATATGTGGGAAAAATGGTGTTTACTTAGATTTCACTACTCCCTAGATATCTTTTACAGGTTAATTACTTGTTACAGTTGCGTGGATGACGGATTGTATTCCTTAATACCATTCATGGGGTGGCGTACTTACTTCCCCAATCCTATAAGCTCCTACTTCACTCCTATGTCGAGCCGGCTAAGAAGCTCCTAACATGGGATCACTATAATTCGCTCATGCATTAAATACAGCCATAAAAATCTAGTATACATCGGTTCATGTTTCTTAAGACGTTCAAGCAAGTTACACAATGGAGATCTACCGGTTTTCTTAAGCCTAACATTGAAATCATTCATCCATTACAACTATAAACAAGAAATCAACCTATAATCAACATCTAGGTTTCATTACATCTAAGCAAACACACAAAAGATCTAGCCTAGCTTGTTATAATCAAGACAAGCATAAGATATATTCAAACAACACATAGACATATTGAATGAATTGAAAGAAGACTTATCTTAATTGAACATGAAGGGTTTCAAGGGGTGAAAACCCTTGAAAATACTGTTACAAATGACCTAGGGTTTATTAGGTTTGGCCCTAGTATTCTCCACACAAGTTCCTCCTTTATGAATGAAAAATAGAAAGGTATATATAGATTTTGTGAGGTGACGGCGTCAAGAGTAAATTTCTGACGCCGTCATCTCGCCGCCAATAAAGATCTCTGACTGCCTAGATCTGGAGCTGACGCCGTCATGTGTAATCCATCTTCAGGCCGTCACCAAAATAACTCTTCACGCCCTACTTCTGACGCCATTACGTTTTCTCTGGATCGTCATGCATTTTGCTCTTGACGTCGTCAACTTTTCCTTCTTGACGCCGTCAGGTACTGTTCCCAGCATGGAAAATTAAGTCTTTGCCGTTTTCTTCACTTTTATGCTCCAAAAACGTCCAAAATGTTTCCTTTTTCAGAATTCACTCCCAAAGTACCTAAAAGCACAAAAGGAACGATTTACGGCAATATTTGATCAAATAAATTCCAATTCCGGCTTAAATGACCCCCTAAAAATGGTTCATTTTTCGCCTCATCAATCACACAACACATAGACATATTGAATGATTTGAATGAATACTTATCTTCAATTTAACATGGAAGAATCAAGGGGTTGAGACCCTTGAAAAGCTGTTAAAATTCGTCTAGGTTTTATTCCCTCAAAGTTGCACACTAATGAATGAAAATTGGAAAACTATATATAGATTTTACACCTTGACGGCGTCATGTATTAACTTGTGACGCCGTCAACTCGCCGCCATGATAAAATTCGTATTGCCTAGATCCATTTGTGACGCTGTCATGTAGAAAATCACTCTGGGCCGTCATGTGTAATTGGACCCTGACGGCGTTGGTGACGCCGTCAGGCCAATATGCTTGAAAACTCTCTGGGCCGTCACGTTATAAGTTCCACATCCACCGCTTTGGTAACTCTTGACGCCGTCACGTGTAAAAGCTTGACGTCGTCAGGTATCGTTCCCGCAAGGAAATTTGAGACTTTGTCGTTTTCTTCACTTTTATGCTCCAAAAACGTCCAAAATGCTTCCTTTTCCAGATTTTTCTTCAAAAGTACCTAAAATGACAAAAGGAACAATTTAGGGCAATATTTGATCAAATAATCTCGAATTCGGGCTTAAATGACCCCTTAAAAGCGGTACACTTTTCGCCTCATCAAATACCCTTACACTTGTGATTTGCTTGTCCTCAAGTAAATGCGCTTTTATTCTAATCAAAATACAAGTTAGGGGTCATTTAACATTAATATAAAAGTAATTACAACAAATAATCGTTCCACTAAAAACCAAAAACAAGCACGGAGGTCATACACTAGCACCTCACAAATAGTGTTTAGATACTCACATCTCTCGGGTGTAATAAAGTATACATCACAATATGGAAATGGAAAACATCTCTCACTACCTGTCATAGCAAATAGATTACCATAGGCTTGGGAAAGTATCAAACATCCACCACTTGGCGTAATCACCTAGGATAAACTATCAAAGAGGTCTTTTAAAGGGTTATAACGTTAGGTGTAGGGATATGGAAAACACAGTTTTGTTGGATAAATTACATGTACAATATTTACTGGTGGCGAGTTAATCATCTTGGTTAATTACATATACAATATGGCGTTGCTAAGCCAAGACTCGACTCGACTTAAGCTAATAAATAAAAAATAACAAAAACATAAAACAAACATAGAATGAAACGGGATGGTAGTCCGTATGTTTTTCTCTTTTCCTTTTTTCTATATATATATATATATATTTTTTTTTTTTTTTTTTTTTTTGCATACACTCTTACCCTACCATCCAAAATAATACATCATAGAGAATGTACATTCCCCTTACACTTGAATTTTTACATACTTTACAATAAACTAATCTAATGACTCGAATCAAGATAATCAAAACACTTGGAGTACTTTTTAAGATTAACGCACATATAGGGGTAATATATGATGTTCTTCCCCATTACTCCATAACACAAGTACTTTACCCATGAGTCCCAATCGTCCCAAAACAATATGTACAAGATATGACTCGACTTAGCAACCATGTAATCAATTAGATAACTAATTAAGGGTTTAAATATGTAACAATAATGCACTAAAGATGAGTGCATACACGGAAGGCTAAGGCGATTTGGTTGCATATTTGGGTGGGTTGTAACAAATTCTTCCTTTAAGTAAGATGCTTAAAGTTAGAAACGAAAAGATAGGCTCGGAGGGGCGTACTAGGGGTTTCGTGTACTAAAAATGAGTACAACGCTAAGGTGTGGGAAAAAATTAATTGACTTTACTAGTAAATTAATATGACTTAAATGGTCAAGTAATTATGATACGGGTTTAACACAAGGGTGATCCTAATGCGTCTTATCATGTAGTAAATCCTACTACACGAATGTAGTCTCACTAGCGGGCTCGAGATGCACCACTAACGCTAGTTCTAGAATCTAAATGCTACCGGTACACTCATAAGCACTAATAATGAATGCTTTTCCTATCAAATCTAAAGGCGAACCTCACATATTTTGGTGGAAAATGTTTCTGAATGGTACGGTTTTGTGCTAGTTATACAACTCCTATCCATTAGACGCTTGTTAAGGCTAAAGTTTCACTCCTAAATGTTGTAAAAAAATTTAAATTTGGCGCTAAAATTGCACTAACATATATTTCTCTTAGTTTTATTACACACCTACCATCAAACAAACAAACTCAAGTACAATAGTATCCTATAAGGTATCATCATTTACCCTCCCCTTACACTTAGGATGAACATTGTCCCCAATGTTCAGTTAAAGGATGTAAAAGTAAAATAGGTAAAAGAATGAAAACAAATACTCCCCTGATTCGTTCGGTGTGGATAGTGTGTTAACAAGGTTAGATCTTCCTCCAAGAAAATGAACGTTCAAAGCCTCCCTTCCAGAAATATAAATCATCTTCTTGTCATATATAACCTGTTAAACCTGAGAAAACAATCAAGGCAACCTCGTGTAAAATCGGCGGCAATCTATATATACTAACAAATCCTAGAAAGCAATTTAAGATATAATGCTTGTGGAATGAATGTTTGCAGATTTCCTGGAGTTTATAAAACTAAAGAATTAAAAAAAAACTTTTAAGACTCCGTTAGAAAATCAAAACTCGCAAAATTTCCAGAATTTTACACGTGACGCCGTCGGGTGTTAAACCCTGACGCCGTCAGAAGTGGCCTGCAGAAATCTTTATGTTAAGTTTCCGGAAAATTTCTGGAAAAACTTTATGTCCTACTTCCTGGAAAATCCTACAAAACATCATTATGACTCGATACAAGCATTTGACTCTAACAAATACTAATATACATGTTCATTTAATATTGTGGCGAATCATGATCATTTTCGTTCTTATAAACAAATTTAGGTTTCCCTTACATTTAGCTTTTGCAAAATACCTTTATATGTAATTAAGACGAAGTTAAAAACAAAATAAAGTATTTTCACAATTTACTTTGAAACATAATTTACCAATAATAAAAATAAAACATGCATACGGAAACAAATAAAATCAAATAAACAAACAAACAACTAAAACAAATAAAACTTGGGTTGCCTCCCAATAAGCACTTGTTTTTGTTCGAGTCACGAGCCTGACTCTACCCTTATCTAACGGATAAAAGGGAAGTTTTCCCTACACTTAGGATTAAGTGCGGGTGATAGTAGCAATACACACCCTCTCGGTGGAAGTATGCCACGTGAGGAAAGAGTGGTGGATGAATTATATGCTCAAAGGGTTGTGCTCCTATCATCATAACCTTACCTAATTCAATCGGGGTAATGGGTGGATTAAGATTTTCTCCTAGAAAGGGATCATTTTCTATCAACTTCAAGAGACTACTAGTTGGGGATCCATATTGACCTAATAAACCCGGTTTAAACACATAATGTTTCTTGTGATCAATCATAAATGGGTGATGTAAGCAGGTAAGGTCATTTTCCACTCCTATATAATTGGCTTCCTCTCTACAAGGCTTAGAGTCCACTACCTTTTTCCTAAGACTACCCGGACTATATGGTTTGATGGGTGGATCAGAACCTATTTCTATTCCTAAATTTTCATCCAAGGATGGAAGATTAGGTAACGGTTTTGGTTGAGGCTCCGGTTCATCAAAACTAAGAACTTCCTTAGAACTAAGAGAAAGGTTGTGACTAAAAGTATTCAAACCTATATTCTCAAGTTGTGCTTGGTCCAAGGGTTCTACCTCTATTGGGGTTCCTATAGTCTCTTCTACTTCCTCCGGGTAAGTCAAGGGGGGTGTGTGTGCCTCAATTGATGGTGGGACTTGTAGGGTACTTAGTGGGCTTGGATTGTCCACCTCATTCTCCATTGTATCTAGATTACCTATGTGTTCATCTTGTATTATGGTGAAATCAAACCACTCCGTGCACCTAGGCATCTCATCTATAGGCTTATTATCTCCAAACAAACTTCTTGCTTGTTCCCTCAAACTTGCTATCAATTGATCTGTAACAACGTTTGTTGGATTGTCCAACTTCTTAGCGAGTATGGCACAATTCTCTACGGCTTCCCATGCTTCTTCAGCACTTAATCCCCAAAGGTTCCCATCTGCGGCATGGTCAATGTCCATTTTGGTATAGTGGTCGACACGATGGTAAAATATTTCAATTTGGGACCATAGATCGAAACTATGATGAGGGACTTTTCGGAGTAAATATTTAAAATGAGTCCATGCATCATAGATAGTTTCATCTTCATGTTGTTTAAACATCAATATGTCATTTCGAGTGGGTGAATTTTGTGGTTGGTAGTATGGTGAATTCGCGTTCTCCATAATGGTGAACGGAAGAGTCAATGGAAAAGTTTTACGAACAAAGACACGAAAAAAAAAGATAGACTAAAGAAAACCTAAAAATAAAAATAAAACATTACTAGAAAGGAATTTAGCAAGTAGACCTAATAAAAAGAAATTCTAACCTAGACAATAACTATTCCCCGGGCTGCGGCGCCAAAAACTTGATATACGTGGGAATTGCGCCCTCGCAACAGGTTTTACCTCTCAAGGGATCTGGAGAAGCTTACAACCCCCACCAGGCAGTGTACCTGATCATTGTAGTATAGTATAGTGACAAGTACCGGGGGATTGATCGTTCAACTCAGGAATAGTGTCGCTAGGATTAGAAAGCCTACTAAACTAGGTCTAAAGGTGAGGGATGATTCTTTTTGTATTTTTATATTTTATGAAAGCAAGTAAAATCTCAGGTTTTGAAGGAGTGGATGGAATTAGTTGATAGCCAACTAACACAATTAACTAAGAATGCAATCAAAATAAAATAAAAGAAATGAAAATGAAACTAATTTACTAATGTGGTGGAAACAATAATGAGGAAAGTTGTGTTTACTTAGATTTCATTACTCCCTAGATATCTTTTCCAGGTTGATTAGCTTGTTACAATTGCATGGATGACGGGTCATATTCTTTAATACTAGTCGTAGGGCCGTGTACAATATTCCGTAACTTTATAAGATCCTACTTCACTCCTATGTCGAGCCGTTAGAAGCTCCTAACATGGGATCATTAGAATTCTCTTACGCATTAAATACAACCAAAAATCGTAGTACACCTCCGATCATGTTTCTTAAGACGTTCAAGCAAGTCACCAATGGAAGTCTGCCAGTTTTCTTAAGACTAACATCGAATACAATCATCCGTAACAATTATAAGTAAACAATCAACCCATAATCAACATCTAGGTTTCACTACATCTAAGCAAACATAATAAAGATCTAGCCTAGCATGTTAAAGAGAAGACAAGCGTAAGATATAATCACACAACACATAGACATATTGAATGATTTGAATGAATACTTATCTTCAATTGAACATGGAAGAATCAAGGGGTTGAAACCCTTGAAAAGCTGTTAATATTTGTCTAGGGTTTATTCCCTCAAAGTTGCACACTAATAAATGAAAATTGGAAAACTATATATAGATTTTACACCTTGACGGCGTCATGTATTAACTTGTGACACCGTCAACTCGCCACCATGATAAAATTCGTATTGCCTAGATCCATTTGTGACGCCGTCATGTAGAAAATCACTCTAGGCCGTCATGTGTAATTGGACCTTGACGACCTTGGTGACGCCGTCAGGCCAATATGCTTGAAAACTCTCTGGGCTGTCACGTTATAAGTTCCACATCCACCTCTTTTGTAACTCTTGACGTTGTCACGTGTAAAAGCTTGACGTCGTCAGGTACTGTTCCAGCAAGGAAATTTGAGACTTTGCCGTTTTCTTCACTTTTATGCTCCAAAAACGTACAAAATGCTTCATTTTCCAGATTTCTCTTCAAAAGTACCTAAAATGACAAAAGGAACGTATTAGGGCAATATTTGATCAAATAATCTCGAATTCGGGCTTAAATGACCCCTTAAAAGCGGTACACTTTTCGCCTCATCAGTACTCTCCCTGAAAGAAAGTTACCAACGGGAGTTGTCAAACTCCAATAGATCTATTAACTATACTCGCATTCGCGTGGGTAAAATATCCTAAACGATTATGGCTCATGAATTTTTAATTATGTAGTGGTGGCAGAGAGTGGGACTCGTGCAATAACCAAAGAAAAGACTTGTATTTTGTTTAAAGAAAAGCAAGTAGCATGTATCCCCTCACAGGGTTTGTAAAGCATTTAGAAAGTGTTTAAAAGGTGTAAGGCTATGAAAACTCACCTGGGCTTAAGGATGATGTGATTGATGTGAAAAGTGACTTAGGGATTAGACTACTGACTCACGTATCCTGGGGGTAGGTTTTGGTGTGTGTGTGTATGTATGTCAAGTATTAGTCTAGGTTTTTAAGTATTTATTCTCAAGGTTCATAGATATAACATAACACCTTTCGGGCCATCACAATTCAGAAGTATATGACTCCTCACATGAAGCTCCCTACTATTGTATTATGTTATTAACATAATACCGTTCGGGCCATCATAATTCAGAAGTTAATACTCCTCACATGAAGCTCCCTATTATTTAGTTATGTTGTTATTAAGTTTTAGTTATAGCATCACACCGTTCGGGCCATCATAATCCAGAAGTATATGCAATAATCGTTTGAGGAGCCAGGGCATTCGTAAACCCAACAAACTCGTCAAAACGAAATATCCACATGGTACTCCTCACATGAAGCTCCTTGATATTGTGTTATGTTTCTAACTCAAAAATAGCTTTTTATACTTATTATGAAAATAATCCGTTTATACCCTTCAAGTTTAGATATTTATACTTTCTACCCTAAACTTATAAACTTATAACATTTAAGCATATAATTTTCTATCTTTTACCCAATTAGTCCCTATACTTATTTAATTTAAAGAAATGGCGGAAATGGTGCTTAAACTACACTACTTTCAATATTCACCCTTTATACCCTTAACTTAATAATATTTGCAAAACTAGTCCTTTTAAGTTTATAACTTATTCTATTTACTATCCTAAGGTTTTAGAATTTTGCAAAAAGGGTCCTTATACTTATTACTTCTAAAATATGTCAAAAATAGTCCCTAGACTTAATATTTTCATAAATTTACCATATATACCCCTATGCATGAAAACTATTGCAAAACTAGTCCTTTTTCCATGCAAATTGTATTTTAATGAGATAACTAAGTTTCCTAGCTTATGTTTAGTTAATATATACTTAACTAAGTCACTTAAATCAGATTATAGCATATAATAAAGCAACTTAGCACATAAACACATAATTATGCAAGATTAGGGTTTTAAAATGTAAACTTCTAAATGAAAATGGTCAAGGCTATATCCTAGGTTTCTAAAGGTTCTAAGGCATCCTATATCTATACTAGGTCAGTACTAAGACTATTAGAATTAAGGTTTAAGGCTTACTTGGTCGGGGTAGGGTTAACGAGGGTAAAGCTAGGGTTTTAGGGTTTTCTAGGTCGAAAGGGAACTCGACAAGGTTTTAGCCCAGAGAGTTTGAGGTGAAAAGAAAAAGAGGTGTGATTTGAAATAAAAGGGTGTAGTGAGGTATTTATAGGGCTCGATAACGCTATATGTTAAGTAAACTTGGCATGGTGGCCAAGTTAACGTGAGGAGGTGGTCAAAGGCGGTGGGGGGATGACTAAGGAAGCCTAGGGAGTAGGTAGGGGGCTGGAGAGGCGGTGTAGGGGTGGTTTGTGGTGGATATTTAGCCGTATAGGCAGTTTAGAACAAGTAGGTGATACACCTACTTGTAAGGTACTTTGAAGGTATGTGGTTGGGTGACAAGTAGGTGGGTAAGCTGTTAGGGTGCTTGGATTTAGGTTTATACTAGTTTTAGTTTAGTTTTAACCTAGTTTTTTTTAGTTATAGGTTAGGGTTTTACCTAGGGTTTAGTGCCTAGATTAGGGTCCTAAGAGTGATTAGTGACTAGTATTAAGGTTTTGGGATCATTTCCTATGTGGTGGTAGCTTACTAAAGATTCGGGAAGGTTTTGACCTAGTTTCGGGACCTAAATGACCTAATTTTGCTTAGTGAGAGATTAGGGTTTCTCCTAAGGTTTAGTGTCTAGGTTAGGGTCCTATGAGTGCCTAATGACTAATCCTAAGTCCTAAGAGGCTTATACTAAGTGGTGGTAGTCTATGGTGAAGTTTTGGGATAATTTAGACTTAATTCCGGGAAGTTATGACCTATTTAGGGTTTTGTGCTTAAGGGAATTGTACCTAGGTTCTAGGGGGTTGTAATATGATCTAGGAAGTCTAATATATCCTAAATTTTCTAATGTAACTCATAACTAAGCCTTGAACACTTTCAAACTAGTTTAGATAAGCAATTAGGGTTCTTAAGATAACCGTAAACACATAGGGTTCAATTAAGGTTTTGTTAGGGTTTCTAATAGATATAGCATACTAGAATGATAGATTACTTAGTGTAATGATGTTTTAGAACCTATACTTGACATACTGGGGTGTTTACATAATGTAAACATAGTGGTGTTGGGCATATGTGGATACGTGAGCAGGTCTAGAGAGTCATGCATGTAATGAAAAGTAAGAATTTACCTGTGAAATTACCTTGTGGTGGAAATGATATTGATGAAATTTTATGGGTTGTTACAGTCTTACCCCCTTAGAGAAAATCTCGTCCCGAGATTTTGTTTAAAGTAAGAGTAGAGGTGGAGATAGGAGAACGAGTTTACGATTCGAAGGAAAGGATGATATAGACAAAGGAAAGGAATTGTTTCATACAAACGGATTAGAAGTGTTTGTACGCGTGCCATATACTCAAACTCATTTGTTTACATCTTCTTACTTACAAGCAGAGGTGTCACAATTCTTGTAAGTGAGAGTTTATAAATTTATGGTCCGCTGATTTATAATTTCTTATTAAGATAAAAAAAGTGCATTGATTCATCTTAATAAGATGATTATAAATCATCCTTAAGTAGTATCGGTGGAAAAAGGAGAGGGTTAAACACACTTAAGGGAATGTGGTATGGGAATGTTTTGAGAGAGTGGACAAGTGTTTTGACTCGGAATTTGGAAACTTGATGTGATTGACCCATGAAGTTTAGAAAAACATTGTAAAACTTACAATTTCTTGAGAAAAGGTTTAGAGATTGTAGAGACCTGTGGGTTATGGGCCCACTGGATAGACATGGGTTATCAGCATTAGCCATGTTAGTAACTCGGGTTTCTAGTGCTGCAGTACTACTGTTAGCAACTAGTTGCCGGATGGCACCCTGAGTTATGGCTTTGCAAGATAACACAAGATTAGAAGGATTATATCATAAGTCAGTCATAATGAGGATTACGAAAATTCCGACTTAGATATTCTTACAAGTTCTAACTAATAGAAACTTGTGAAATTACGAGAAGTACAAGTTCTAACTCTTAGAACATTGTAGGATGAGGTAGGGAAAGAGTATAGAGTAGGAAAAATAGAGTGAAAAATGACGGAGGAATGAAACGAAAGGATAGGAGGAAGTGGAAAAATGGATTTTATAGGAAAGAGTGAAGAGGGGGAGGGAAGGAAAGGGATGAAATAGGATAGTATGAAAGAGTGGGATTAAAACGCAAGAGTATGAATAGGTAGAGTGGGAAAGGACGGGAGTATAGGATTAAACGGTAGAGTGGGGAAAGATGGAGGAGTAAGATACCTAGAAGGATGGTATCCTAATGAGGATTAGATTTACTGGATTCCCTCGAAGTTTGTTTTCCCCTAAGGTTCTTGGTATATTCCATAAGGAATTATTTAGTTTTCTAAAAATAGCCCTAAAATCTAAAGGTGATACTTTCGACCTAATTGGTGAAGGTGATCCTAAAAGGGAAGAAGGGCTAGATGGGATAGGTGATTCCATAACTAAAGGTTTGTCACTATTTCAAGGTAAAGTTCTAGGTTTAGCCTTTTGACCTAAGTTGTCTATCCTATGTCCTAAGTACTTAAAACCGGGTAGGGTAATATCCATAGTATCTTCCGAGTGGGATTCTAATGTATAACCTAAAGAGTGTCAATTCCTAGGAAACTAAGTACATGTAGACTAAAATCCTCGAATATCTTATTCATAGTTATAACTAGTAACCTTGAATTCTAAGTCTGGGTTTATAAAACTTAGGGTATGCTCGGGATATCTTAAAGGTGTAATTTTCCTAGGGGTTTCTAAATCCTTATACTACATGACTTTGAGGATAGTGTGTGGAAAAATCCTAATAAGGGTCTAATACTTCATAAGTGTTCTACCCCTGTTACTAGACTAGGTACTAAAGGTTTAAAGTTCTAGGTTGGTGGTGTACTAATCTAATCCTTTGTTATTCCTAAGTTTCCTATATTGTATCCTAAAGGTTTCTAATCAAATTCTAATATCCTCGTTACCAAGTATAATTCTTATCTTAAACTAAATCCTATCTTATAGGGATGTCTTTCCTAGTTTCTACCTATCGGGGTTCTAGTTCGGTTTCTAACCTAATTAAACCTCAAAGATTCCTAATCTTATTTTCTATTTCCTCAAGGGTTTCTTAGAGATAGCCTATTTTGGTGATTCAAAGTATCCTATTTCTAACCCAAGGTTTTCCTAAGGGCATCCTAAAATTATTTCTAACCTCAATATGGGGATCCTACGGGTTTTCTAAAAGGGGAAACTACTTCGGGAATCATAGTGATCTAGGGGAGTAGGAAGTAAAGAGGGAAGGATAGAAGTATGCTCATATATAATACTATTATATACTTGCATATAAGAGTAGTTAGGGGAAGACTCTCTAAGTAGGGGAAACTAAGAAGTTTGGGAGGAATGGGGATTAGAGACAGAGGAAGAGTAGTTTACTGAATTCAGATCGTTATGATGTAGAATAAAGATTCTCATCATTCGGGGAAATGATAGGGGAAAAGTGTTTTAAGGGATTTAAGGGTTTTAGTGTAAAAAGATAGTGTACGGGAGGATTGGTAACTCATGACATACAATGTCATGAATTAGGAATGAAATCACAATCGCATAAGGTCATAAATAACTTGTCATAACTAGAAGTTTAACAAGTATCACTATTTATGCCATATGTGATTAGGAAAAATGGAGGTTTTGGGCAAATTGTCGGGCATGAAAAGGGGAGGGAGTTTTTTGTGGGAAAGGGTGATTATAGGGAGTGGATTTATTTGTCGGAGCCCACTTTATCAGCACTTACTAACTATCTAAAGGGTAATGTCCTAGGTTTAACCTTATAATGCCTAAAGTTCAAGAATAATATTCCTAAGGAATATTCTTCTATCTTATGAGGTGTTGGGTTTTAAGGTGTCGAAACTACCTAATCTAAATTCCTATGGGTTGTGAATAATACATATCCGGTAGTATTACTCACAGGGTATACTAAAACCTCGAGTAGATCATAACAAGTACCTAACTTGTTATATTTCCTAAGCATGGGTAATTTCCTAGGGTTCAAGGTATTCTAAAGTATCCTAATAAGGGATGGTCAGGAAGTAGGGTTTCTATCCTCGAAAGTACTTAAGGGGTTTATAACTAGGGCAAAGTGTCATAACTTATCTTATAGGCATCCTAGTTAGTACCATTATATATAGTACATATCCTAAGATGGAATTCTAACCTAAAGCTTATCGGGCAACTAAAGTATACTAGTTGATGTTTCCTCCTAAGATTACCTAATACCTAAAGTTACAAGGACTTCCTATATCTAAGTGGGTAAGTGGTTGGTTATTATCTATTATCTTTTCTAGGGCATAAATCCTA
Source organism: Artemisia argyi (assembly GCA_030686995.1). Lineage (NCBI taxonomy): Eukaryota > Viridiplantae > Streptophyta > Magnoliopsida > Asterales > Asteraceae > Artemisia > Artemisia argyi. The sequence continues at coordinate 19,140,190 of CM060676.1, forward strand.
TTGGGTTACTAATTAGCTATCGCTATGACCTTTTTCTATCTTCAATTAAAGGTCAATAAAGATTTTACCTAAACTATTCAGGATATTCTAAACCTAGTGTTCTAAGTGTGTCCTATAGGAATTTCTTTCAACCTCAAATTTTCAAGATGAGGTAGGAAGATTGGTGGGGATATAGGGAGGTACTAAGGTATAGGGTAGTTTCCTAAATAAGCTAGGTTTACTACTAGGTAAGTGCGATAAAGGATAAGTGGGTTTCCTAAGTAACATTGATCTTTCGGGTAAAGAACCTTTAGGGATCAAATGTCGGTGAGGGTAGTATTGAGGTAAAGGTAAAATAGTGGGTAGAAGGATAAGAGCTAGTAGGAGAATATCGGGAAAAGGCGAGAAATTTAGAGAGGCTAGGGAATCTAAACTATTCCTATATTTTTTCTAAAGAGTCAGGGAAATAGTGTTTTGAGGGATAATCTAGTACATTCGGAGAGGAAAGAGCAGTCTCCGGATGTAAACTAGATGAGACGGGGGTAGAGTGGTAGGGTGTATACATAGCTAGATAATAATAGAAATGATATGTAGCATTTAGCAGTTAAGTAGTTAAGTACTATACTAACCTGTAGCCTATGTTGTTGCGGAGGATGGTAGTGGCACTGAGGACTTTCTCGGACTTAAGAAAAGTAGTTGTAGTTTAGGTTTTGACCTTGTTCTCGACAACTGAGGCTCTGATACCAATCTGTAACACCCCCATTTTCACAATTCGCAGCGGAATTAGGGTTGGGGTATTACTTCATGGAATCACAGTCGCAATAATAGAACACGACTCGAAAAGAGACGTTTTTATAAATAAGTTATCATTCATTAAAATATCAGAGTTTTATTAAGATGAGGTCCCGTGAATCTAAGTGTGAAATAGTGTTTGAATGATAACAAGATTGAAAGTACTCCGAGTTCAGTGCCGCTTCCTGCCATAGCTCCGTAACGACTATATACCTAGGATACATGCTTAAAGAGTTAACACTAGGTGTTGAGTGAGAGTCATAGGTTTAAGTAGTAGTAGTGTGAATATAAGTTTAGTAAAGCATGGGCTATGTTGTTTTACACCCATGTAGAGTGGTAGAAACCGTATTTAGACAGTTTGTATCTGTCATTATTGTATGATCAGTACAATACTGAAGATAGGGGTGTTATTGCACTAAGCTCATGAAACCGTACTAACAGTCCGGGTCATGGGGCCTGCAGACCCACCATGAGGGGAAGAGAAGGATAACTTGCCAAAGTTAGTCCTTAGGGTTTCAAGTATAGTACTTATTGGTACTCTCCCTGAAAGAGAGCTACCAACGGGAGTTGTCAAACTCTAATAGATCTATCAACTATACTCTCGTTCGTATGGGTAAAATATCCCAAACGATTATGGCTCATGAATTTTTAGTTATGTAGTGGTGGCAGAGAGTGGGACTCGTGCAATAACCAAAGAAAAGACTTATATTTTGTTTAAAGAAAAGCAAGTAGCATGTATCCCCCTCACAGGGTTTGTAAAGCATTTAGAAAGCATTTAAAAGGTGTGAGGCTATGAAAACTCACCTGGGCTTAAGGATGATGTGATTGATGTGAAAAGTGACTTAGGGATTAGACTGCTGGCTCACGTATCCTGGGGGTAGGTTTTGGGGTGTGTGTGTATGTATGTATGTCAAGTCTTAGTCTAGGTTTTTAAGTATTTATTCTTAAGACTTATAGATATAACATAACACCGTTCGGGCCATCACAATTCAAAAGTATATGACTCCTCACATGAAGCTCCATACTATTGTATTATGTTATCAACATCATACAGTTCGGGTCATCATAATTCAGAAGTTAATACTCCTCACATGAAGCTCCCTATTATTGAGTTATGTTGTTATTAAGTTTTAGTTATAACATAACACTGTTCGGGCCATCATAATCCAGAAGTACATGCAATAATCGTTTGAGGAGCCATCGTAAACCCAGCAAACTCGTCAAAACAAAATATCCACATGGTAATCCTTACATGAAGCTCCCTAGTATTGTGTTATGTTTCTAAATCAAAAATAGGTTTTTATACTTATTATAAAAATAGTCCGTTTATACCCTTTAAGTTTAGATATTTACACTTTCTACCCTAAACTTATAAACTTATAACATTTAAGCATATAACTTTCTATCTTTTACCCAATTAGTCCCTATACTTATATAATTTAAAGAAATGGCAGAAATGGTCCTTAAACTACACTAACTTTTAATATTTACCCTTTATACCCTTAACTTAATAATATTTGCAAAACTAGTCCTTTTAAGTTTATAACTTATTTTACTTACTATCTTAAGGTTTTAGAATTTTGCAAAAAGGGTCCTTATACATATTACTTCTAAGATATGTCAAAAACAGTCCCTAGACTTAATATTTTGAGAAATTTACCATATATACCCCTATGCATGAAAACTATTGCAAAACTAGTCCTTTTTCCATGCAAATTTTATTTTAATGAGATAACTAAGTTTCCTGGCTTATGTTTAGTTAATATATACTTAACAAAGTCACTTAAATTAGATTATAGCATATAATAAAGCAATTTAGCACATAAACACATAATTGTGCAAGATTAGGGTTTTAAAATGTAAACTTCTAAATGAACATGGTCAAGGCTCTACCTAGGTTTCTAAAGGTTCTAAGGCATCCTCTATCTATCCTAAGTCAGTACTAATACTATTAGAATTAAGGTTTAAGGCTTACTTGGTCGGGGTAGGGTTGACGAGGGTAAAGCTAGGGTTTAGGGTTTTTTAGGTTGAAAGGGAACTCGACAAGGTTTTAGACCTATGGTACCCGACTTCTAAGGTTACTGTGGAAAACTAGAAGGGGGGATTGAATACTTTTACGTATTTTTAATTTAATTATAAAAACTTAGTTTAGTTTTAAAACCTTGTTTACTTTTAAAACTTCGATTCGATCTTATGTGAACTCAAATCTTGAACAATATGAACAACTTTATCTAAGTATGAAAAATAATAATGATGTAAGCTAAGTATGTGAAATCAACACATGTATAATACAAACAATTATAGCTATATACGAGAGATAAGTAAGCAAACGTTTATTTTATAATCCTTAATTATAGTTTTGTATGAAAACTATACTTGATCGAAATGATCAATTATATGGATGTTACCTTTTTTTTAGTTTAATTGTAAAAGCTTTGTTTTGTGAATGAAACTTTTGTTTGATCTTTATGTGAAATCAACACTAGCACTATATGAGCAACTATATATATATATATATATATATATATATATATATATATATATATATATATATATATATATAGATCAAATAAGATCAAACTTAAAGTTGTAAAAATGAGATCCAACTAAAATTTTACAATTGACACTCTCGTTAAAATTAAATTAAATTTTTTATTAATTACAACTAAAATTGTTAAAGTTCTGATGGTTTTCTTTTTAAACTTGACAAAACCAATTTGATACACTTTGATTCGACATGTAATGTGTATCAGGTTAAGGTGATACACTTTGATTCGACAAGTAAATTTATAATTGTGTATCAGTAATCCAAACTCATGTACCAGTTATTTATTAGTTGTAAAAATGTTAATTTGTATTAATATTTTATTTTTTGTGTATTATTGCTAAAATGGTTATTTATAAATGTTTTTAGTGGTTGTTTAGGGTAGATCTTATTTTTACAACTTTAAGGTTGATCTCACTTAAACCCTCCCCTATATATATATATATATATATATATATATATATATATATATATATATATATATATATATATATATATATATATATATATATATACGTCTACGTCTACAAAAGTAATAACGATATAAGCAAGATAATAAGTAAGAGATGGAAAGATCTAACCGCGAGACAAAGGATTTATAGTGGTTCGGCTACAAGGATACCTTCCTTGCCCTACTCCACTCCCCGAGTCACCTACTCGAGAGTTTTCTTCACTATGTCAACAAGCTCCCTTATGGCGGAGAAAACCTTACACAACTTTTGCTTACACCAATTAACGACACTAAGCTAAATGTCGAGTTCTAATCCTAGCTAAAACCAATCTCACACCACTAATCACTACACACCTTCTTCACAACTTCTTCTTCACGACTTCAATCTCTTCACTACTTCACGACTTCTATTTCTTCAAGACTTCAACTTCTTCACACCTTCTTCACAACTAATTCACAAATTGTTCACACCTAAGCACACCACTATCTTCTTCACACCAACACTACTTATTCACACCACTATCTTCTTCAATGGATAATTCCACATTTGATTTCTAGTGTTATTGTAATTTTGTCTATTTTGATTTCTTTTAGGTTGAGGTGTTTTAGATCTTGGATGATGATTGTTAGGTTTTCTTGGTGGTGAAGTTTTAGATCTTAATTTGGATTTAGATGATCCTACTTCAATTTTTAAGGATTGTTTATAAAAGGTTTTTACTTCTTCATCGTTGGCAAGAGGTATTTTTCTATCATTAATAAATATATATTTAGGATTTGATTATAAAGGTTTTAGTTCATTAAGTTCACTTTCAAATTTAACATTTTTAGTTTCACTTTTTGAAGCTTCGGTTGAGTTAAATCCTAAACCGGTTTTATCTCCGGATGCTCTTTGAATACTTATTATTTTTTTTAAGTGAGTGACTACTGTTTTCAAATTTATCAAGTTTATAAATTTCTTCCTTAAGTTTTTCATTTTCATTTTTGAGATCATGACATGATTTACATTCCTCAAAAAATTTCTTACCCTTTTCTAAGTGGTGTATTTTAGCTTTCAATTCAAGTATTTCATTTTCTAGTTGAGTATTTATGCATTTTAGTGTTTTATTTTTAACCATTCATTTTTGACCTAATTTGCATAATCTATTATATTCATTATCTAGGTCTTTTTCATATAATGATAAATTTTCATCACTAAAGAATTCGGTTTCGGAATGTACCTCTTTTGACGTCTTAGCCATAAGACACTTTTCCTCCTTTGTGGTTTCTTTTTTGCCCTCATCGCTATCACTCCACGCACCTCCAATGAACGCCTTTTGATTTTGATCTCTTGACATCATTGGACACTTTCCGATGAGATGATTTGGATCACCACATTTAAAGCACTTCCTTTCATTCTTCCCATTCTTGTCATCTTTACTTCTTTGAGATACTTTCATTTCATCATGCGGTTGTCTAATGAATCTTCCTCGTCTTTTGAAAAATTTCTTGAAATCTCTTATGGCCATAGCATATTCTTCAGCATCACTTTCGGAGGTTGAGCTTTCGTCGTCACTAGATTCCCTCCTAGCTTTCAAAGCAATGGATTTGCTTTGTTCTCTTTTTCCTTTGACTATTTCGGAGTCCTTCTTTATTATAACCTCGTGTACTTTCAAGTTCCCAATTAATTCGTCAAGTTGTAGAGTTGACAAATTCTTTGATTCTTCAATAGCCGTAACTTTAGCTCGCTATTTTGGATGAAGAGCCCTAAGAAATTTCCTGACAAAGTTCTTACTATAAAAATTCTCATCAAGTGCTTTTATACTTGTGATGATAGTGTTAAACCTAGCAAATGCATTATCAATTGATTCCTCTACCGGAATCGTAAATTGCTCATATTGTTGCACAAGTAGATATATTTTGTTATCCTTGACTTGACTATTACCTTGGTGAGTTATTAGTAAATAATTCCAAATTTCTTTTGCGGTATCACACATAAAGATCCTTTCGTATTCTTTACGTGGTAACGCATTGTAAATAACCATTTTTGCTTCATTATTTTTAGAAATTTTTCTTTTTAAATCATCATTTTGTTTTTCAAAAGGTACCATTTCATCTTTATTTGTTTCGGGATTATTTTGAGAAGGTAAAAAATCACCATTAGTAATAACATGCCAAAGATCTAGATCCTTTGATTTCACATAAGTTTCGAATCGATTTTTCCAATATAAAAATCCACCACTTTCAAATAGTGGTGGTCTTTGCATAGATTGCCCTTCTAAATATTTTTCAGATTCCATAGATCGTTACAAGTTTTAAAATACAAAATATTTTAAAGATCTTGTTAGACGTGGCTCCTGATACCAATTGTGGAAAACTAGAAGGGGGGTTGAATACTTTTACGTCTTTTTAATTTAATTATGAAAACTTAGTTTAGTTTTAAAACCTTGTTTACTTTTAAAACTTCGATTTGATCTTATGTAAACTCAAATCTTGAACAATATGAACAACTTTATCTAAGTATGAAAAATAATAATGATGTAAGCTAAGTATGTGAAATCAACACATGCATAATACAAACAATTATAGCTATATACGAGAGATAAGTAAGTAAACGTTTATTTTATAATCCTTAATTATAGTTTTGTATGAAAACTATACTTGATCGAAATGATCAATTATATTATGTTACCTTTTTTTTAGTTTAATTGTAAAAGCTTTGTTTTGTGAATGAAACTTTTGTTTAATCTTTATGTAAAATCAACACTAGCACTATATGAGCAACTATATATATATATATATATATATATATATATATACGTCTACGTCTACAAAAATAATAACGATATAAGCAAGATAATAAGTAAGAAATGGAAAGATCTAACCGCGAGACAAAGGATTTATAGTGGTTCGTCTACAAGGACACCTTCCTTGCCCTACTCCACTCCCCGAGTCACCTACTCGAGAGTTTTCTTCACTATGTCAACAAGCTCCTAATGAGGCGAAAAATAATCCGTTTTTAGGGGGTCATTTAAGCCCGGAATTGAATTTATTTGATCAAATATTGCCCTAAATCGTTCCTTTTGTGCTTTTAGGTACTTTTGGAGTGAATTCTGGAAAAGGAAGCATTTTGGATGTTTTTGGAGCATAAAAGTGAAGAAAATGGCAAAGTCTTAATTTTCCATGCTGGGACAGTACCTTACGTTGTCACCAAGTTCTTAATGATGGCGTCAAGAGGAAAACAAGAGGTGAAGAGGGTAGAGTCCATGACGATCCAGAATGTTTTTACACTAGGGCCTGACGGCATCACCATAGGCCGTCATGGCCCCATTACTCATAACGGCCCAGAGGAAAACTACTCTTGACGGCGTCAGATCTGGATCTAGGCAATCCGATAATATTATGGGCGGCGGGTTGACGGCGTTAGAGTTTTCTTCTTGACGCCGTCACCTTGGAAAATCTATATATACTTTTGTAATTTTCTTTCATTAAGGGAGAACAATTTTAGGGACGACTTGGAGAAACCCTGGCACGATTTTATCAGTATTTTCAAGGGTTTTCACCCCTTGAAACCTTTCATGTTCAATTAAGATAAGTAACCTTTCAATTCATTCAATATGTCTATGTGTTGTTTGAATATATCTTACGCTTGTCTTGATTTTAACATGATAGGTTAGATTTCTTGTGTGTTTGCTTAGATGTAGTGAAACCTAGATGTTGATTATGGGTTGATTGCTTGTTTATAGTTGTAATGGATGAATGATTTCGATGTTAGGCTTAAGAAAACTGGCAGACTTCCATAGTGTAACTTGCTTGAACGTCTTAAGAAGCATGAACCAATGCGTACTAGGTTTTTATGGTTGTATTTAATGCATGAGCGAATTCTAGTGATCCCATGTTAGGAGCTTCTTGCAGGCTCGACATAGGAGTGAAGTAGGAGCTTATAGAGTTGGGGAAGTACGTACGCCACCCCACGATTGGTATTAAGGAATATAACCCATCATCCACGCAACTGTAACAAACTATCAACCTGTAAAAGATATCTAGGGAGTAATGAAATCTAAGTAAACACAATTTTCCCATTTATTGTTCACACCACTAGTTTAATTAGCTTTATTTACATTTTTTGTTATTTTATTTTGATTGCATCTTTATTTATTGGGTTAGTTGACTAGCAACTAATTCCGCCCACTCTTCCAAAACCCGAGATTTTAATTGCTTTTATAAATATAAAAATACAAAAAGAATCATCCCTCACCTCTATACCTAGTTTTTAGGCTTTCTAATCCTAGCAACACTATTCCTGAGTTGAACGATCAATCCCCCGGTACTTGTCACTATACTATACTACAACGATCAGGTACACTGCTTGGTGGGGGTTGTAAGCTTCTCGAGATCCCTTGAGAGGTAAAGCCTGGTGCAATTCCCACGCATCAGCTCCCTTATGGTGGAGAAAACCTTACACAACTTTTGCTTACACCAATTAACGACACTAAGCTAAATGTCGAGTTCTAATCCTAGCTAGAACCAATCTCACACCACTAATCACTACACACCTTCTTCACAACTTCTTTTTCACGACTTCAATCTCTTCACTACTTCACGACTTCTATTTCTTCAAGACTTCAACTTCTTCACACCTTCTTCACAACTAATTCACAAATTGTTCACACCTAAGCACACCACTATCTTCTTCACACCAACACTACTTATTCACACCACTATCTTCTTCATAACTGCTTTACTTACACACCTTACTATCCTAACTCCTTATATCTACAACTATCTAATTAATATTCACAACTTATACACAAATAAATGAATAATATACAAATTGTGATGTAGAAACAACTTAGATGAAGGGATCACACTAAGTTGTAATACTTCTTGTCTTTATGGATAAAAGTATTCTTTTCTTGCACTTGAATGGTAGAAGCTTGAATAACTTGGAAACAAGAGCTTATGATTATATGATCCAAGGATTAGAAAGAATAGAAGAGAGGATTTAGATCAGAAAGTTTGAGGTGCAAAAGGTGAGGAAAAATGCCAGATTTGAGCCAATATTTATAGAAGAAAAAATACTGTTTGGGAGCGTGGTCGGTCCCCTTAATTAGGGGCCGGTCCCCTTAATTATTAAGGGGGCCGGCCATACAATTAAGGGGGACGCCCTCCTAAAACGGCCATAAAATTTGTCTTTTACTGGGGAAAGTTTTTCTGGAATATTTTTACCATTTTTTGTTGAAAATTTGAATTCATATATTTATAATGATTTAAACATATTATTTTATTTCCAAAAATGATTTTGTAAAAGATATAAAATGTTTTGTGACATTTTATAAAAAGTCTAGTGTTTGAGAAAAATGTTCATTTGATCATAGAATGCAATAAACATTTTGTTTATTCATACCTTAAGTGATTTGGATGTAAAGTGAATATTTATCACTAAATACTTGTTTACGTCATAATTTTTAGCTCAATGGGTTTACGTTTTGTGATTATCAAAACATAGAGATATCGATAAATGTTAATAATGTTTTTAGGTATTATTTATATCAACAGTTACTAGACTTCTATTACTACCCTTAGGACCAGAGAGTTTGAGGTGAAAAGAAGAAGAGGTGTGATTTGAAATGAAAGGGTGTAGTGAGGTATTTATAGGGCTCGATAACCCTATATGTTAAGTAAACTTGGAGTGGTGGCCAAGTTAATGTGAGGAGGTGGCCAAAGGCGGTGGGGGGATGACTAAGGAAGCCTAGGGAGTAGGTAGGGGCTGGAGAGGTGGTGTAGGGGTGGTTTGCGGTAGATATTTAGCCGTATAGGCGGTTTAGAACAAGTAGGTGATGCACTTACTTGTAAGGTGCTATGGAGGTGTGTGGTTGGGTGACAAGTAGGTGGGTAAGCTGCTAGGGTGCTAGGTTGAGGTGCTAGGGTGCTTGGTTTTAGGTTTATACTAGTCTTAGTTTAGTTTTGACCTAGTTTTGTTTAGTTATAGGTTAGGGTTTTACCTAGGGTTTAGTGCATAGATTAGGGTCCTAAGAGTGATTAGTGTAACACCCCAACCCGAGAAGGGCTAAAGTGTAACATTATGGAGTTAAATCAGAACACAAGCGAACGGAGATACATTTCTAATACAAAGTATACAAAGGTTACAAGGAGAACTAAACAAAATACAAAAGAGTAACAACGATGAACTAAGCCCAACATCAATTGCTTCTAATCATCTCTAAGTCCAGCCAGTAGCTAATCAGGGTGATGTCTTCTAAGTCCAAAGTAAGATCTCTCATCCATAAACCCATCTTCCTACTAAACCTGCTGTAGGAAAAGAAATGCGGCTGAGCTTAAAAAGCCCAGTGAACAGATATATATAAACGAAGCAAAAGATAAGGAACAAAGAATATCAAAGTGTGCATTGGGGAAAACAAAAGGTATAATAATGATGATAAGAATAAGTTAAAGGTTGTGTTATATCAGCATTCTACCACGAGCCAAACAAAATAAAACAAAGTCTTCAGCAAAGTAACCATGTACTCAAAGGGGAGACCTCAGAATACCAAATGTAGTAGGAGGGGAGTCCTCAAGTAACCACGAAGTAACTAGCCCCCAAATATATGTGAAAGGCATGTATTGCACACAGTACCAGACACCAAACCAAATGTAGTAGCAAATCAAATCAAAGTAAATCTAGGATGCATCCATACGCCCCTACCCAAACCAAATGCAGTTCAAACAAAGGGACGGTGTGGAACATCACTCGACCACACTGGAGTCATGACATTGGTGCATCAATAACACAGTCATGTTACCTTCATGACTAGGAAAATGCTCGGGATATAATACTGAAGGGTCAAAGGCAAATCAAATAGCAAAGTCTAAGTCAAATCAAAGTATCATAATCCAAGGTGCATAGCAAAGGTTCAGGTCAAAGGTTTACAAATGGCAGGGTTCATAATCAGTGTTCAAATTAAAGGTTCATAGCAAAGGTTAAATTCAAATGGATCAATGTCAAAGTGTCAAATGGAAAGATCAAATTCAAGGTTCTAATCTACGAGGTTCACTAATCCAAGTTCCAAAGTCCCAAAGTTCATGATCAAAGGGCCATAATAAGAGTTTTAAACAAAAGTTCAATTTAGTAGGTTCCCATCACTTGCTTAAAAAGGTTCGTAGTACAATCCCATTTAGAAAGGTTTATAATAAGGATTCATTTAGAAAAGATCTTCCAAAGATGACGTTTATAAAAATACCATAGATAAGTGATCTTAAATCATATTAAAAGTGTCGTTATAAAATAGTTTCTCCTTTAAATGTTCCCATATCATAATGAAGAAAAGAATTCCACCTCCCGTTATATTATCCCAAAAGAACATTCAAAGTCTCACAAGGGTTTTACCTCCCGTTATAATATCCCAAAGGGTATCCAAAGTCTCACAAAGGTTCAAAGGTTAAGGTCACAAAAGGTTATCGAATGGATCATAAGAGTTAAAACGAATAACAATAGGATCGCAAATACCGTTGAAACACATCAATTATAGAGCCGAGTACGAAGGATCATAAACAAGATCAAACGGAATCATAATACGATAACGAATCAAAGACAAAGTCAAGAGAGAGGAAGTGTGCACTCTTACTGAAAGAGTACGGAATATCTGTACCTTAACCAAAAGCAAGCCAAAGAGAAAGTCACGCGAACGAATACGAAATGAATTACTCCTGCTTAACTAAACCTATACGAATTACATACCAAGTATTACTTAATGTTCATATTTAGAATACTCATTATCGTATGCTTTCCATTTTTAGTAGCTTTCTATTTATAGTAACCTTCCATTTTAAGTAACTTTCCACTTTAAGTAAGTTTCCAAATTAGCAAGTTTAGTCATTTACCATTTAAGTCACCATTTAATTAGGTTTAAAATACTTAAAACGACAACTATTTATAGATTAGGCTTTATTATGACAATTTAAGAAAACTTAGTGTTTTAAATGTAAGTTTCACAAGTTTAAGGTTTAAAGTGTCATTTATAATATTCCTAGCATGCAAATTCTTCTTCTTCGTATTAGAGAAACATGTCGAATCGGTTTGCACTCTTTTATATCCTTTTAGCTCGCAAAAGATTTGATCAAGACAGTTCTAGGTCGCATGCGAAATAAGTCGAAACATCCATGAAACATATATATGTCGAATCAAAACAGATTATAAGTTGTTTAGGTTAGGTTCAAGGTCATTATTTCATGTGCTCATTCTATGATTTCGTTTTATTATTTTATGTGACTACTAGACGTGTAAAAGCCTACCTATATATTCGATTCAGATTGCTTGTTAATAAAACACGTTTTATGCGTTATATAGGAAGATCAAACGAAGAAAATAAAGACAAGGTGCGAGATACCTCCTATCGAATAAAGGGCTGAATGCAAATCAAAATCAACAAAGTCGAACCAACAGTACCCTTTCTCGTGTAAAGATCAAGTTAAAATCACCAAGCCATTTCAAAACACACGACACAAAACCCTTTCTCGACCCTCGATAATTATGTTTAGGATTTATACGTATCATATATTAGTATCACAAACTTTTTATAGGGTCCATATATTTAATATATTAATCGTATAATCAATGACTTTTGCATGGCCTCCGTATATGATAATAGTTTCAAAATCTTTTATATAGAATGAACACCAGACTCGACACCAGTGATCTCAAAGCTTTTATTGTTTATAAGTGGTGTGATTAAAATGACTACCATACAGCATGCTTGACGAGGATGAAAATTAGAAAGACAAGACCAGATTAATGATACCTTTAGTGTTGAAATGATGAGGAACAAAAGAGAAAGAAGGTGGTACACGAATCACACACGACCACCAACGAACCCGCTACCGTTCTTGAACACTAAAGCTACTACGACAAGGACACCAAAACTGTGAAACCATTATCTACGCCATGCACAACACCTTGGCCTTCTTCTTCTTCTTTTCGGTAGCCACAAAGCTTAATTGTTTCGGTTTTCTTCTGGTCATAATAGGTGTAAAAGAGGTAGGACACAAAGGGTGTTAGTTGGTTACTTTTGTCGTTGTGTATATGTTTCTTGGCGTTCCAATGAAAAAAATATGAGAAGCATATATTACTAAATAAGAAAACGATATGGGAGATTTTTAAAATAGGAAATGTCGTGTGATGAGTGATTGATTTGGTCTACTACATTTAAGGTGATTGAGGATAGTTAAGGGTTGATTAGGCCGAATATAAGGAAAAAATAACATACGCAATCTTCATTTCAAATTGGCTTACTTGTCTTGAACATTTTCCAAATAGTTTTTAAAAATAATGCAATCCGGCCCTTAAGCACATATAAACTTGTGATACATCCTTAGGGTATCAATTAGTACATTTGTTATCGAAAGTTTACGGTTCGTTTTAAATGTGTATAATTTATTTTATCTCAAGTTTTATCATTTCGTATAACGTATATCATCCTCGTATTAAAGTCTTTATAAACTTAGGTTATAATTATAATTCGTATTTCAAAAGTTAAAAATTGAAGGGTATTTTAGGTATTTTCGCGTTCAAAAATTCCGGATTTTACAACTCTTCCCCTCTAAAAAAAATTTTGTCCGCAAAATTGAAGGGAGAACGAAACAGAAACAGAATGGACTGTGAACGAAAGTGTGAACGACTTGTTTCTCATGACTCAATCTTGTCGATCAAAATAGCTTCGTCTTACTCAGAAAAGGCATATCACACAAAATCCAAATCAAAAGAATCACATACCGAACGTAACGGATGACAATCGTATCCCCTTAAAAGATATTGAAAGGAAGATGTAGGATTAGGTGGGTATTCCATTCGCGGACAAATAATTGAACTGATCAGATGAGAGTGTATCGAATGATAGAATCATGAAGGTAACATACATAAGTTTAATTCTTTAGATTTACAAATAGTTTCGTCTTCATTACAACCTTCCAAAAGTATTATCGTAAACCGACAGATCTTGATTCTCAGAATCCAAAACTTCATATTTTAACTCATAACAGATCATCATGAAACGGAACCACCGAACATGAGGAGCGTATACATAGCAAGGCATAGGTGTGGCTCGAATCAAATTCATATAGGTAGAAGATAAGTTGACTGATAACATTAAATGGTAGGAAGCTCTACAACGGAACTTAGGATTTATCAAAACATAGAAGTCAACAATCGCGTGACGGTTATCCAAATGTATCAAAACGTATGTCGATAAGGCAGATCAAACGTACAGATCAAAAGAATCCTAAGGTCTCACTATTCGCAGATCGTCGCAAACAAAAACAGAAATCTAAGTCTCCACTAAGGCACTTCTCAAGACATCCTATGAAGACAACAAGTGCACGTTATATGATGTGAGTTTTATCACGTTGGCCAGACGTCATAATACTAGCATCATATAAATATGCCCTCATGATGATCATACTTTATCTCAATCTGTGAAACAAATCTACAATCCACCTAACAGTCCACCTAACTCCTGGGTTAGACCTATTAAAAAATCAATAATGAAACGATGTCGAACAAAACAAATGAAGCTCGGAGAGACGCAACAAAAATCAAACAACCATCATCAAAAAGAAACATGTCGCTAAGGCATCACAAGGTTCGTTTTCAATAATTCGTCTCTTCAGAATCTTCTTATGTCAGAGTAGTCAGTCTTCGTCCATCTTCCAATCTGAGAGTGAAAAGATACCACTAACTTGAGTTTTGGTTCCTCAAGCCTTCAGCAGTTTCTTCTTGGGATGTGACTGAGCAATGTGAATCTCTGGTACGGTTTTCAATCTCCTCATCATCCAGTTTGCTTCCACTCTTAATTCATCTTAGTACAACCAAGATCAATATGGAAGTGAGACTGTATGTTCTTCATCAGCTCCAGGTTCACCGTCTTGACCAGGTTCTTGCGTTCTGCTCGTCCACTCTTCCGCCTTGCGAGGAAAGTCACCAACTCTTCAGGTAGTCACCTTTGTTCTTCCTCTTCAGGTTCTATCTAGCTCCACCCTCCGGTGGGAAACTTTGTGGTTCAACAAGAATCATATACGAACCTTCAGGGTGCCAAAACATAATTCACACGAAAATGTTCATCCCTCGGTGGACAGAATAGGTACAATAGAATTTCAAAACCGCAAAAGTAACGTACGAGTCTCCAAAGCAATAAAGGTAGCAAAAGTTCAATGATTGGAAATCATGGTAGAGGATTTTCAAAAAGTTCAAAACATCCTGGGGAGACATAGCAGAGCAATCGTCAGTATCTCGAATGCTTAAACAACCAACCATATATCAGAATCAAATCGAAGTTAACTTTCCAAAGAAAGGCAGATTAACATAGCAGATTTTATCGTTCGAAAGAGAAAGAGATATTCTCATACTCGTGGTTAAACACCACCAGACCTCTCAGAGATGGAAAAGATGAGTAAAACAAAATCCAATAACTTCAAGAAGCTTACAGGGGATTTACCAAAAGCTAGAGACGATCATAGCGTGCAACAATTACATCATCGTCATGGAGATTCTCAAAATGTCCGAAGAGATATCAAAAGGATTAACAAGTAGACCAGAGATCAAAGATAAAATCAATATAGCGTTATGCATTCTCATGCCATCTTCAATGCCTTCGAAATTACTGGTAGTAGACTTAGATGGTGCAAAGATTTCAATTTTCAAAAAGGATGATTCCGAAAAGGCATAGCTAAACGTAAGGCACGAATCAGAGTAGTGCGAAAGCAAAGATACATAAGAAGAATCTTAAAGTCTACCCATTCCTTACTGGTCAAAACTTAAGTTCATGAAGATAATTCCTAAGGCAATTCTCAAAGCGATTTCCTATGTTCTTACAGTGAAAGCTTAATGGTCCAAAACTCACAGGTCATAGCCTAAGCTCTACGAATGTAGTATCCGCCGATCCAAACCTGGCTCTGATACCATAATTGTAACACCCCAACGCGAGAAGGGCTAAAGTGTAACATTATGGAGTCAAATCAGAACATAAGCGAACGGAGATACATTTCTAATACAAAGTATACAAAGGTTACAAGGAGAACTAAACAAAATATAAAAGAGTAACAACGATGAACTAAGCCCAACATCAATTGCTTCTAATCATCTCTAAGTCCAGCCAGTAGCTAATCAGGGTGATGTCTTCTAAGTCCAAAATAAGATCTCTCATCCATAAACCTATCTTCCTACTAAACCTGCTGTAGGAAAAGAAATGCGGCTGAGCTTAAAAAGCCCAGTGAACAGATATATATAAACGAAGCAAAAGATAAGGAACAAAGAATATCATAGTGTACATTGGGGAAAACAAAAGGTATAATAATGATGATAAGAATAAGTTAAAGGTTATGTTATATCAGCATTCTACCACGAGCCAAACAAAACAAAGTCTTCAGCAAAGTAACCATGTACTCAAAGGGGAGACCTTAGAATACCAATTGTAGTAGGAGGGGAGTCCTCAAGTAACCACGGAGTAACTAGCCCCCAAATATATGTGAAAGGCATGTATTGCACACAGTACCAGACACCAAACCAAATGTAGTAGCAAATCAAATCAAAGCAAATCTAGGATGCATCCATACGCCCCTACCCAAACCAATTGCAGATCAAACAAAGGAACGGTGTGGAACATCACTCGATCACACTGGAGTCATGACATTGGTGCATCAATGCCACGGTCATGTTACCTTCATGACTAGGAAAATGCTCGGATATAATACTGAAGGGTTAAAGGCAAATCAAATAGCAAAGTCTAAGTCAAATCAAAGTATCATAATCCAAGGTGCATAGCAAAGGTTCAGGTCAAAGGTTTACAAATGGCAGGGTTCATAATCAGAGTTCAAATTAAAGGTTCATAGCAAAGGTTCAATTCAAATGGATCAATGTCAAAGTGTCAAATGGAAAGATCAAATTCAAGGTTCTAATCTACGAGGTTCACTAATCCAAGTTCCAAAGTCCCAAAGTTCATGATCAGAGGGCCATAATAAGAGTTTTAAACAAAAGTTCCATTTAGTAGGTTCCCATCACTTGCTTAAAAAGGTTCGTAGTACAATCTCATTTAGAAAGGTTTATAACAAGGATTCATTTAGAAAAGATCTTCCAAAGATGACGTTTATAAAAATCCCATAGATAAGTGATCTTAAATCATATTAAAAGTGTCATTATAAAATAGTTTCTCCTTTAAATGTTCCCATATCATAATGAAGAAAAGAATTTCACCTCCCGTTATATTATCCCAAAAGAACATTCAAAGTCTCACAAGGGTTTTACCTCCCGTTATAATATCCCAAAGGGTATCCAAAGTCTCACAAAGGTTCAAAGGTTAAGGTCACAAAAGGTTATCGAATGGATCATAAGAGTTAAAACGAATAACAATAGGATCGCGAATACCGGTGAAACACATCAATTATAGAGCCGAGTACGAAGGAACATAAACAAGATCAAACGGAATCATAATACGATAACAAATCAAAGACAAAGTCAAGAGAGAGGAAGTGTGCACTCTTACTGAAAGAGTACGGAATATCTGTACCTTGAGATTCCAAATTAGCAAGTTTAGTCATTTACCATTTAAGTCACCATTTAATTAGGTTTAAAATACTTAAAATGACAACTATTTATAGATTAGGCTTTATTATGACAATTTAAGAAAACTTAGTGTTTTAAATGTAAGTTTCACAAGTTTAAAGTTTAAAGTGTCATTTATAATATTCCTAGCATGCAAATTCTTCTTCTTCGTATTACAGAAACATGTCGAATCAGTTTGCACTCTTTTATATCCTTTTAGCTCGCAAAAGATTAGATCAAGACAGTTCTAGGTCGCATGCGAAATAAGTCGAAACATCCATGAAACATATATATATGTCGAATCAAAACAGATTATAAGTTGTTTAGGTTAGGTTCAAGGTCATTATTTCATGTGCTCATTCTATGATTTCGTTTTATTATTTTATGTGACTACTAGACGTGTAAAAGCCTACCTATATATTCGATTCAGATTGCTTGTTAATAAAACACGTTTTATGCGTTATATAGGAAGATCAAACGAAGAAAATAATGACAAGGTGCGAGATACCTCCTATCGAATAAAGGGCTGAATGCAAATCAAAATCAACAAAGTCGAACCAATAGTACCCTTTCTCGTGTAAAGATCAAGTTAAAATCACCAAGCCATTTCAAAACACACAACACAAAACCATTTCTCGACCCTCGATAATTATGTTTAGGATTTATACGTATCATATATTAGTATCACAAACTTTTTATAGGGTCCATATATTTAATATATTAATCGTATAATCAATGACTTTTGCATGGCCTCCGTATATGATAATAGTTTCAAAATCTTTTATATAGAATGAACACCAGACTCGACACCAGTGATCTCAAAGCTCTTATTGTTTATAAGTGGCGTGATTAAAATGACTACCATACAGCATGTTTGACGAGGATGAAAATTAGAAAGACAAGACCAGATTAATGATACCTTTAGTGTTGAAATGATGAGGAACAAAAGAGAAAGAATGTGGTACACGAATCACACACGACCACCAACGAACCCGCTACCGTTCTTGATCACTAAAGCTACTACGACAAGGACACCAAAACTGTGAAACTATTACCTACGCCATGCACAACACCTTGGCCTTCTTCTTCTTCTTTTCGGCAGCCACAAAGCTTAATTGTTTGGGTTTTCTTCTGGTCATAATAGGTGTAAAAGAGGTAGGACACAAAGGGTGTTAGTTGGTTGCTTTTGTCGTTGTGTATATGTTTCTTGGCGTTCCAATGAAAAAAATATGAGAAGCATATATTACTAAATAAGAAAACGATATGGGAGATTTTTAAAATAGGAAATGTCGTGTGATGAGTGATTGATTTGGTCTACTACATTTAAGGTGATTGAGGATAGTTAAGGGTTGATTAGGCCGAATATAAGGAAAAAATAACATACGCAATCTTCATTTCAAATTGGCTTACTTGTCTTGAACATTTTCCAAATAGTTTTTAAGAATAATGCTATCCGGCCCTTAAGCACATATAAACTTGTGATACATCCTTAGGGTATCAATTAGTACATTTGTTATCGAAAGTTTACGGTTCGTTTTAAATGTGTATAATTCATTTTATCTCAAGTTTTATCATTTCGTATAACGTATATCGTCCTCGTATTAAAGTCTTTATAAACTTAGGTTATAATTATAATTCGTATTTCAAAAGTTAAAAATTGAAGGGTATTTTAGGTATTTTTGCGTTAAAAAATTCCGGGTTTTACAATTAGTGACTAGTATTAAGGTTTAGGGATCATTTCCTAGGTGGTGGTAGCTTATACTAAAGATTCGGGAAGGTTTTGACCTAGTTTCGGGACCTAAATGACCTAATTTTGCTTAATGAGAGATTAGGGTTTCTCCTAAGGTTTGGTGTCTAGGTTAGGGTCCTGTGAGTGCCTAATGACTAATCCTAAGTCCTAAGAGGTTTATACTAAGTGGTGGTAGTCTATGGTGAAGTTTTGGGATAGTTTAGACCTAATTCAGGGAAGTTATGACCTATTTAGGGTTTTATGCTTAAGGGACTTGTACCTAAGTTCTAGGGGGTTGTACTATAATCTAGGAAGTCTAATATATCATAAAGTTTCTAATGTAACTCATACCTAAGCCCAATGTTGCAAAAATCGTGAATCGGTCCCGAGGCGGTCGGGGGCCGAGTTGCGATTTTTTCCCGATTAATCGGCCGCCTCGGCCGCCTCGGCCGATTAACTTGGAATTTCCTCCAAGTTCCAAGGCCGAGGCCGATTAATCGGCCGCCTCAACCGATTTTTGCAACACTGCCTAAGCCTTAAACACTTTCAAACTAGTTCGGATAAGCAATTAGGGTTCTAAAGATAACTATAAACACATAGGGTTCAATTAAGGTTTTGTTAGGTTTATAATAGATATAGCATATTAGAGTGATAGATTACTTAGTATAATGATGTTTTAGAACCTAGACTTGACATACTGGGGTGTTTACATAGTGTAAACATAGGGGTGTTGGGCAAATGTGGATACGTGAGCAGGTCTAGAGAGTCATGCATGTAATGAAAAGTAAAAATTTACATGTGAAATTACCTTGTGGTGGAAATGATGTTGATGAAATTTTATGGGTTGTTACAGCTTGGGCCATTAATATTAATACGTTATCGGGTTTTTTTAGCCAATTAATTAAAGGATTTGATCTTTAGAGAAAAAATGATCCATAAGGAACTAAAAATTATATGTCAAACCACCATTAAGAATGCCAAATGTTTGCACAAGAGATTGCAGTCACAAACTTGGTTAAGTAAAACATCTTACGGCTAAGAAAAGGGTTGGAAAACAGTCACAAAATACCACGGTTAGACCCACGAGTGATAAACGAGCCAAGCAGACTCCTAGCCTGTCATAGCTCGAGCTCTTGTCGAGCATTGTACTTTTAGCTCGAGCTTGGTTCATAGTAACAAATTTCACAAGCCCGAGCTTGGTTCATAGTAACAAGTTGTTAAGCACACTAATGCTCGTTTTCAAGTTTTTTTAAGTAACGAAAAGTTAAAAAAAGTACTCCCTCCGCCCAAAAAAAGAGTTCACAAACAAAAAGTGAAGAAATTATGATATGTGTAATTAATGCTAGTTTTGATTGATAAAAAGTCATTTTTACCCCATAATTAATACTGTATAAAAATAAAAAATAAGTAATTAATACAAGTTTTGATTAGAAGTGTAAAGTAGGAAAACTAGTTACAATTAGTGTCTATATACAAAAACATAAACTCTTTTAAACATTTTCATGCCAATTTTGGCATTGATATATAGCTGTACTACACGCACCATCACTAGATATAAAAAAGTCTGTGTGCAACAAATCTCCCAAAAATTACAAGCCCTAGAAATGGAAGAAAAACACAAATCACCATCACCAGCACCACCAACCACCACCGACCAGCCACCACCCCCACCGTCCTCCGATCCACCATCCTCCCGCCGCCGCGGCGGCAAACGCAAATCCTCATCTCTCAACACCACCACCACCAACACACCAACTCCATCCAAACGCCAAGCGCGTGAGAAGCACTCGCCCTCGCCGGTCCTAATCCACAACGGTCCATTAACCAGAGCGGCAAGGTCTCAGCCTGTTTATTACGGTGAAGATGATGCGTTTTGGGAGGCGGTGGTTGTGAATGGAACTAGTGGTGGTGGTGGCGGTGGGGAAAGTGATGGTGGTGCGATGGTGGAACCGGTGGTTCCGGTGGTTGAGAGTGTGGTGGATGAGGAGGAGATGGCTAAGAGGAGAGAAGCGTGGGAGGCGTTGGAGGTTAAGATTGAGAAGGAGGTTGAGGAGGTGAAGGCGCGCGGGGAGAATGTTCACGTTGTCCCGGTTTCGTGTGGTGAGGGAATTATTATCATCAATGTAGTTTGTTTCGCGTTTATAATTTCACTCTATTTGTTACTTGCGTATATTAGTCTAGTAGTATTTGTTGTAAAATTTGAGGTAGGATGTGTTTGGCTCAGAGCGTTGAGCGTTGTAGTTTTTAATGCTCGTTTGGCAAGCAGCAAGTAGCTTTATCTATTTTTTTGGAACGCTCATTTTCCAACGCTACATGAAGCAGCATTTAGGAGCTGTTTTACACATTATAATAACACCTACAACTACGTAACTAAACGTTTTTTTTTAGAAAAAGACTGCTACAGCTCACTTCTCCTTCCTAATGCTACTGCTATTTTTGACAAACACACCCCTAATAAGCTAATGGTAATGCTAATAGAATGTAAAAGGTTTAACTTAGGCTATTGGTGGCAATTGTGGAGATTAAGGCAAGGAATTCATTGCAATGTGCGAGTCATACTTCGGTTGAGAGAAAAGCGGAAAAGTATTATGCACTTTTAACAATATTTAGTTGACAATTGGTGGTGTAATTAATGATGGGTTAAGGATCTACTAGATATGATTATATGTCTGTTAGTGTTAATTTCGTGGCACTCTCAAGACATGTTCACTTTAAATAATTATGGAATGTGATTTGAGACTTCTTGTTGTTGAAACACTAGAACATTGAATGTGACGGGAACCGGGATTCTAGTTTGTTTTCCTAACATATTTGTTTAGATATTCTGATTTGCATTAATGTTATAGATTAGCTTTGGCACATGGAAATATTTATTATTTTTTACGTACTAAATAAAAGATACTGAGCTATATATGGTCCTCAATATTGAAGCGTGGCCGTAGGCTAGTTCCGAATCTAATCTGTGTTTTTAATACCTTGGACTGAAGCCAAGAATTTCCAAACTTGCTTACCTGAGTAAATAAAATATCTTCAATTGATTGTGATTTACATATAAATGATCTTCTGTGCACTGACGTTACGTATGGTGGGGTTTGTAGGCTGGTTTTCTTGGACTAAAGCTCATCCGTTGGAGGAGAGAGCATTACCGTCTTTCTTTAATGGAAAATCAGAGAAGCGTACTCCTGAGATCTACATGGATATACGGAACTCTATTATGAAAAGATTTCACGCGGATCCTAATACACAATTAGAGGAAAAAGATCTTTCTGAGATATCAGTCGGAGAATTGGATGCTAGGAAAGAGGTGATGGAGTTTTTAGACTATTGGGGATTAATTAATTACCATCCATTACCTGAGGCAGATGTTGCCAACTCAGTGGTTGATGCTGAAGAAGCTGAAAAAGTAAATTCATTAATCCAAAAATTGTACGAGTTTGAGGTGGAACAGTTGACCTCACCAGCTGCTCCCAGGAGTAGTTTTGTAACGCCTGCAGTTCCATCGCGGTTGCCAGAGTCGGTAATAACTGATGAATCGTTGCAGCCTGATGGACCATCTGTCGAGTATCACTGTAATTCATGTGCAGCTGATTGCTCTCGTAAGCGTTACCACTGTCAGAAGCAGGTCAGTTGTTTCTTGGAGTTCTTTATTTCCAAATTAGTGATAATTTTGCCATGACAGTTTTTGCTTGCTTCCCAAAATTGCTGCGTTACTAACACCATTTACCAAAAGATACCTACTGATTTGCCCATCCGTTGCGTTTCTAACATGTCGAAAAGAAGTAGATCAGTACAATGTCATCTACAAAGGGGAAACAGTCACGAGTAGTAGATAATGGAAAGTGTTGGCTTTCGTTGATGCCAATTGTAGCCATTACTAAACAGTTATTAAATGATATTTTCAATTTGCGCTTAGCGGAGTAGAAGTTATGTAGTATATTCTATATATCACATGTTAAGGGTTTGGTTAGGAATGTATCTTCTTTTTCGGTAACCTCACGCGCATGATCGATCTGACTCTCTCATCCTTTTTGGTTGAGCAGAAATAAATGAAAAAAGTTGATTTTCAGAACTCTTTTTAGATGCAAAGATTTTTCTGCAGCAATCACACGACTGTTGGAGCCTGTTTGTTTGCAATTTTGCACACATGTAAAGCTTGGTTACTGACATTTTATCTAGGCTGGCATTCTCCGCGTTAGTATTATACCTTTGTTATGTTTATTGTAATTATGAAATAGAAGTTTGATCAAGACAAGTAGTTGTGGTTGACCGCAAACAAGACTGCATCTCTTTCGAACCTAATAATAGGTAGAGAATCATTGAGCTGTCTTGAATTGTGGATCTTTTGGAAAGAAAAATGAGTTAAAAATTCAGAATCGAGAACGAGACGAGACGGCTGGTTTAGAAGATAAAAGAGCACTATTTTATGCTATAAAGAGATTAAGAGATTAAATGGAGATAATTACGCATGCTTGTTGTGTGCAAAATGTTGAAATATGTTAATTATAACATGAGGGGCCGAGATATCTAAAAGTACTAATACTTGCAGATGCAACCAATGTAGGCCTGCTCATGTTTTAAGTATATACTCTAGGTCTAACCATAGCGAAACGAGTTCTAGTTACATACATCATATATCTCTGCTTTATGTTTATTCAATTCTGTTAGATTGACAGATTATCTATTTACATACATCACATATGTCTGCTTTATGGTGATTCATTTTTTGCTAGGCAGGCAGATTATGACTTATGTACTCAATGCTTTAACGACGGTAAGCTAGACTCCGATATGTCCCCTTCTGATTTCATTCTCATGGAGCCTGCTGATGCTACTGGTGCAAGCAGTGGGAAGTGGACAGATCAAGAGACACTGCTCCTTCTTGAAGCTCTGGAACTCTTCAGCGAGAACTGGAATGAGATTGCTGAACATGTAGCCACAAAAACTAAAGCTCAGTGTATTTTACACTTTGTTCAAATGCCAATTGAAGACACATTTCGGGATTGCGATGATGAAGTTGATGAAAGTCAAAAGGAAAAAGCTGAGAAGAAAGCTACAAGCCCCGATGCAGACAGCAAGAAGAAAGAAGTTGGTGCAAGTACAAAGGAAAATGCTGACAAAGTTGACAGTGATGTTAAAATGGAGGACACGACAGACACAGCTCCCGATGATTCCTCAGATAAGAAAGAAACTAAGGATCCAAATAATGATGCCTTGCCTGTTACTGATGATGCTCCATCCAATACCGAGCAACATGAATCCTCCCCAATGGAAATTACGGAATCAGTTGATCCTGGCAAATCAAAAGATAACCAGGCAGATTCCAAGGAAACTGGTGTGAACGTTGCAGTGAAAGCACTTAGAGAAGCATTTGATGCTGTGGGATCCCTTCCTTCCCCCGATGAGAAACTTTCATTTGTTGATGCTGGCAATCCCGTCATGGCAATGGTAAGTGAAATGCTTAGAACTGGTGATTAAAACCAATTAAGTTTTTAGAAACTTCTATATTGTAACATGAGACTTATATACAGTATTAAAATCTAGAAAATTGAATTGTAGAAACTTCTAAATTAGTTTAGTGATCAAGTACAATAAGTAAGGTATAAGTGTGTGGGTAGAAGATTGGATTTTGTTATGGATATCTATGGACCAAGAAAGAAATAGGCGTTGCTCAGTCTTTTAACCTTTTATTTCAACATAAGGCCCATAACCGAAGGTAATTTTGGCAGTTCGAGAAATAAGGTATTAAAGTTTTAACAATAAATTAACAAGAATGATTTACACACTATGCTATTATGTTGTGGAGCGATTTTTGGAAGTTCCGCCTGTACTACTTTCGGTATTTGGTACCTCTGTTTGATTTTCTTTGTTGATTTCCAGGCAGCATTCCTAACTAGGTTGGTGGATCCTAATATTGCAACTGCTTCTGCTCGAACTTCTCTGAAATATGTGTCTAGTGGTGGCACTGGGTTGCAGTTGTCTGCCAGGCATTCCTTCATTTTACAAGATCCAACTGATGGGAAGACAAAACAAGATGACACAGAGAGGTCAATAAACCTGTAGATTATATTTAAATAGCCTCTTAAAGTTGTAACTGACATAAATTGGTATGCAGAGGTACGGAAGTAGTTGTGGAACAAGAAGCCATGAAAGAGAAGACTGATTCTGGCAATAAGCAGGAAGAAGAAAAGTCTAGCAATCCAGTGAATGATGGTAAGGACAAGGAAGGTACTAATGTAACTGGGAAGGAGAAGGAAAAATTGGTTTCTAATGAAAAAAAGGAAGATCCGGTTAAAGCAGAAGTGGTGGTTCCTAAGAAAGGAAAGAATGCTGCACGAAGAAAGGGCAAGAAAGACAAGACTCCAGTTGCTGTTGCTGAGAAACCGGTCATTACTGAAGAAACTAATAAGCAAACACATGAAATCAAGAATCCTTCAAGCTCTAAAAAGGAGTCTGAAGATTCCGCTAAGGCTGTTTCATTGGTAGGCGTCTCTGAGCCTACAAAGGCTTTAAAGGATGAGGAGATGGTATCTAAATCTCCTGTACCAGAGAAGGAAGAACATCCACAATCCATATTGGCTGGAAACACGGAAAATTCAGGTTTTATCATGCTCTTTCTACACCAGAGTGTCTGAATTTTTTGAACAGTTACCATGATACTTATAACAATGATTAAAAAAAAGATGCCCTTAATTAGTGTCAAGTAAACTAAACCCTTGTAAGATCCTACAAATGATATAGGAAGGAATATTTGGTACACTAAAAAGTTGTCAGTAATGCTATGGTCAGTTTTAACGAGGCATTGGAAGGGAACATCACTTTCACCACAAATTATGTGTGCCCATTGCATGTATGTTTTTAGTTGAAGAGACTAGTGACTCCAATGGCTGATGACATGGATTTGGCTGAATTACCTTTGTACATCTTATATTAGCTCATTCTTTATGTTCAATGATGTAGGAGAGGCGGGAGCAAAAGACTGTAATAATGTGAACAAAGACACTAAAGAGGACCCAAGTATGCATAACTTGACGCGTGCAGCTGTTACTGCCATCTCCGCTGCTGCAGTTAAGGCAAAATTCTTGGCAGACCAAGAAGAGGACCAGATCCGGCAGCTTGCCACATCATTAGTAGAGAAGCAGGTAATTAGTTACTGATCAGTTAGTTATTCAGTTTCTCTCAGTATGTAACACGCTTGACAATTTTGAATTATTTACTTATGGATGGGTCAATCTGGGTTATTGGTAATGATCTGAAATTTCGCTAAAAGGAAATGGGTCAAGCAGGTCGAAAGTCTCACAATTGTTTTTTTAATGTAAGCATATATCTAAATATCTTTTTTCAAGAAAATCTTATAATTATTCGAAGAATATAGTATCCGTAATCATATCAGACACACATGTTTATATAAAAAAATTTAATACTTGGCAACTGGTGTTGTGGGGTCGACCCGCTCTGTTTGAACCCAGTAGAAAAACTGCTCATTTTTTACCTTTTACCTTACCCCCTATTTATCACATATAGTATTTTAACATTCATAAAGTTCTCTTGTTTAGATTATGTACCAAGTCTACTGACTAATTATGTTGTAAATTCATGCATCAGTTGCGCAAGCTGGAGACTAAGTTGGCCTTCTTTACTGAGATGGATGGTGTCGTAACAAGGGCTAGGGAACAATTGGAAAGGTCAAAACAGAGACTTTACCATGAACGTGCCCAAATTATTGCAGCCAGACTAGGCATGTCAGGTGGTGGTGCTGCTTCTAGGCCTATGCAAAACCCATTACCAAACAGACCCGGAATGACAGTTCCAAACACAGTACAGAGGCCTCCGAACCCAACAGGAATGACTCCTCTAAGGCCACCACTTTCAAGACCTATGATGGCACCCACACCTCCTTTTTCCAACACAATGGTACCAGGGGGAGCCTCTGCTCAGATTCCAGTTAACCAGGATCAAGTCTCATCAGTTGGAACGAAGTAATATGGCCTCAAAAATATTTTGGGTTATTATTATTCGGTAATAGCTGATAAGATTTTTTACCAAGTGAGTTATCTTATTCTTACTTTTGAGTTTTGAGTAAGAGTTATTTGTTCCCATAAGAGCATCTCCAGTGTAGGGACGGTAAGGAATGTTTTAAATATATTTTTTAAATACATATAAAAGGTTTAGTGAATGATTTTTAATGAAATGGAAAGTGTTTGGTGCGATGAACAATGTTTGCACTATATTTATTGCAATTTAGCCATCACTATTCATCACAATAAAGTTGTGCTAAATTTGACTGAATTTCGACACTTTAGGTACAATGAGTGGTAACATTGGAGATGCCCCAAGGTTAAATCTATGTTGCTATGTGACATGCTAAAAATTGTTGATTTCCGCTTTGCAGACAAGGTTGCGTATCCTATAAATGTATTGGAGTGGAGGTTTGGATTGATTGGAAGATGGTACAATAACAGGTCAACTTATAGAGAGAGGCTATGCCATTTGACGAATATTTCCTATCTACTTCTTATCATGTATGTTTGTACCATGTTGTGGAGTTCATGTTACAACTAATTTAGTGGGAAATACTATGTTAAGAGTTAATATTACATTCTATGTTTCTAGTTGTGTAGATATATTGTGGATTTTAAGTCACATCATTGTTGGTTTGTAGTCTTTGAATGATATCCTAGTGTTCGTTTCAGTACAGCTATTAGGTGTTGGGGATTGCTAATGAAACCGCTTACTGTGATTTGATTTGGCAAATGAGCAATTTTATATTGTTTGGATAGAAGCAAATTCCTTGTGTTTATACAGTTATTCAAGATTGAAAATAACAGTTTGAAATAAGCAGTTTGAAAGCTATTTAGTCAAAACAGAACTGTGGAATATTAGAGGCATAAGTAGGCCCAAGCCATCATGGGGCTTTGTGATCCACAGGGTGAAGCTTATTAAGTTAAGCAAGCCTAGGTGAGAGTAGTACCGGGTTGGGTGACCAACCGGGAAGTCCTCACTTGGGGACCAAAAGCTCTAATAATATCAACCAGCTACCTTAGAAGCCTTGGCTCAACCATGTGATGTCTTGATCCAACTAAAGGACGCGAGTTCGATTCCGTTTTGCAGCATGGTAGGGGTATTGGGTGGAGGTATTTCACAGGCATCAAACCTTTGCTGGGTAGGGTTGATGGGTACCATTATGGTACACAGGGTTGAGGTGTCCCTGCCAATCTACACTTTTCACAGGCATCAAACCTTTGCTGGGTAGAGTTGATGGGTACCATTATGATACACAGGGTTGAGGTGTCCCTGCCAATCTACACTTTTTGATCCAAGTAGGCCCAAGCCTGACTTGTGGGTTGGGTTCATTAGCGTTTGTCGGAGTGGGTCTGATCCTCAGGCTATGTTGAGCCGCTTCCCCTAAGCCACCCGTCAACCTTTAATCACAAAAACACATCATTCATAAAATAAGACATCATTCATGAAAATATAAAAAAAGTCAATCAAGTGATTCTTTTTTTACCGAACAGATGAATTTGAGTTTGTTTGGCTTTGAAAAAAAATTGAGCATTGTTCAGGTAAAATCCTTTGAGATGTCAATTGGCCCTAAAGGCCTAAGTATATATGATCAAGTAAAAAGACGTATCATTGATCCTTGTTGCCTAAAACCACAAATGGAAATTTTCAGGATCTGATGGCTTGCCTGCAAGGATTTTCTGAATCATTAGATCTTAGCACAACTTTCCCGTAACAGGTCATGATTAGTTGTTATTTATTACATATCAAACGAGTAAGGTCCGGTTGGGTTTCACCCATAACACTTTTATCCTAAAAACATTAAAACGGGTAAATAACTAGCGTGTCATATACTATTATACAGAGTCATCACTTTGGAAAAAAGGTTTGACATGTTCGACACATTTGACTCGTTTCCTTTTAAGCTATTCTTTTGAAAGAATTCATTGGATTTCCTTTGAGATAAACGGCTCGAGAATGACGCCTCCATGTAACACTAATATAGACATATAGTGAAAGATTCAAAAATATAGACATATAGTGAAAGATTCAAAAAAGAGTCTCTCTTGGGGCAATACTAGGGGAAATAGAATCGTGAGTAAACTACATTTTTGGTCCTTGTGGTTGTATCAAAATCTCACTTTTGGTCCAATTTTCAAAAAATCGCACGGATCAGTCCAAAAGTACACGTGGACTTCACTTTTGGTCCAATTTTCTTAGCTAGTTAGTTTAGTCGTTAAGTACGTTGCACCGTTAGTCCTTTAACCTAACGGTCATTAGCAATGTTTGCACCGTTAGTCCTTTAACCTAACGGTCGTTAGCAAATTTTTGAAAAAAAAAATTTGAAAAATTCGAAAAAATTTCTAAAAAAAAAAATTTTTGACGAAAATTTTTATTTCAAAAAAAAAAAATTCAAATAAAAATTTTTCTTAAAAAATTCGAAAAAATTTCTAAAAAAAAATTTTTTTGACGAAAATTTTTTTTTCCAAAAAAAAATTTGAAAAACAAATTTCTAATAAAAAATTTTCTTAAAAAATTCGAAAAAAATTATAAATTTTTTTTTTGACATACATATTCTAAATTTTTTTTGACGATTGTCCCGGTTTGACACTAAAATTAAAAGGTATATATACGTAAAAAATTTTCTTAAAAATTTCTAAGATTAAAATGTATATATACGTAAAATTTTTATTAAAATGTATACACTAAAATTAAAATGTATATATACATTTTAGAAATTTTTAAAAAAATTTTTTACGTATACATACATTTTAATTTTAGTGTCAAACCGGGACAATCGTCAAAAAAAAAATTAGAATATGTATGTCAAAAAAAAATTTAGAAATTTTTTCGAATTTTTAAAAAAAAAATTTTATTAGAAATTTGTTTTTCAAAAATTTTTTTTTGAAAAAAAAAATTTCGTCAAAATTTTTTTTTTTTAGAATTTTTTTCGAATTTTTAAAGAAAAAAATTTATTTGAATTTTTTTTTTATTTTTTTTTTTGGAAAAAAATTTTTCGTCAAAAAAATTTTTTTTTAAGAAATTTTTTCGAATTTTTTAAGAAAAAATTTTATTTGAATTTTTTTTTCAAAATTTTTATTTTTGGAAAAAAAATTTTCGTCAAAAAAAATTTTTTTTTAGAATTTTTTTCGAATTCTTAAATTATTTTTTTTGGAAATTTTTTTTTCAAAAATTTGCTAACGACCGTTAGGTTAAAGGACTAACGGTGCAAACATTGCTAACGACTGTTAGGTTAAAGGACTAACGGTGCAACATACTTAACGACTAAACTAACTAGCTAAGAAAATTGGACCAAAAGTGAAGTCCACGTGTACTTTTGGACTGATCCGTGCGATTTTTTGAAAATTGGACCAAAAGTGAAATTTTGATACAACCACAAGGACCAAAAATATAGTTTACTCTAGAATCGTAGAAAAAGTAACCTGTAGAGTGAAGAGCGTATCCTTAAACTGAACTTCCTGTCAAAAAATCAGCACCTATAGTTCCTTGTATTGTTTGCTAAACTTCTTGTTCACATATCTAGAGTTTAACGTAAAAGATAAAACGAGAACTATTTCTGATACCTAAAAGGTGTTGATGTACAGGAACGCTATTATATGCCGAAGTTTTTTTTTTTTTTTTTTTTTTTTTTTTAAGTATGCCATGTTTTCTAACTACACTGGTCGATATGCTATATTTTTTGATTCACATCTCATTAAGATTCGTTGCTGGTAGAGTTTCTATTTCATGCCAGCCCCGCTTCTAGTCCTTAGAGGACGGATGGTATGAAACGGAACCGTATCAAAAGCTGTATCAGAAGCTAGAAATTAGTGATTTAAGGTAAAAATGGCTAAGTTAGTTAATGAACACATTTATAATAATTTAGTGATTTAAGGTAGAAATTAGTGATTTATGGATTAACTTATTTTCTAGATTATTGACCTTGGTTTTTTCAAGGGTTTCTAACTTGTGTGATGGTGGCACAAATTTTAAAGAATTAAATGTACACATTTATTTCTTTAAATGTTATTTCTATGTATAACAATGTAAATATCACAAATTTAGGAAAGTCTTAACTCCCTACCAGTGTGGTGACATATTGAGTCTTCTACTCGTCGAGTGTACTACACCTTTACCATTGGGGTTACTGTTAGGTCACCATTTTTGTAATATAAACACACATTATCTTAGAGAGAGAAAGTAAGTAGAGAGAGAGAGAGTGGAAGGAACTCTAATGTGAAATAAAATAATGAAAATGATATTGCCAAGAGAACCAACATCCTCCTTGAAAGGTTACATGTCTATTTATACTAGTAGTCTAGGGCTTCACATGACTTTCTACTTGTTACATAACTAGCCCTTAGACTTTAACAAAACATGTAAACATTAATAAACTAACATAAAACATATTAAATCTTTAACGTACTAATATAATATTGCAACCAATTACAAAACTCAGTGACTGACACTTGAAATAAATAAAATGTATTCCCAACAGTTACCCAACAAAACCAAAGTATAAATCAGGAACCCTTACATTCAGCACGCTTCCAAGTAGAACGAGCCCTTTAGAATTTGGCTCCTGACATTCTCACACCACCAATTCATGCACAGCCTCGTGCATAGTCATTCACCTCAACGAATAACATCCCTCAAATGATTTAGCTTTACCCCAGCTTCGTGGTTTAAAGGAACATTTGATTTTTGATTCTTTGGTTCCTAACGTGTAGTGACTAACTTCCTTCTTGGATTAGTTCATTACTCTTTCTAATGACTTACGATCCAATGTGCATCGACTGTCATCCCCGTTTGGATTAGTCCATTACTCTCTTTGGCTTCCATCAAATGCAACATTGTGTCTCGACACGACATCATGTTATCCTCATCCCGAGAGACCTCTCTCGATACCTTTGTGCAACTACCACTTTTAAGAACTTTAGGAGACCCACATAAGTGATTCTACTTCTATCCCCATCGGTCCAACTTGTTTATGATACGACTTGTAACGGAGTCAATTCTTCGATCTCATGTGGCGTCCTTAACCCAATAAGGACTAGCCATCCGTCTCGCATATAATAGAGGTTCACTGATTTCGTCATTCCTTGGACTTATTAAGGGAGCGGCTTCAACTCCCTTCTAGTGTGGTGCCATATTGAGTCCTCTACTCGTGACACGTACTATACCTTTACCGTTGGGTACCTCAACTGTTAGATAATAAAGGCCCGCAAGCCCGTTGGGTTTGGCCGGCCGTTAGTTGCTAGGTTTAAGTTAATTAGTTTTCTAATTAATGTCATGTGATCTCTGTAATTTATTGAATCTGATAATACGTTTTAAGTATTCCTTCTTTGATTTCTACAGACGAATAGGATAAACCAAAAACCCTTGCATTCAGCACGCTTCTGAACAGAACCCTAGTCTTCAGAATTTGGCTCGTGACAGTAAGCTAAGCTAATCAAAACACCCTTTTGGCCTACTAACATAATAAGGTCTCACGAAACGGTTGAACATTTACGTTTTAATTTTTGGTTACATGTAATTATTTCTCAATTTGTAAATCTTGATGGAAATTTATCAAAAAGGAACAAAAGAAGTCAAAAGATTTCAATCAACATTTTACCAATTCTACCCTTTTCTGTTATGCATATTCACAAACCATTTTCCTTAGAAGAAGATGCTAATTCTTTTCTTTCTTCAACAATTACCCTGCAAATGTATCATTAACCCCTTTTCATCTCTTGCAAATTCCATATCTTGTTATGTTTCTTGATGTTCTTAGAAAATCATGGTCGATTACGATTTACGATAAGATTTCTAAACTCTTGTCATAATGTCCTTGTCTGATTCCTCTAAATCTTCACCATCATCAAACAAAAACAAAAAGAAGAAATCTTCCGATAAAGACAATGCTACGAAGAAAAAGAAGAAATCTAATGAGAAGAAGAATAACGATGACAAAACGTCTATACCCTTTTCATGGTTGCCTTCTAATGCACGTAATGCCTTGTCCCCTCCACGTAAAGGGGACAACAACAATACGAAAGTGATCGCGATAGGAGCATCTATAGGGGCAATATTGTTCCTTTTTTTCATCATAACATGCATGGTGTGTTGTTGTTGTCGAAAAAAGAAGAAAAAACATAAATATGATAAAAGTTACTCTAGCAACAAGCATGGTGAAATTAAAGGTATGCAATTTATCACTAGTCTTATAAAAGTGCCAGAAATTTAATCGCATTGTAAGTTTTAAGATGTTGTTAAGATTTATTAAAAGGTTAAAGGTTACTTAGTATGTTAGTTGGCATTAAAGCAATTAATTTGTAGTAGTATGGACCTCTTTGGTTGATGTAGATAATGGCTATTATAACAAGCAACAACATGATTGGGACCAACATCATGTTCAAAGTAATGATCTTCACCTAAAGATGCCACCACAACCACGTAGCGGTCCACCGAGCTCTGAACACTGGGTGGCGGCACCACCACCGCCACCTCCAGGAATGATGCCACCACCTCCAGGAATGATGAGTAGTGGTATTAGCTCATCTTCTTACTCGGGGCCCTACCAACCTCCATTACCACCACCACATCCGGGCATACCCTCAAGTGTTAACACAAACTCGTTCACTTATGATGAACTAGCAACGGCTACAAAAGGGTTTGACAACTCTCTACTTTTAGGGCAAGGTGGATTCGGATATGTTCACAAAGGAGTTTTGCCTAATGGGAAGGATGTAGCTGTGAAGAGCCTTAAAGTTGATAGTGGTCAAGGCGAGCGTGAATTTCAGGCAGAAGTTGAAATCATTAGTCGTGTTCATCATCGTCATCTAGTGTCCCTTGTTGGATATTGTATGGCAGGACAACAAAGAATTTTGGTTTATGAGTTTATTCCTAATAAGACCCTTGAACATCACATTCATGGTGGGCCTAAATTAAAACCCTAACTAGTACAGTATTATTTTCTTACACTTAACAATTAAGGTTCATGAGTGTCATCATACAATCTGTAGGGAAAGGTAACCCGGTCATCGACTGCTCAACAAGGTTACAAATTGCTGTTGGAGCGGCTAAAGGTTTTGCTTATCTTCATGAAGATTGTAAGTGTCCTGATCTTTGACACTATTTAATAAATGTATGTATATCGACATAATTTAATCATCATAATATTCAGGTGATCCTCGCATTATCCATAGAGACATTAAGGCTGCGAATATACTACTTGATGACGATTATGAGGCCAAGGTATTGTTCATTAACTTGTAGTAATAATATACTAAAATCCGCATTTAGGAGTGCGTTACAAAATAAGTCTCTTATGGATCAGGTGGCCGATTTTGGATTAGCAAAGTTATCATCAGAAACCATCACTCATGTGTCAACAAGAATTATGGGAACATTCGGGTATGCAAAATATTTCTAGCTCGATATATAACTAGCTTGATTAATGTCTAATATGTATTCTTATAGTTTTTCGTACAAGATTTAAACCATATAACTTGACTAATGTCTAATAGGTACTTGGCACCCGAGTATGCATCCACTGGTAAACTTACAGAGAAATCTGATGTATTTTCGTATGGAGTTGTGCTATTGGAACTGATTACAGGAAGACGGCCCATAAACAGACAGTACGATGATGAAAACTTAATTGACTGGGTATAATTTCGTTGTCCCTAATACTCAATTCATCAAATCAATGAGTCCACATGCTCAAAATCTACATTTATCAACGAACAATACGCTGCCAAACAAAAACTAGGAATGAGAGGAAATGGCTAAAAGACATATGGTACCTTTAAATATGAAACTTATTATAATATGCTTAGTTTCATACTTTATTGTGTTTCTTTCTTGTGGTTTTAGGCTAGGCCTATACTAATGCGTGCATCAAATGGTGGAAGTTTTGAAGAGCTTGTCGATCCACGTTTGGGACACAATTACAATCGAGAAGAGATGCATCGCATGGTAGCATGTGCAGCTTCTGCCATAAAACACTCTGCAAGAATACGGCCGAAAATGAGACAGGTATAACATTATATGAATTCAATTTAGGCTGTACAGTAAAATGCAAGAAGGGAATCAGGAAAAATGGCTAATTGCACATTTGCACGTAAAAAACATTTAGCTTTTGTAATACTTCCAGAATCATCCTTTAAGGTGTTATGCTATATTGTTTACATACAAATTATAACATAGTTGCTTCACTCAAAACGTGAATTTTGTTCTTTTAACAACGAACTATGGAACGATAACTTATTATACGTCGTATATGATTTTGTAACAGATTGTGCGCGTGCTAGAAGGAGACGCATCCTTGGACAACTTGGTCGATATAGGAAAAAATGCATAATGCCACATCCAAAGTGGGAAACTTAGAGTATGATTGACATTCATAAAATGAAGACCTTAAAGGACATGAGATGGGAAGTATGTGTCCACTGAAGACTTTTGGAGCAATGAGCATAGCGTCACAAACGTATCTCGAGAGAGATGCACCCACAGACTGCAACCATGCAACCACTGAATGACAAAGAAAGGGAAACCGGAAAAATTGATAAGGGTATCAAAGGACGTACAAGCAAATGATTAAGCAACGGGATATGATAAAGCAATGCTTGTAGATATTACGTAGTAGAAAGAAATATATTTCAGGTACATCAGATAGTTAGCTGGTAGATGAAGAAATTGTCTTTGGAAATGTTTCAAAATCCGGATTCCTTAACAAGCCCTCGTAAGAAAATCTTACCTTGTCTAGGATAATTGATGATGTAAAATAGGGAAAATGATATTAAAAGGTAGTATACTTGCCACAAATTCATCGAATGGGTAGTGAACTATTTTTTTTCATTTTGAGGGTAATTTTCTTTCAAATTCATCATCTTTAACGTATTTTGCAAATTTTTTGGACAATTTTGCCCTTCGGGGAAAAAATTTTTGTATTAGCTATGAGGGGCAAAATTGTCCAAAATATTTACAAAATACCCTAAAGATGATGATTTTGAAAGAAAATTACCCTCAAAATAAATAAATAAATAGTTCACTACCCATTCGATGAAATTGTGGCAAATATATTACCTTTTTTTTATTATTTGCCCTAGAAAATACACACATATGTATAATGTAATAGTAGTCTTGCAATAAGATTATCTCCGTGATGCATTGACATATTCGGTCTTTATTGATACCTTAGCTACCGAGAAGTCAAGATGGTATCAAACAAGCTTATAAACAATCACAAATTATGATTATTAAAATGAGTACGTACAGGTGATTATTGTTATGATTATTAAAATGAGTACACATAATAAGAAAGGGTTTCACATCGCTGCTGTGTACAGCATATAAACTCCCTGCTGCACGGAACAATTATTTTTTTAATATTTATACTTTTAGTCCTTCAAGATTTGAATTATATGTAAATCATCCTTGATTATAATACAAAAAGTAGATAACTTCCCGCTAAGGATCATTTTGCCAATAAGAAAGGGATATAAACTTGGTATTTACCAAGCAATCAAGCATATATTAATTAGGACAAGAACATACTCCCTTATCTGATTGTTAAATACATAACCCTAATTGTTTGCTTGATTTTGATGTTGAGAAAAAGGAAGGTGTTTAATAAATATGTCAGCTATTTGGTTGAAATACTCAATCTTAAAAGTCTTGCCTTTAGCAATTTTTTCTCTAATAAAGTGAATGTCAACTTCAAAATCTTTAGTTCTCTCATAAAATACACAAATTATTAGCAACTTGAATTGGAGATTTAGATGGACTTTGTGTGCACGAGACAACAAATAACTAATACGGTTAATTATTGTCATTGGCCTATGAGGTCACATGCTAGCACGAATAGAAATTCTATATATATGTATGTTGTACATATAGTATTATTACAATATGCTTAACTTAGAACCAGTTTTAACAAGATGGTTAAGGGGATTTTCGCTATGCTAGAGTTTCTGAGTTCGATTCTCCTAGCTATAAGATATATAATTTTTATTTGTTAGTAATCAGGATTCACTAATCTTATTTTAGCCCTAAAATAAATTTAATAGTATGCAAACACCTTCTTTAATAGATTGCGAAATGATAAAAATTGATTTTTTTTTTTTGAAATATAGCAACTTTTTCTTTCTATATATTTGCAAGTGAAGAAGAAAAAGTGATTTGTTTTAGTGAAGAACGGAAACTAAAAAGTTTTCAAAACAATATGCCATTCACCAAAAAAAAATGTTACATACACCCGCAATGAACTTTGGCTAACCACCGTCCTCGTTAATTAACATATATTTCATATACTCATATTCTTCTCAATTATATCATTCGAATTTATTACGAAATTTTTTATGAATTTATTGTGAAATTCAATTAAATTTTTTTATTTTTTCATGTCTTTTAAAAAACATCTACATAATATATAAAATATACAAAGTAATAACTAAAATCATTAAACAATTTATATCGAAAACCTTAAAATTTAATCGTCTTTTATTTGAGATTAATTTTGCTTCATATATAAATTTTTATAAAAAATTAGATTCTTAAATTTAAAAGTTTATAAAAATCATTTCATAATAAATTTCAGTCGCAATACATACGAAACCAAAAACATCGAATTGGAAAATAAATGGGCAAACAACTGTGTAAAAGTATGTAAGAGTTGTGTTGTATGTGAGGAGAGAGTAATCTTAGAATATAAAAATAAAAGTCATGGTTTTAGCAATATGTCATAAAGTTTAGTTAAGTTGGAAAAAGTGTCATCTTGGATGTCAGTTTTGCAAAATTTTCAAACAAAAAGACAAATATTCATGAAAAGCTTAAAAAGATTAAAAAAAAAAAAAAAGTTTTGCTAATGACAGTCTTAAGGGTTGTTTTTAAGAGTTTGATTTTATTACATATGAACTAATGAGTAATTCTTTTTGTAGTAAAAATGAACATATTAACCACAGCCCTAAGAGTTGTCGTTAACAAAACTCTTAAAATATAGTAAATTACATGGATGGTCCCTGTGGTTTGTCCAAAATAACAACTTTCGTCCCTCAAAGTTTAAAGTTGCACTGGTAGTCCCTAAGTTGGTAAACAAATAACAACACTGGTCCTTCAGTTTAACTGGTGTTAAGTAGTTCCGTTATAATTTACACGTTAGCCCCTTTGGTTAAATATCGTTGCATCGTTTATCCTTAATAATAACGGCTATTTATAATTTAAAGTTTCCATACATTTTTATCCGTTTTTACACGTTTTCGTCCGTTTTCATACGTTTTAATCCGTTTTCGTCCGTTTTTATACGTTTTTGACCGCTTTTATACATTTTCGTTCGTTTTTCTTAAGTTTTCATCCGTTTTTATACGTTCTTATCCATTTTTATATGTTTCGTATTTTTTTCCGTTTTCTTCCATTTCCATACGTTCATATCCGTTTTCATACGTTTTCTTACGTTTTTATCCGTTTTCATTCATTTTCATACATTTTGACCATTTTTATACGTTTTCGTCATTTTTTTACGTTTTCTTTCGTTTTTCTTAAGTTGTCATACGTTTTTATCCGTTTTTATACGTCTTTGACCGTTTTTATATGTTTTCGTCCGCTTTTCTTACACTCTTATCCATATGCATACGTTTCCATATGTTTTTAGATATTTTTACCCATTTTCTTACATTTTCGTTCATTTTCTTACATTTTCATATGTTTTTGTACGTTTTCATACGTTTTTATCCGGAATGAAAATGTCTAAAAATGGATAAAAACGTAAGAAGACCTATAAAACGGACAAAAATATATAAAAACGGATGAAAACGTATAAAAACGGATGAAGACGTATAAAAACGTAAAAAATTGTAGATGAAAACGTACAAAAACGGACGAAAATGTATAAAAACATACCAAAACGGCTGAAAACGGATAAAACGTATGAAAATGTAAGAAAACGGGTGAAAACGTATAAAAACGGATGAAAACGTAAAAAAAACGGATAAAACATATGACAATGTAAGAAAACGAGTGAAAACGTATAAAAACGGAAGAAAACATAAGAAAAACGGACGAAAACGTATAAAAACAGGTAAAAAAAACTTATAAAAACAAAAGAAAACAGATAAAAACAAACTGAAACGTATAAAAACGGATGATAACTTAAGAAAAATAGACGAAAGCATATAAAACGGATAAAAATGTATGAAAATGGATGAATACATGTAAAGACGGATAAAAACATATGATAAACGGACGAAAACGGATAAAACGTATAAAAATGTAAGAAAGACGGACGAAAATGTATAAAAACGGATGAAAGCGTATAAAAACGTAAGAAATCGTATAAAAACGGACGAAAGCTTATAAAAACGGATAATAACATATGGAAACTTTAAATTATAAACAGCCGTTATTATTAAGGATAAACGATGCAACGATATTTAACCAAATGGGCTAACATGTAAATTATAACGGAACTACTTAACACCAGTTAAACTAAAGGACATGTGGTGTTATTTGTTTACCAACTTAGGGACTACCAGTGCAACTTTAAACTTCGAGGGACGAAAGTTGTTATTTTAGACAAACCACAGGGACCATCCATGTAATTTACTCCTTAAAATAAGTAGAGTTTAATTTATATTTTAATATATAAATTATTTTTAATATTATTTTCTCTCTCATAACTCAAATCCAAATCTAAATCCTAAACCAACTTTTAATCCAATTCCAAATCCAAATCATAATACTAAACCCATCAATACATTTGGCGACACATAACTTATCACTTTGATAATACATATGTGTTTAACATTGAGTATTAAAATGTTTTCATGCTGTGCTCTTCTAATATTAGTTGCTCATGTTAGAGATCACAACATGGTTATGGATTAAAATGTTTTCAAGTTATGTTTGTGCTCTTCTAATATTAGTTGCTCATGTTAGAGATCACAACATGGTCATGTGGTTTTGGTGTGGTTGAGCTACTATGGTGGTGGTATCACATGTGCCCTCTGTGGTTTTTGTGTGGTTCGCTCATTGTGGTTTAAACCACGGCGTGGTGTTTCTTTTTCTTTTTTCCTTTACAAATGTAACTGTCGGATATTAGAATTGTGTGGATCCTAAGCTTCCGTGTGATGTGGTTTTTGTGTAATGTGATGCGACGTTAATGAAGATGATACCTAGAGATGTTAGTGATCTTTTAATATATGTGTTGAGTTAGGATTGATGATTGTGAGGGTCGTCTCGTTGTTTTTGATGACCCTAGGCAATAATAACAAAGGGGTCGTACTATACTTGTAAACTAAAAAGAAATTGAATATAAAGTTGAATTATATTACTCATATATGTTTAATATTATACATATTTATATGCAAAACTTGAATTATGTTGGGAACATACTTTAGTATTTAGTCAAGTCTCGGTCATTACATTTTGTACTAGGTTGCTTTAGTAATATTAATGTTTATGTTTATGTTAATGGGCAAGTTGTAAAAGCCCATAAGGCTTGAGAAGCCCACGTTAGTAACATGAAAGGGACTAGGGAGTGTTGCCCTAGCTTCCCTCCTATAAATACTTAGCTTATGTTATCATAACACTTGTTGGTTATTTTGATATATTAATGAAACTCTTGCTTTTATAATTCTCTCATATCTTGTAATCAATCAATCCTTATATCTATCTCATTCTTTACTTGTGTGATATCAATATGGGCACCTAACAAGTGGTATCATTCGCCTAATAGAGATTGAAGTGTTGTTCTTGGTGTTAACGTGGGATATTGGGTGTTTTTCTTTATATTTTTTGCTTTTTCTTTGTTTCTTTCACTTAAATCTTGAAGCTTGGACAAGTTTCAAGGTTGATATAGTGATTAGAAGCTTAGATTTTGCATAGTTTTTATTTTTTATAGTTTTTAGTACTTTTTCTCTTTGTTTCTTAAGTTTTATAGCTTCTTTGATATTAGAAAACTAGTTTTTAGTACCTAAATCTTTCATATTTAGTGTTTTCTAAGTGTTGGGGAAGTTATTTGATCAAAAGAAACTTATTTCTAAGCAATTTTCTTTAAAAAGTAGTGATTTTTACTTGATTCTGGTCACTCTACGCAAAAGTTAGTGGAACAGTACAATTTTAAAGCTGTCAACAGTACTATTTGGTCTCTCTACGCATTACTTTTGCCAAAAAACCTCAATCCTACGCAGAAGTCTACTGTTTACGCTTTAGTTTTGGTGAAAAAAACCCCATTTCTACGCATAAGAGTGTATTCTACGCCTAAGTTCTACACAGAAATGATTTCCTACGCCAAAGATCTACGCAGAAGTCAGATCTTACGCATAAGATTATCTTACGCGTAAGTTTCTGAAATCTACGCATAAGTTTCTTCAAAGGTCTTCTCTTCGTGCAACGGTGACTCAGTACTTCCCTAGCTTGGATAAGTTAGTGGAATACTTCGCCTACGGATATCTTTCAAGCTTGGATAAGTTTGAAAGATTTGTTTGGTCTTTGAACCTTACGCATAAACTTAAACTTACGCGTAAAGGTATATCTTACGCATAAACTCACTGTTTACGCATAATATCAACCTTTACGCATAACTTTGAAGTCTACGCATAAGTTTCTGTGTTACGCGTAAGATTCTCATCTTTGCCTAAGGATTCTTAAACTTAACCAAAGGAACATACATTTCAATCTTCTACAAGATCCAACATTACACAAGTGTACTAAGATGTCTCAACCACCAAATTACTACTTCTCTCATCCTCAGCAACAACAACATCAGCAGTATTAGCCACAGCAATACCATCAGCAACAATCGTATCAACAACCATCACAACCACACTTTCAGCAACAACCGTTTCAGCCAAAGCAACAATATCTCATGATGCAACAACATCAAATCATTCCTCAACAACAACCATATCAAATGTCACAACAACCCACTCAGTATTCGTCCAGACAACCTCACTGGTTTGATAGAATGAGTGAAGTTATTACGACTCAACAATCCAGACATGAGGCAGGATCACTTGAAACACCTCCAATGCTAACACCTGGGAACTATGTTCAGTGGTCAAGTCGATTCTTACGATTCCTTGAACTTAAGAAACCCCATGGGAAATTCTTGAAACAAGTGATACTTGAAGGACCATTTGAGTGGCCAACTAGACTTGAAAGTGGAGATACATCTGCTGATCCTCCTCGGGCTCCAGTAGAGAAACCACTTCCAGAATCTCAACTAACTGAAGAGCAGAAACTACATCGTGAAGCTGATGAATATGCCATGGCCTACATACTTCAAGGAATACCTAATCCAATTTATCGAAGTGTTGATGCACAGAAAATGGCTAAAGCAATGTGGG
This sequence comes from Artemisia argyi, assembly GCA_030686995.1. Classification (NCBI taxonomy): domain Eukaryota; kingdom Viridiplantae; phylum Streptophyta; class Magnoliopsida; order Asterales; family Asteraceae; genus Artemisia; species Artemisia argyi. The sequence continues at coordinate 19,182,577 of CM060676.1, forward strand.
AACATGTTCATCTCCTAATGGAAGGCACTCAGTTGAACAAAGATGATATGGAATCCAAACTCTACATGGAATACACTAACATGTCAATTGAACCAGGGGAGTCACTTGAATCCAACTATCATCGTTTCACTAATGTGGTAAATGATTTGGAAAGACACAAAATTACAGTACCGAGGATCGCAGTGAACTCCAAATTTGTTGGTAGTCTTGGTCCGGATTGGCAAAAGTATGTGACATTCGTTCGTCAAACCAAAAATCTTCATGATGCACCGTATGGCTTGTTGTATGATTTTCTGAAACACCATGAACCTGAAGTGGAGAAAGATCGTGCTCTTCGAGGAGGTTACATACCACCACCAACACCTAATTCGTTGGCACTCGTAGCTCAATCTCCGTATACTCTACCTCCAATGTCAAATCATGCTTATGTTCAAGAACAGAATTACTTCAGCTAACCTACAACTCCAAATCAGATGATCCCATATGATTCTGCTCAGCAATTTAATCAACCTGTTCCCTATGAAAACAGTGAGTCAATGTACTACTCTAACTCTAATGACGATGAAGATGATGACTTCAATACGTTGAATCAAGGACTTGCTCTCATTGCTCTGCCTTCAGCAAATTATCTAACAAGACAAACAACCGTCTTCGCTCTTCATCAAACACTAGGAATCAAACTGTCATTCAAGATGGGAGAGTTGAGATACAGAATCGATATAATGGTCGATCAGGTGGTTATTCAAGAAATTCTGGAAATGAACAAAGGTTCAACAACAATGGAGGATTCAGAAACAACTCTGGTGTTACTCAGCAAAGGAATGAAAATGTTGCATCTGGGAACTCTAACTCTGGGAATGTAGTATGGTGCTACAGCTGCAATGAGAAAGGTGATGAGTGTGTAAATACTCATCATTTTTAGTCAAATCTGAGCTGCAAAACGATCAAAAACACTCAAAAACGCACCAAAATACGAAGAAAATTCCAAAGATCATGTTTTATATGTTTCTGATGCAAAACGAGTGAAAACAAACGAAAAACAAACAAAATTTCCATAATTGGCAGTTTCAGTCCCCCAACTTTCAAAGTTTTACAAAACTAGTCCCTGGTAAGTCATTTCAAAGAAAATTCAACCCTTGCTCTTTAAAAGTCAAAATGAATCGCAAATGATCTTCGGGTAAAATGTTTTCAAAAGATTGCAAGTCAAGCCTTTGATATTTCACAATTGGCATGTTTGGTCCTTGTACTTGCAGAATTGTCAAAAACAGCCCCCGGGAATTATAACTCGAAGAAAAGTACATTAAAGGTCCTTGTGAACTTAAAGATTGGCAATAATGGTCCTCAGGTGAAAAGTTTGGAGAGTGTACAAGTTCAGTCCCTCTATTTTGCAAATTGGCAAAATTAGACCTCAGAGATTGAAATTTGGAAGTTTAGCAACGTAGGACCTTTGGGAAATCAAGAAGTGGCATAAATGGTCCTTGGAAGTATTCTGGGAAGATTGCAACATTGGTCCCTCAAAAATTCAGCATGTGCAATGTTAGTCCTTGGGCTCAAAATTACTATAAACCAAGTGGACTTTAGCATTATCAATCCAAAAATTAAACATACAAACACCCACTACCCTAGCCCATTCATTCCCAAGCCCAGAATACCCAAAGCCCACTTGTATCACGTTTTAATAATAAAAACCATTGACCGGTCAAATAAAAGTCAAACATAAACCTCCCAAGTCCCATCCCCTTCATACCTTACCCCCTGTGACCTACAACAATACAAACTCCCCCATCACCATCCTTGTTTGCCTTCTCCACCCCATATCCCAATCCCACTCACCTTTTCCCCCTCCTCACAAACCTTACCTAACGCTTTCATGTCATCAATCCACCTCTCAATTTGAGCGCCAAAAGTAAATAGAAGGCTGTGATGAGTCTAAGTTAATCCAACGATTGTGGTTTGTCCAAAAAAAGCACACAAGATGCATCATAAGCTGTTTTCACTCACCAAGAAAGCACACCACAGGAAAGGACAAAGAAGAGGCCAAGTGAAGCCCTAGTATGATGAGTATAAATAGTGTATGTGATGTAAGCCAGAAGGGCAGTCTTGTATTAGGTGTTAGTCTTAATTTGTAGTAATTGAATCAATTTCTATGTCTTTGTATTTTCCTTGAATTCAATGAAAGTTCGTTTTTTTAAAGGTTTTCTATACTGCTTACTTTTCTGGTAATACTTGTTCTTGTAGGCTTATTTAAAGTAGTTATAGTTTCTTTACATCATCACTTTGCAAGGTAGTTATAGGTAATGACTCTTGGTCTAAAGCTAGTCAGTGGTGTAGAGTTCGAATGTCTAAGCTGATTTGAAAGTATACTGCCTATTTAGGATTTGTAACTTTGCCTGCATATACCCTCTCAGGGGGCTGTTTCATCAGGCCTCCCATCTTTCCTTTATAGCTTATTGATGCGTGGGAATCGCACCTTGCTTTACCTCTCGAGGGATCTCGAGAAGCTTACAACCCCCACCAGGCAGTGTACCTGATCGTTGTAGTATAGTATAGTGACAAGTACCGGGGGATTGATCGTTCAGCTTAGGAATAGTGTCGCTAGGATTAGAAAACCTAATTAATAGTTCTAAAGGTGAGGGATGATTATTTTTGTATTTTTATATTTTTTAGAAAGCAATTAAAATCTCGGGTTTTGGAAGAGTGGGCAGAATTAGTTGCTATTCAACTAACCCAAAACTAAGATGCAATCAAAATAAAATAATAAAAATGAAATTAAACTAATTATTACAAAGTTGTGAGCAGTATTTGGAGAAATTGTGTTTACTTAGACTTCACTACTCACTAGATATCTTTTACATGTTAATTACTTGTTATACTTGTATGGATGACGGATTGTATTCCTTAATACCATTCGTGGGGTGGCATACATAACTCCCCAACTCTATGAACTCTTATCTCCTCCTACACCATGACCCAGCACAACTATAGGGATTGTAAACAGTGGCTCATGCATTAAATACAACCAATAAAGACCTAGTACGCCTCGGTTCATGTTTCTTAAGACGTTCAAGCATGTTTTAGAGATCTGCCAGTTTTCTTAAGCCTAACATATAAAATCATTCATCCAAAACAAGAATAGACAAGTAATCAACACATAATCAACATCTAGGTTTCATTAGATCTAAGCAAACACAAAAGAGATCTAGCCTAGCATAATGGAATTGAGATAAGAACAAGAGATAAACAACCAACACATAGACATATTGATTGAATTGAAAGAACACTTATCTCAATTACAATGCAAGGTATCAAGGGTTTGGAACCCTTGAAAAACCTGTAAAAGATACACCAAATTCGTCTTTAGGGTTTCACCAAAACTTCTCTCTTTTAATGAAAAAACTAGAAAACTATATATAGGAAAACTAGGCTGACGGCGTCAAGACAACCATGTGACGCCGTCACCTCGCCGCCAAATTCTTCCTCGAACGGGCTTGATCTACTTATGACGGCCTATGTGACGCCGTCACCAACCACGGTATTTTATTCTTGGCACTTTGACGCCGTCATGATGACTTTTGACGCCGTCACCACCAACGGTATTTTATTCTTCATGTCTGACGCCGTCAGGGTGTAACTCTTGACGCCGTCACCTAGTGTCTTCAGCATGGAAAATTGGTACTTTGCCGTTTTCTTCACTTTTATGCTCCAAAAACGTCCAAAATGGCTTCTTTTCCAGAATTCACTCTCCAAACACCTAAAATCACAAAAGGAACGATTTAGGGCAATATTTGATCAAATAAATTCGAATTCGGGCTTAAATGACCCCCTAAAAACGGATCATTTTTCGCCTCATCATATACCCTTACACTTGAGATTTGCTTGTCCTCAAGCAAATGCGTTTTTATTCTACTCAAAAGACAAGTTAGGGGTCATTTAACACTAATATAAAAGTAATTACAACAAATAATCGTTCCACTAAAGACCAATAGACAAGCACGGAGGTCATACACAAGCACCTCACAAATAGTGTTTAGATACTCACATCTCTCGGGTGTAATAAAGTAATATAACATTATGGAAATGGAAGATATCTCTCACTACCTGTCATAGCAAAATAGATTACCATAGGCTTGGGAAAGGATCAAACCTCCACCACGTGGCGTAAGCACCTAGGATAAACTATCAAAGAGGTCTTTTAAAGGGTTGTAACGTTAGGTATAGGGATATGAATTACACGGTTTTGTTGGATAAAGGAAGTTTTACTGGTGGCGAGTTAACAATCTTGGTTAATTACATGTACAAGATGGCGTTGCTAAGCCAAGACTAGACTCGACTTAAGCTAATAAATGAAAAATAACTAAAAATATAAAATGAACATAGAATAAAAACGGGATGGTAGTCCGTATGTTTTTTTTTTTCTCTTTTTTTTTTTTTTTTTTTTTTTTTTTTTTTTTTTTTTCTTTTTCTTGATTTTTTCGATTTTTTTTTTTTTTTTTTTTTTTTTTTTTTTGTGCATACACTCTTACCCTACCATCCAAAATAATACATCATAGGGGTATGAATGTTCCCCTTATACTTGAATCTTTACATACTTTACATTTAACTAATCTAATTACTCGAATTAAGAAAATCAAAACACTTGGAGCACTTTTAAGATTAACGTACATATGGGGGTAATAATATGATGTTCTTCCCCATTACTCCATAAAATAAGTACTTACCCATGAGTCCCAATCGTCCCAAAACAATATGTACAAGGATATGACTCGACTTAGCAACCATGTAATCAATTAGAAAGTTAACTTAGGGTTTAACAAATAACAATAATGCACTAAAAATGAGCGCATACACGGAAGGCTAAGGCGATTTGGGTGTACATTTAAGTGGGGTGTAACAAATTCTTCCTTTAAGTAAGATGCTTAAAGTTAGAAATGAAAAGATAGGCTCGGAGGGGTGTACTAGGGGTTTCGTGTACTAAAAATGAGTACAACGCTAAGGGTGTGAGAAAAATTAGTTGACTTAACTAGTCAAGTAATATGACTTAAATGGTCAAGTAATTATAATACGGGTTTAACACAAGGGTGATCTTAATGCCTCTTATCATGTAGTAAATCCTACTACACGAATGTAGTCTCACTAGCGGTCTCGGAATGCATCACTAAAGCAAGTTCTAGTATCTAAATGCTACCGGTACACTCATAAGCACTAATAGTAAATGCTTTTCCTATCAAATCTAAAGGCGAACCTCACATTTTTGGGTGGAAAATTTTTCTAAATATACGGTTATGTGCTAGTCATACAACCTCCTATCCATGAGACGCTTGCTATGGCTAAAGTTTCACTCCTAAATGTTGTAAAAAATTTTAAATTTGGCGCTAAAATTACACTAACAAGTCTTTCTCATAGTTTTATTACACATCTACTATCAAACAAAACAAACTCAAGCGAAAGTGCATATGTAAGGTATCATCTTTTTACCCTCCCCTTACACTTAAGATGAACATTGTCCCCAATGTTCAAGTAAAGAATGTAAAAGTGAAAAAGTAAAGAGAATGAAATCAAATACTCCCCTGATTCGCTCGGTATGGATTATAGGTTGGCCAGGTTAAATCTTCTTCCAAGAAAACGAACAATCAAAGCTTCCCTTCCAGAATATAAATCATCTTCTTGTCATACATAACCTGTAAATCCTGACAACAATAGACAAGGCAACCTCGCGTAAAATCGGCGGCATCCTATATAAGTTACTAAATCCTAGAAAACAAAGTAAGATATAATGCTTGTGGAATGAAGTTTGCAGATCTCCTGGAGATTATAAAACTTAATAATTCACAAAAACTATAAGACTCCGTTAGAAAAACAAAACCGGTAAAATTTCCAGATTTTTAACTCCTGACGCCGTCAAGAGTAATACTCTGACGCCGTCAGAATGGACCTGCAGAAATTCTTATGTTAAGTTTCTGGAAAATTTCTGGAAAAACTTTGTCCTACTTCCTGGAAAATCCTGCAAAACTTCATTATGACTCAATACAAGCATTTGACTCTAACAAATACGAATATACATGTTCATTTAATATTGTGGAGAATCATGATCGGTTTGTTTCTTAAAAACATATTTGGGGTTTCCCCTTACACTTATCTTTTGCAAAAATACCTTTAGGTTGAAGTTAAGACTAGGCCAAACAACATAATAAAGTATTTCCACGTTTTAATTGAGAAACATGATCAACCAACAATAAAAATAAAACATGCATACGGAAGCAAATAACAATCAAACAAATAAAATCACACAAAACATGGGTTGCCTCCCAAGAAGCGCTTTTCTTTATTTACGAGTCTTGTAGCTAGACTCAAAGTCATGGGTTACTACGTGATTTCATCATTTGAAATGATATACCCCATATAGTTGCGATCATTACTGTTATGGTGGTAGTGCCTCAATCTGTCGGTACTCGCAATTACCTTCCCACCTAATTTGCTTCTCAAGTTAGCTACCCCTTCTTGGCTCAATCCTTCAATTGTGAATGGCCCATACCACCAAGGACTTGGTTTATCGGGTGGTATTGTCTTTTCCAAGTGTCTCAGGAGCACCAAGTTCCCTTTCTCAAATGGTGTATGATTTTTTTCATGTCGAGTATGTTCGAGTTCAATCGGAACCTTATTGCTTTTTCTTCTTTCATCCTTAGCTTTCTTATAGCTTTTGATTCTTGCCTCCCATGCAAGAATCTTATTCTGAACACGAATGGGTGTCGTGCCAATGTTGTTTTTGATCATTCTCCAACTCAAATTCTCATGCCCACTTCGCGGGGTCATGGGGAAGCTAATCTTTCTTTTTCCAGATTTAAGCTCAATCTTCCGACCTTCATACTTAATGACAGCCCTAGCGGTGGTAAGGAATGGTGATCCAAGGATTATTGGCATGCATCCATCCCCTTTATCATCAATGATCATAAAATCAACGGGGTACATGAATCCTGCGACATTAACTAATACATCTTCTGCGATCCCTAAGGGATATATGTACGAGTGCCCAATGAGAGATAGCCTAACACGAGTAGGGGCTGGCATTTTAGACGTTAGTTGGATGTAAATAGTTAGGGGCATAAGATTTACTTCCGATCCTTGGTCGGCGAAAGCACTAAGATGTTTCAAGTCCCCGATGCTCGTTGGTATTTCAAAGTTCCCACATGCTAACTGCTTAGTAGCTACCTTTTGTACCACTAGTTTTTCGAATACTGACCCTCCAGGAAGCGTATCATACTCATCTTCCTCTTCTTCCTCTTTCTCAGGAACCTGTCCGGAGGGTTGGTTACGCCCATCACCCTTAATCCAATTTGTTATGGTATTTTTGTTTATATCATGTTTCAGGTAGTAACTCAAAGGTTGGGACTCTGGTGGTTTTTCTAAGGTTTGTTTAGCAGGAGTTTCTACCTTCTCGTTATCTTTATGGACAATGGTGACGGAGTTAACAAATTGGGTGGTGGGAGTGGCGCTTTCTTTCCTTAGCAGTATTCGTTCGGGGGTTCTCTGATTGGTATACTCCTCCAATAGACTCAACATCTCATTCATTTTCTCCTGCATCTCCTCTTTTTGTTTATAAACTGCTTCTTCGAATCTAGCAATCCGATCGGAGTGAGTTGCCATATATTCTCTTATCCTAGCTTCAAATTCTGAGCTAAGTTCCTTGGGAGGGGAACAAGGTGGGGCATAGTCCTGAAAAGTCTCGGCGTTTTCCCTAGAGGGTGATTCAGATAATGGTGCCGAAGTTGTTTTTGAGACAAAATTGACAGTAGGCCGTCTAGGACTCAAAGGTCGCCTTTGCCTTTCCTCAAAATAGTCAACCTTTGCCTCAAGTTTGCATAGGAGTTCATCGGGTACTTCGGTGGTTCCTCCAGATGTCGAGACTGCATTGATGGCCGCTTCTATCGTATGTTTAAACTCCCACAATTCTTGATTGTTAGTGGCGAGCTCCTCGATGATTGCCCAAGACTCCTCGGCGTTCTTATCACGCAGTTTACCTCCCGCGGCCCTGTCGATGGTGCGCTTAGTGTGATAGTCAACATGGTCGTAAAAAATCTGGACTAATAACCAAAGGTTTATGCCATGATGAGGGAGCTTGTGGAGGAGATCCTTAAAACGGGCCCAAGCTTCGTAGAAAGTTTCACCCCGCTGTTGCTCAAACCACAAAATGTCCCTTCTAAGCATTGCAGTCTTTTCCGGCGGAAAGAATTGGGTAAGGAAGCGATTGGCGAGATTGTCCCATGTGGTGATGGATCCCGCGGGTAACCGCTCAAGCCATTGATTAGCTTGATCCCGTAGAGAGAATTGGAATAGGCGTAAACGGGTAGTCTCTCTAGTTTCAACATCTGGGTCTATGGAATCTACAATTTTGAGAAAGTCCTTAAGGTGTTGGTTTGGATCTTCGGAATGAAGTCCATGGAATGCACATCCGCTTTGCACCAACCGGATGGTGTCGGATCGCAAGGTTGGCTCCGGTGAGCTCAATGGTGTTTCGGTAGCCTTGGTGGCTAGGTCGGGAATACTCTCCTAAGGTTCGGGGCCTAAGGGGTTCTAATGGTGGGTTTTGTTGTGGTGGGATGATGGGTTCAAAGATGTTACCACCTTCCATGATGTCGGATGGTAAAGAGTTACGAACAAAGGCACGAAGAAATAAGATAGACTAAAGAAAACCTAAAAATAAAAATAAAATCTTACTAGAAAGGAATCTAGCAAGTAGACCTAATAAAAAGAAATCCTAACCTAGACAATAACTATTCCCCAGGCTGCGGCGCCAAAAACTTGATGCGTGGGAATCGCACCTTGCTTTACCTCTCGAGGGATCTCGAGAAGCTTACAACCCCCACCAGGCAGTGTACCTGATCGTTGTAGTATAGTATAGTGACAAGTACCGGGGGATTGATCGTTCAGCTTAGGAATAGTGTCGCTAGGATTAGAAAACCTAATTAATAGTTCTAAAGGTGAGGGATGATTATTTTTGTATTTTTATATTTTTTAGAAAGCAATTAAAATCTCGGGTTTTGGAAGAGTGGGCGGAATTAGTTGCTATTCAACTAACCCAAAACTAAGATGCAATCAAAATAAAATAATAAAAATGAAATTAAACTAATTATTACAAAGTTGTGAGCAGTATTTGGAGAAATTGTGTTTACTTAGACTTCACTACTCCCTAGATATCTTTTACATGTTAATTACTCGTTATACTTGTATGGATGACGGATTGTATTCCTTAATACCATTCGTGGGGTGGCATACATAACTCCCCAACTCTATGAGCTCTTATCTCCTCCTACACCATGACCCAGCACAACTATAGGGATTGTAAACAGTGGCTCATGCATTAAATACAACCAATAAAGACCTAGTACGCCTCGATTCATGTTTCTTAAGACGTTCAAGCATGTTACCATTTGGAGATCTGCCAGTTTTCTTAAGCCTAACATATAAAATCATTCATCTAAAACAAGAATAGACAAGTAATCAACACATAATCAACATCTAGGTTTCATTAGATCTAAGCAAACACAAAAGAGATCTAGCCTAGCATAATGGAATTGAGATAAGAACAAGAGATAAACAACCAACACATAGACATATTGATTGAATTGGAAGAACACTTATCTCAATTACAATGCAAGGTATCAAGGGTTTGGAACCCTTGAAAAACCTGTAAAAGATACACCAAATTCGTCTTTAGGGTTTCACCAAAACTTCTCTCTTTTAATGAAAAAACTAGAAAACTATATATAGGAAAACTAGGCTGACGGCGTCAAGACAACCATGTGACGCCGTCACCTCGTCGCCAAATTCTTCCTCGGACGGGCTTGATCTACTTATGACGGCCTATGTGACGCCGTCACCAACCACGGTATTTTATTCTTGGCACTTTGACGCCGTCATGATGACTTTTGACGCCGTCACCACCTACGGTATTTTATTCTTCATGTCTGACGCCGTCAGGGTGTAACTCTTGACGCCGTCACCTAGTGTCTTCAGCATGGAAAATTGGTACTTTGCCGTTTTCTTCACTTTTATGCTCCAAAAACGTCCAAAATGGCTTCTTTTCCAGAATTCACTCTCCAAACACCTAAAATCACAAAAGGAACGATTTAGGGCAATATTTGATCAAATAAATTCGGATTCGGGCTTAAATGACCCCCTAAAAACGGATCATTTTTCGCCTCATCACTTATTAATACATTTTAGGTTTAAATAACCACTTATGCTTTGTCCCTTTAGTTTTTAAGGTTCCCCCTAAACTCCCTTGTATAATCCTCCCATAGTAGGTTGTTGTTATTTTACTTGTACCACTTATTGACTGTTTGCCTACGCTTGTGCAATAGCAGCCCTGCATACTCTTCGTTTCATACAGGTTTCGTTAAGGAAATTCTATTTGTGCAAGATAAGTCTTCATAAGTTCAAACCTTGTTTAAACTTTCTTAGGCAATCTGTTCTCATACTACTGTTTTTGTTTTGTTTATTTATAAATTTTCTGTGAGTGCATTTGACCCCTAAAGTTCCCCCTCAGTCACTTTTTAACCAGTCCCCTTGTCTAACCCATTTTTCACATCATCACATCAGGTCCCTTTAAACCCATTCTCGATCACTAATTTTAGATTAGCTCTAGTTGGAATTGGAATTAGCTTTCTGTTTTACATATCAATAGCAATATAGGATTCTAGATTGTAAGCTTAGTTTGTAGTTTAAAGCTTGTTTGGTGGCTTATTTGTGGGCTGCTACTTGTTTGGTGGTTTATTTGACTCTTAACACCCCCTAGCAGCCTGCTGTCCCAACACTCCCTTTTCATTCCAAATTTTAGTTAAGCTTTTGTTAGATTTAGGGTCTGATATTGTTTGTTCTAGTAGATAATAGTGTGAACTTCACAAACATAGATTTCATTTAGTTTTCTGGTTAAAGAGATGAGTTACATATGCCTGCATAATCCCTCCCCAACTGTCACCCTTTCTATCTCATTTTCTTAGGTAGCTCAGTAGGCTTTAATGTTTGCTTTTATTTATACAAGTTATTTGTAGTTTGGAGTTCGCATTTTTCAGCTCATCTCTGGCTCTAAGGCTTCTTCCATTGCCTATTGTTGACTGCAAATCCCCTACTTTGACATTCACCACCATCAGATTTGCACCACATCAGGTACCACACACACCAATTTGAGTAATCTTAATTCTCTTACTTTGCGCCCTGTAGCCCCGTAATTTGGTTTACAACTAGTTCTACAGCCTGTGTTCATGTTCATGATTTTAGGTTAATTTTAGAAATTTTTCTTAAGCCCTTTTCGTATGCTCAAACTTGGCTCATCACCTCAGCAGCCCCTTATGGATATTTGGATCTGATTGTTTTGTTTAACACATGTTCTTTTTTTTTTATATTCTTTTACTTGCTAAAACCTAGTTTAAAGTCAGCACTTAGATTAGATGTTATGGCCTTGTAGTTGTTTCTTTTAGCACATGTGTGGTTTGTGTTAGCTTATGTAAAACAGTTTCCTTGTTTCCTTTACCTTTGAGTTTTTGAGCAGACCTGTTAAACTTATAAGGCCAGCACAGCTTCATTTTAAAGTCTTCAGAATAGAGATTTCCACAAAAATTGTTGCCTTTTAGTGTCTTAACAAAATCCAAAAAGAAAAAGATTGAAAAATAAATGTTTCAAAAAAAAGTTGGGGATGCTCAAGGTCGAACCCTGACCCCTACCCTCACAGACACACAAACAACCAACCCCCAACCATCTGTGCTACGTATTCTTTTGGTAACATTTCCCTTCATTAGTTATTTAATATAGTTTAATTTTTATTACTTATTTATATCCTAGCTTTTTATTTGCTTATTACTGCTTATTCTTTCTTTTTATTTTTCCTAGGTTAGTAGTAGTATTATTTAATTTACAAAAAATTTCCAGAATTATTTAATTAGTTGTAGTATTTGTTTTCATTTAATTTAGTTAAAATAGTAATTAAATCATAATAAATTGAATTTTTGTTGGAAAATTAATTTTCTTTTTTCTAAAATTTTCTTTTATCTTTTAGTGCGTTAGAAAATTAATTAGAAACCCGTAGGACCTTCGTAGCTCAAATTTCACGTTTTATTTTGCGCACTCGCGTAATTTTTAAATAAACGTTACGTTTTTAATTTAGTTTGCGTGTTAGGATTCCCGATACCTAATTATATTTTCCCGTAGTGTTTTAGGTATTTCTTAGTTTGCTATTTGCCTTAGGTTAATTTATTTTGACTTTCGTTCGTTAATTTTCAAATTTCGTTAATTTAACGTATCGCAAAACCAAATAACTTTTCCAATCACACAAGATTTTAATCCCAATCTCATTCGAAGCTTTCCATTCACACCTCGTTGGGGTACGACCCAGGAAATCACTTCCCGGTCTCACAATTTGAATATCACTTTCACAAGTTTTGCGAGGTAATCATTTTCCTAAACGGTTTACTTGTACTACTTCACGTTTAATTGTCTCACGACTAATTAAACTTCACGTTTGTTGATATTTTGATAAATTGTTGTTTGCACACACCAAAACACAACGAATCAAATGGCCCCGCTGCCGGGGAGGCTGTGTGTCGAAAGTCTCGATAAGATTTAGACGATTAGTCTTGTAAAACCTTCGCAAGAAGTTACGTTTTCATAAAACTTATAAAAAACCAAAAATATTTTTCTTTTGTTTCTAATATATGTATTATATCTATAAAAGTTAAGAAAAACACAAAAAGATTTTCCCGTTTCTTTGTTTAATAATAACAACATTAAAATCTTACCACCGCAAACCAAGGCAGAACACCTACCAACTGGGGGTGTGACCATAATAAGTTCCCAAACAAAAGATCAAAACTTGCCTTTGTATCACTTGCGTTTTAGAAAACTTTTAATCGATAAGCATACACTAAGAGGAGTCGAAACGGTATAGGGCGATCCAACGAACTTCGCCCTAGTGAGAAATCCATTCTTTTCTCCCGCTCCTTGTACGTTTGTCCTTAAAGGTTAACCTTGCGTTTGTGATTATTGGTTTAAGTTCCCCTGTCTTTATGAGTGGTCTTGTTTTAATTGTTGTGTTTTTCGAAAAACTCAAAAATAATCTTCGTCTCCTATACGTTTAATTCTCGTATTCTTATCCTCTTAACCGTTTAATTCTTCCTTCTCATCCCTCGTTAATGTTTAATTCTTATGTCATCACTAGACTATAAATGTTTTCATTGTGAAGGTCCAGTGGCTGATAATCATCGTTGTTACAAGTGCGCGTGTAGGCGGTGTGGAAGTGATATTAGTGGCGGATTTTGTAAATGGTGCAAAGCAACTCCGAACGCTTTCAATGATTCTCAAATTCTTCCTGACCACTCTCCACAACCCCAATTATCTTCGTTTGATCAACATCATTGTTATATTTGTAGAGATCTCTTAGAAGATGGTTCACTTTGTAAACGATGTTTTTGCAAGGAATGTGGGTTTACCCATGGACTTTGTACTTGTTGCAATTTTGAAATCGAAAATACATTCGCGTTTCCAAATTTTCAAAACGATTTCAGTTACCCTCCTCAGAATTCCTTTGAACAAGAACCGTGCTATTCCAATGATACATCATTTCAAAATGCACCGAATGTTTCTTGTGAGTATTATGGAGGGCCTCACTACAGCTCTGATTGTCAAACTAGGGATCAGTTTATCTATGAACAGGTTCCTTGTAACAATCATGAATTTGGCTTTGACCACAATCTACATGAGTCACAGTCACATCAGTTTCATTGGTGTGACTACTGTAGGAACTCACATGTCGGCTCAGAGTGTCTTGTTAGGAACACACTTGTCTATGAGTATGTTCCTGATGACAATTCTGACGATGATGCTGAAGAGGCCCTTCTCATTGATCTTTTGTATTTAGTGAAAGATTTGAAGGGTAGTAAACATTCCCATGATAATCCAAAATCCATGGGAGAATTGTTAGCTGAAGAGCGGGCTGCTAAATTAGATTCCCAGATTGCCCTTGAAAACTCTATTAGGGAATCAATTGCAAAAGAAAAAGCAGCCAGACATAGCTCTCGATTCCGTTTCATTCCGGATGACAGTGATGATGAAGATATCTTTGATGATGATTCATCCAGTTCATCAGCTAAGACTCAATCTATGGAAACACAGGGAGAAGAAAGTATAATTGAATCACTAGCAGAAGAACATATGGAAATTCAAAAATCCATTGATGCTAGCCCTTCTCAACTCCCTGAGTCCGCTGTTATCACACCAGAGGTTCCCACTCACTCTCTGAGCATGGGGGATGAGCATCTTGACACTGTTCCTGAAAAGGAATCGGACGAATTCATAAAGTCTAGTGTTGAGGACCTTGTCCCAATCCCAAGAGAGTCACAGGGAATTCTTGAGCATATGTGTAATATCCCTCCTCCTCTTGTCTTCCCGAATAATGTTGTTGAGATGTTCTCCGATTCTAATGATGACGATTCGTTATCTTGTGGAGACATCTGTTATGTGGAAGAATTACCTTCTGAGCTAGTTAGCTTGGAAGAAGAGAATGATGAAGAAATAATCCAAGACGAATCTCTTCGTCTTACATTATTAAGTGTTAATCTTCTCATTTCTAGAATCGAGGCTTTTAATGAAAAGCCTACTTCATCTCCTATCCCCGTTGAGGATAGTGAGCTTTTGATCAATGATTCTATTCCAGAATTGCAAATGTTCCATTTTGATCATACGGGAGAGAAGATTAGTTGCATTACCACTTCTCATTCTCATAATTCTCTCCCCGTATATGAATCATTTACTTTTGAGGAGTCCCCTAGTGAACTCACTCACATCAATTCCGAATATGATTCATTCACCTTTGATGAGTTCTTCTGTGAACTCACTCATATCATATCTCCACCGGAGTATGATAACTTCTACTTTGATCTAGACACACCCGGGATATGTCTTGATCACATGAGCTTAAATGATGAGATTCATGAAGATGAATCCATGAATCCTCCTCCTGATGATGATGAGTTAGTCAAGATGTTTATCATGACTTTCTTTCTCTTTTTCACCTATCGGGTGACTTCTCCTGCTCTTCACTCTTTCGGGAATGAAGACATTATCTTTGACCCCGGCATTACCGCTTATAGTTTATACTATTTTGAGCCGGGTACTTATCTCATCGGTGTGGAACTTTCACGTGCTTCAAATGTTTGTCCAAACATCTTGAATGAAAGTCCGATGGAGATTGTTTCTTCCACATCTTGCTTCCCCAAGAACCAATGAATTTGGGGTCGAGTCAAGCTAGTGACTCGGTAAACAAAAACAGTAGCATGTACTTAGGGTTTTCACCCTAAGTGTGGGGGAGTTACCCCTACTGTGGTTACAAATAAAGTGAAAAACAAAATTGTGTTTCCACATTTAGCTTGTAATGTTGCCCATTTACGTTCAAAGAGTCGGCATAATAGCTGGGACTTTGAATATTGAGGACAATATTCAATTCTAAGTGTGGGGGGGAAATTCTAGCGAATTTTATCACATTTTACCATCTAGTACCCCCATTTTTGGCCAAAAATTAAAAAAAAAAAAAAAAAAAAAAAAAAAAAAAAAAAAAAATTACTCAAGTTTCAAAATTTTTGTGGTTATCAGTCCGCCATGTCTAACCGACAAAAGGATTAGCTAATCCAGGAGCAAACGGCTCTTGGTAAAGATAGCTCAAACCCGTTGATGGCTTGCAATTTGCCCAAAATTGTATGGTTCCTCAACTCCCCATATCCTCAAAAGCAAATGAGTTGGCTAGCCCGCAAGATTATGGCTTGTGGTAAAGGCAGTGGAAAAACCATAATTGGTAATCAACTCACCAAGATGTTGACTGTTCCATCAAGAGTTGGCTAGTCCAGGAGCAAACGGCTTCTGGTAAAGACAAATCAAAACCGTTGAAAGTTGGTGGTTTGCTAAAAATCACATGGTCATCGGATGGACCATAACTCTTACTTGAACCCAAAACATCCAGCTACTCCAGAAGTGATGGCTTTTGGTAAAGAGACTTCAAATCCATTAATTTTTCTCAAAAAGATTGCAAGGGACTAGCAATAGTTTAGTGTGGGGGATTGATGAGTGTGTAAATACTCATCATTTTTAGTCAAATCTGAGCTGCAAAACGATCAAAAACACTCAAAAACGCACCAAAATACGAAGAAAATCCCAAAGATCGTATTTTATATGTTTCTGATGCAAAACGAGTGAAAACAAATGAAAAACAAACAAAATTTCCATAATTGGCAGTTTCAGTCCCCCAACTTTCAAAGTTTTACAAAACTAGTCCCTGATCAGTCATTTCAAAGAAAATTCAACCCTTGCTCTTTAAAAGTCAAAATGAATCGCAAATGATCTTTGGGTAAAATGTTTTCAAAAGATTGCAAGTCAAGCCTTTGAAATTTCACAATTGGCATGTTTGGTCCTTGTACTTGCAGAATTGTCAAAAACAGCCCCCGGGAATTATAACTCGAAGAAAAGTACATTAAAGGTCCTTGTGAACTTAAAGATTGGCAATAATGGTCCTCAGGTGAAGAGTTTGGAGAGTGTACAAGTTCAGTCCCTCTATTTTGCAAATTGGCAAAATTAGTCCTCAGAGATTGAAATTTGGAAGTTTAGCAACATAGGACTTTGGGAAATCAAGAAGTGGCATAAATGGTCCTTGGAAGTATTATGGGAAGATTGCAACATTGGTCCCTCAAAAATTCAGCATGTGCAATGTTAGTCCTTGGGCTCAAAATTACTATAAACCAAGTGGACTTTAGCATTATCAATCCAAAACTTAAACATACAAACACCCACTACCCTTAGCCCATTCATTCCCAAGCCCGGAATACCCAAAGCCCACTTGTATCACGTTTTAATAATAAAAACCATTGACCGGTCAAATAAAAGTCAAACATAAACCTCCCAAGTCCCATCCCCTTCATACCTTACCCCCCGTGACCTGCAACAATACAAACTCCCCCATCACCATCTCCCCATCACCATCCTTGTTTGTCTTCTCCACCCTATATCCCAATCCCACTCACCTTTTCCCCTCCTCACAAACCCTACCTAACACTTCCATGTCATCAATCCACCTCTCAATTTGAGTGCCAAAAGTAAATAGAAGGCTGTGATGAGTCTAAGTTAATCCAACGATTGTGGTTTGTCCAAAAAAAGCACACAAGATGCATCATAAGCTGTTTTCACTCGCCAAGAAAGCACACCACAGGAAAGGACAAAGAAGAGGCCAAGTGAAGCCCTAGTATGATGAGTATAAATAGTGTATGTGATGTAAGCCAAAAGGGCAGTCTTGTATTAGGTGTTAGTCTTAATTTGTAGTAATTTAATCAATTTCTAAGTCTTTGTATTTTCCTTGAATTCAATGAAAGTTCGTTTTTTTTAAAGTTTTTCTATACTGCTTACTTTTCTGGTAATACTTGTTCTTGTAGGCTTATTTAAAGTAGTTATAGTTTCTTTACATCATCACTTTGCAAGGTAGTTATAGGTAATGACTCTTGGTCTAAAGCTAGTCAGTGGTGTAGAGTTCAAATGTCTAAGCTGATTTAAAAGTATACTGCCTATTTAGGATTTGTAACTTTGCCTGCATATACCCTCTCAGGGGGCTGTTTCATCAGGCCTCCCATCTTTCCTTTATAGCTTATTAATACTTTTTAGGTTTAAATAACCACTTATGCTTTGTCCCTTTAGTTTTTAAGGTTCCCCTTAAACTCCCTTGTATAATCCTCCCATAGTAGGTTGTTGTTATTTTACTTGTACCACTTATTGACTGTTTGCCTACGCTTGTGCAATAGCAGCCCTGCATACTCTTCGTTTCATACAGGTTTCGTTAAGGAAATTCTATTTGTGCAAGATAAGTCTTCATAAGTTCAAACCTTGTTTAAACTTTCTTAGGCAATCTGTTCTCATACTACTGTTTTTGTTTTGCTTATTTATAAATTTTCTGTGAGTGCATTTGACCCCTAAAGTTCCCCCTCAGTCACTTTTTAACCAGTCCCCTTGTCTGACCCATTTTTCACATCATCACATCAGGTCCCTTTAAACCCATTCTCGATCACTAATTTTAGATTTGCTCTAGTTGGAATTGGAATTAGCTTTCTGTTTTACATATCAATAGCAATATAGGATTCTAGATTGTAAGCTTGGTTTGTAGTTTAAAGCTTGTTTGGTGGCTTATTTGTGGGCTGCTACTTGTTTGGTGGTTTATTTGACTCTTAACACCCCCTTGCAGCCTGCTGTCCCAACACTCCCTTTTCATTCCAAATTTTAGTTAAGCTTTTGTTAGATTTAGGGTCTGATATTGTTTGTTCTAATAGATAATATTGTGAACTTCACAAACATAGATTTCATTTAGTTTTCTGGTTAAAGAGATGAGTTAGATATGCCTGCATAATCCCTCCCCAACTGTCACCCTTTCTATCTCATTTTTTTTAGGTAGCTCAGTAGGCTTTAATGTTTGCTTTTATTTATACAAGTTATTTGTAGTTTGGAGTTCGCATTTTTCAGCTCATCTCTGGCTCCAAGGCTTCTTCCATTGCCTATTGTTGACTGCAAATCCACTACTTTGACATTCACCACCATCAGATTTGCACCACATCAGGTACCACACACACCAATTTGAGTAATCTTAATTCTCTTACTTAGCGCCCTGTAGCCCCGTAATTTGGTTTACAATTAGTTCTACAGCCTGTGTTCATGTTCATGATTTTAGGTTAATTTTCGAAATTTTTCTTAAGCCCTTTTCGTATGCTCAAACTTGGCTCATCACCTCAGCAGCCCCTTATAGATATTTGGATCTGATTGTTTTGTTTAACACATGTTCTTTTTTTTATATTCTTTTACTTGCTAAAACCTAGTTTAAAGTCAGCACTTAGGTTAGATGTTATGGCCTTGTAGTTGTTTCTTTTAGCACACGTGTGGTTTGTGTTAGCTTATGTAAAACAGTTTCCTTGTTTCCTTTGCCTTTGAGTTTTTGAGCAGACCTGTTAAACTTATAAGGCCAACACAGCTTCATTTTAAAGTCTTCAGAATAGATATTTCAACAAAAATTGTTGCCTTTTAGTGTCTTAACAAAATCCAAAAAGAAAAAGATTGAAAAATAAATGTTTCAAAAAAAAGTTGGGGATGCTCAGGGTCGAACCCCTGACCCCTACCCTCACAGACACACAAACAACCAACCCCCAACCATCTGTGCTACGTATTCTTTTGGTAACATTTCCCTTCATTAGTTATTTAATATAGTTTAATTTTTATTACTTATTTATATCCTAGCTTTTTATTTGCTTATTACTGCTTATTTGTAACTGCTTATTCTTTCTTTTTATTTTTCCTAGGTTAGTAGTAGTATTATTTAATTTCCAAAAAATTTCCAGAATTATTTAATTAGTTGTAGTATTTGTTTTCATTTAATTTAGTTAAAATAGTAATTAAATCATAATAAATTGAATTTTTGTTGGAAAATTAATTTTCTTTTTTCTAAAATTTTCTTTTATCTTTTAGTGCGTTAGAAAATTAATTAGAAACCCGTAGGACCTTCGTAGCTCAAATTTCACGTTTTATTTTGCGCACTCGCGTAATTTTTAAATAAACGTTACGTTTTTAATTTAGTTTGCGTGTTAGGATTCCCGATACCTAATTATGTTTTCCCGTAGTGTTTTAGGTATTTCTTAGTTTGCTAGTTGCCTTAGGTTAATTTATTTTGACTTTCGTTCGTTAATTTAACGTATCGCAAAACCAAATAACTTTTCCAATCATACAAGATTTTAATCCCAATCTCATTCGAAGCTTTCCATTCACACCTCGTTGGGGTACGACCCGGGAAATCACTTCCCGGTCTCACAATTTGAATATCACTTTCACAAGTTTTGCGAGGTAATCGTTTTCCTAAATGGTTTACTTGTACTACTTCACGTTTAATTGTCTCACGACAAATTAAACTTCACGTTTGTTGATATTTTGATAAATTATTGTTTGCACACACCAAAACACAACGAATCAAAAGGTCATATAGCAACTGCATGTACAAAACCGAGAACTCGGGGCAGTAAGTTTCACAAGCAGGCATTACTCATGGCTCTCAAAGATGAAAAGGAAGGACATTTCACTGAGCAAGAGAACAGCTTCATGGCAAATGCGTACAACGATGATGACATGGAAGATCTTGATGCAAATGCAGCTGTGATGCTTATGGCCAACATGTAGGAACTTCAAATGAATGATTCAGGCCCAGTGTATGACACTGATGGCTTGTCTCAGGTACATGATCTTAATACATGCCTAATACATGAAATAGCATCACCATCTGCTTCTGAATCAAATAAGGCGCAAGTTGTTCCATCTGACTCATCTTTATCATCTCAAGAAGATGAACAAATGAACACAGTTGTTACATTTGATGACGACACAGTTATTTCATTTGATGATCCTATTGAGAATGATAAACATGATTCTCTAGAACAACATGAACCATCGTATGATCCAGACCCTGACCTTATATTGTTGTCTAAACAACTGAACGCTCAACAATTGCAAATAATGAAATGCAATGAGATAAATAAAGCTTTAAAAGAGTCAAATAAGTCACTTACCAGAGACATTGAGTGTTACAAAATACAACTTTCAAATCTGGAACACAAGGTTAAACATGAAAAAAGTTTTGAAAAAGCTTTTCAAGAACATTACAATAAAGAACAAGATCTTCAACACAAAATGCAAGATTTAATTGAGTCAAATGGAAAGTTGGTTTCAAAACTTGAAAGTGACAAGTGTGAACTTCAAAAACAGGTTGAACAACTTAAAAAGGAACTTTCTAAAACAGAAACAGAGTTGTCAGTTTACATAAAGGATTTTTGTGAACATAAGATACGAAAAAGGAAATATATAGATAATTTACTCGGTGAAATTTTTGATCTTGAAAAACAACTCAAAGAGTTTCGTAATATTGTTTACAAAACCGGGGGCTCTGTAACAACAATTCGGAAATTTACTTTAAAACCGAGACCCGATAAAGGTTTTGCAATTAGTGATTACAAATCAATGTTTCTTCACAAAGCGTTCAAACAAAATCCTAAACTTTACAGTATGGAATGTATGCGTGATGACATGATTGTGCGTACTATTATTTATGATACTGAGGAAGAAGAAAAACTTGAAGAAGAGAGTCGATCCAAAATGAGTCAAGTTGAATATTGGACACCATATGATTATTCAAAAACTCCTCAGATTTCTAAATCTTTTGTTCCTCAAAAGGAAATACCTGAAAAATCTTGGTTTGTCACTGAGTCATATGTTTCATCTTCTAATGCGGCTCCGGTCCAAACTGTGGCACAAGTAAATGGTCCTTTACCATCTTCTGGTGAAGTTACACCTTTACCAAAAAGTTGTCGTGTTTTAAACTATTTCAAAACTTTTATGGAAGACATCGAAATTTTGGAGGAAACAATTGAACGTAATTCAGAAATAAAAATTGAAACTTTTCAATCCGCTTGGGAGCGAGAAAAGAGAGATATTTTACAAAAACAATTGTTGCCTACTGTTCAACACCTCCGTCTTTGTGCTACAAGTTGGGAACAGCATCTGCAAAAAGAAGTGAAATCAATGATAAATATTTTCAAATCAAATGAAAATGCAATTTTGGTTCAAAAGCATAGAAACAGAGTTTTGAAAAATGATGCCGATCGACTCTTGGAAGAAGTTCTCAATGCTGATATTATGTCTATTATCATGAATGATCTCTATAAATCTGGTACTTCTATGCTTGTGGAAGATCACTGTGCTGATAATGATTTGCTGAATACAGAAATTGAGACATTAAAACAAGAAAATGATATACTGAGGAAAAACAATGATGATGTGACAAAACGTTTTTCAAAAGAAATTTTTCAACTCAAACAACGACTTGAATGGTGTCAAGCTCAAAGTCTTGAAACGGAATTAAAACTTCAGAGTCAAATATTTCAAAGTCTTGTCAAAGTTGCAAAAATACTGAGTCTTTAAAAGTCTGTGTCTCAAATATGAGAAGGAAATTGCGGAATTAAAAATTGAAAACGCTGAATGGCAACAAAACCGCGATGACATTAAGTATTGCAATGGTTTACTTGAGTCTGATATTCAGGATAAAAATCACATCATCATTGACTTGAAAGAGAAAATTAAGCTACTTCAAAAAGGTAAGTTTGTTGACACCACTGTGATAGTACCAGAATTGTACCAGGTAGACAAAACTGATAAGGGAAATGATATTCAAAACACTAATGTTGACCCTTCCACTTCAACAGGACTAGTCTCCACTAATAGCGTTAGCTGACCCAAGCGAAAAAGTAACAAGAAGAATAGGATCTTGCAACATAAAAGAGGAACACTAGAAGCTCAAGAAGTAGAAGATCAACTTAGGAATTCGAATAAAACTCATGTTGCATCTGATTTAGATTCTAATCTGGCAAATTGTAATCAAAATCTCAATGTAACGAATGATGAACCTTTGAATGTTTTGAATATTAATGCATCTTGTGTGTTTTGTCGTAAAAGTGTATCATCTGGTGATCATGCAAAATGTGTAGCTAACTCTCTCTTAAATCGTCATAAGAAACGTAGGACAGGCATTCCTTTTAGGCCCACTATTGCCTCAAAGTCTATATTAGGAAAACCGCCATCTACGGCTTCTAATGATGTTGCAGTTACCCCCATAGTTGAGAAGAACAAATCTAGGAACAAGCCCAAAACTAGTGAATTCACAAAAAAGAAAGCGAGAACTAGTTAGAATTGGCAACGTTGGTTACAATATAAACCTGAATTTAAATGGATTCCTAAATTATTGAATACATGTGCTACTAACCAACAGGAACCCGCACTTTCTTTGGGTTCCACCCTTACTTCTGTTCCATCCTCGTCGTCTTCTTGTGATGCAGGTGGTACAGATTGTTCTCTGGATTGTTGATAGCGGATGCACCAGACATATGACAGGAAACCTCAAACTGTTAGTCAACTTTGTTTCAAAGTTTATCGGAACTGTCAAATTCGGGAATGATCATTACGCTTTAATCATGGGATACGGTGACTATGTCAGTGGGAACATTGAAATCAGTCGTGTTTATTATGTGGAAGGCTTAGGTCACAACCTCTTTTCAGTCGGTCAATTTTGTGATGGGGATTTAGAAGTAGCATTTCGTGAGAAAACTTGTTTCGTTCGTGACTTACAAGGAAATGATCTAATGTCCGGCTCACGTGGTTCAAATCTTGATACAATATCGATGTCTGACATGATTGCAACATCTCCTATATGTCTTCTCTCCAAAGCAGAATCAACTAAATCTTGGTTATGGCATAAACGCCTTTCGCACTTGAATTTCAAAACTATGACTGAACTTGCTCGTCATAAACTTGTTGATGGTTTTCCAAGATTCCGATTTACCAAAGATCACTTATGTTCGGCCTGTGAACAAGGAAAAAGCACTCGATCTCATTTTCCTTCTAAAACCGAGCACAGTACAAATCATGTTTTACAATTGCTTCATATGGATTTGTGTGGCCCGATGCGTGTTCAAAGTATCAACGGTAAATGCTACATACTCGTAATTGTTGATGACTACTCCAGATGGACCTGGGTTTATTTTCTTCGAAGTAAAGATCAAGCTCCTTCAATGATCATCACCTTTCTCACTAAAATTCAAGTTCAGTTACGTAACACGGTACGAATGGTAAGAACTGACAATGGAACAGAATTTAAGAATCAGACACTTAGGTCATATTTTGAGAAAGTGGGAATTGAACATCAAACATCTATTGCAAGAAGTCCAGAACAGAATGGAGTTGTTGAAAGACGCAACAAGACGTTAGTGGAAGATGCAAGAACCATGTTGATTAATGCTCAATTACCAGATTACTTATGGGCGGAAGCTGTTTCAACTTCATGTTACACCCAAAACCGTTCTATGATCACAAAACGCCATCGCAAAACACCTTATCAACTTGTTGCAAAAGAAAACCAAGCATCGATTACTTTCATGTATTTGGAGCACTTTGTTATCCAAAAAATGATCGTGATGATTTAGGTAAACTTAAAGCAAAGGCTGACATCGGAGTGTTCGTAGGATATTGTGAAAATTCAAAAGGCTTTCGGATATGGAATCGTCAAACAAGAGAAATTCAAGAAACTATTCATGCTAATTTTGATGAACTCACTCAAATGGCTTCTGAGCAAAACAGCTTAGGACCCGAAACAAACCGTCTTAACTTTCCGGACTCTTTGGCTGAAACACTACCTCTCAACCGCAAAGAATTGGAAACACTGTTTGATGATACAATTGAATACCATTCTACTGAGGTCTCACCAATTTCCGCTGCACAACCTGATAATATTCAAGTACCTGACTCACCTCAACAAACTACTACAACTGTTGAGAAAGACGGTCCTCCAATTGCATCTCCCATAACAGCAGAACAAACCGCTTCCAACTCACGACTATCAGCTGAAGATCCTACACCACAATCAGTTCCACAACCCGCAGAGTATGATCCAAATGCATTCTTTAATCCGTTTGCACCAGCTCCAAAATTTCCTGAAATAGCTGAGTCGTCCACACGAAATTTGGATCCTGCTAACATGCGAGATACCTATCAACTACACCCTTCGACACACAAATGGACTCGAGATCATCCCTTAGTTCAAATTATTGGCCATCCAGATGCACCTATCATGACAAGACAACGACTTCACACTGATGGTGAAACTTGTATCTATGCACTCATAGTCTGTCAAGAAGAACCTAAGAACATTAAAGAAGCAATGACTTATGACAACTGGATTGAATCTATGCAAGAGGAATTTCAGCAATTCAAAAGATTAGAAGTCTGGGAATTAGTTGAAAGACCTGACAGAGTCTTTGTCATTGGACTAAAATGGATTTGGAAAAACAAACTGGATGCAGAAGGCACTGTCATACGTAACAAATCACGCTTGGTAGCTAAAGGATACTTCCAAGAAGAAGGAATTGATTTTGAAGAATCTTTTGCTCCAGTTGCTAGACTTGAAGCTGTTCGGATCTTTCTGGCATATGCTGCTCATAGGAATATGGTGGTTTATCAAATGGATGTGAAAACGGCATTTCTGAATGGTGAACTACGTGAAGTGGTCTATGTCAGCCAACCAGAAGGCTTCGTTGATCCTGAGCATCCCAATCATGTTTATCGACTCAAAAAGGCTCTTTACGGACTCAAGCAAGCTCCAAGGGCGTGGTATGATAAACTATTTGCTTTCTTGTTGGCCAATAAATTTTCTAAAGGCTCAGTGGATCCAACATTATTTACAAAAACTTACGGGGTGGACTTACTAATTGTTCAAATATATGTCGATGACATTATTTTTGCTTCAACAAACAGAAGTTACTCTAATGACTTTGCAAATCTTATGAAAGAAAACTTTGAAATGTCCATGATGGGTGAACTTTCGTTCTTCTTAGGACTACAAGTTCACCAATCACCCCGTGGAATTTTTCTAAATCAGTCAAAATATGCTTTAGAAATTTTAAAGAAACATGGAATGATGAGCTGTGATACTTATAATACACCAATGGCCTTTGGCCCAAAACTAGATGTTGATATACATGGGACTCCAGTTGACCCTACAAAATACCGAAGTATTATTGGGTCCCTCATGTATCTCACAGCTAGTAGACCTGATATAGTTTTTGCTGTCTTTATGTGTTCTCGTTATCAGTCTAAACCGACTGAAAGGCACCTCAATGAGGCAAAAAGAATCCTTCGATACATAAAGGGAACCATTAACTTGGGAATCTGGTATCCGAAGGATTCTGGTTTTGAACTAATTGCTATTTCAGACGCTGACCATGTAGGATGCTTAGACACACGCAAAAGTACATCTGGTGGATTACAGTTTCTCGGAGATAAACTTGTGTTTTGGCAATCTAAGAAGTAGGACTGCACATCACTGTCGTCAACAGAATCTGAATATGTAGCTATGTCTGCTTGTTGTGCTCAAGTCATCTGGATGAGATCACAACTTAAGGACTATGGCTACCTATTCAATAAGATTCCGATCTACTGTGACTCCAAAAGTGCCATTGCCATTTCCTGCAACACCATTCATCATTGCAAATCCAAACACATTGATCTCCGCTATCATTTCATCAAGGAGCATGTCGAAAAGGGTACAATTGAATTATATTTTGTGGGAACTGAATACCAGTTGGCAGACTTACTCACTAAAGCTTTACCTCCAACAAGGTTTGCTGATTTAGTCCACCAAATTAGTATGCGATGTTTGACTCCAGAAGATCTGGAAAATTTTTTAAAACACAAATGATCGTCAAACATCAAAACTATCTTTGTAAATATTTTTTCAAAAACAAAATACAAAAATATAAAACCAAAAAAAAAAAAAAAATATCCTCTATTGCTTTAAAAAAAAATGCAAGTACACATCTCTCTTTTCAACACTATTTTTATAAATGTCTAAAATTATTACAAAAACAAGTGTTGAGGGGGAGGTAAAGTAATTTTTTTTAATTTTCAAAATATTTACTTCGTACTTGCATTTTACCAAAAATATTTTCTGCTTATTATTATCTAAAGTGATGCTTAAAAGGTTTTTCGGGTTACTCTCCTTGACTAATTGAAATCAATTTTTCAAAATTAAATGACATCGGTCTAAGGTCAAGGGGGAGTAAATTTATCCAAAGATTGTTCCTTTATAATGCTTGGTGTAGTTAACTATTGTTATTTAGTTAGGCATTAGGTTTGTAATATACATTAAGGTTAAGGGACCAATAATGACAAACATTAAAACATGTTTTAACCATAGGTCAAAACACTTTGACCATTGCATTTACTCCACCTGCAAATCACATTTACTATCTTCACCAAACTAATCAACAGCTCATATCAATCCTGTAAATCTAATCGTTAAATCTCAAATTTGTAAGTGCTAACAAGTTTTGATCATGATTTTACACAATTGTTTTAGATTGTAACTAAATCCAACGGCTAATTTGTTCCAAAATAATGATATACAATTTAGGGTTTGCGTTAATATTAGATTAAGAGATTGAATGTGTTTATGTTTGAAATTAGTGGTAGGATTTGTTCCTAAGACTATACTAAACTTGTTTTTGTGCTCTAATCGAGCCCAGTAACATCAATTGATCAAAAGAGAAATTAGGGTTCATTCGTTATAATTGGGTATTCCAGATTGATGATGATTAGATACAAATTTATGATTGGGATAGTGTTTGTATGTGATTATGAACACGGTTTAGGGGTTGAATTATTTCAGAAACATGTGTAGATCTTGAATCGATGAGTTAGGGTTCTTGCGCACTAGCAATTTTAATTGTACGTTTTTGTGGTTAGAAATTGTTATAAATTGGTCTATATGTTCCTGAGTGTGCACTAATCACTCGCCTAACTTCTTTTTCCACCCAGATTCTTGTTTTCATGTGTTTTGATTTGATGTTCTTGCGTTTTTACGCAAAAGTTTGCTTGTAGCATGTTTACGCAAAAGTCTGTGTATTATAGCTTTTGGGACATATTTGGACATAATATTGATCAGTGGTTGTGTTTAAAACTTTCAGGAATCAAAAGAAACTAAATTTCCGAAGGTGATTTTTCATTCAGACGATCCTACGCAAAAGATGAACTCATCCTACGCGTAAGATGAAATCTTACGCGTAAGATTCGACCGTTTTGAAAAACTTGTCTTGGATAAGACAATGTTTACGCAAAAGAATATTTCTTACGCATAAGTTTTTTTTCTTACGCATAAGTAATAATCTTACGCATACGTCAAAACTTACGCATAAGTTATATCTTACGCATAAGGTTCAAACCTTTGCATAAGCTCCAATCTTACGCATAAGATTTATTCCTACGCATAAGATTTAGCCTACGCAAAAGTTTGAACTTACGCGTAAAATATAAGTTATGCGTAGTTTTTGAACTTACGCCTAAAATGATTCCTTACGCATAAGAAATGTTATGCGTAGGATTACAAATCTTACGCGTAACATTGTCTGATTTCTTGAAATTTGTCTAAGTGTTGTAAATTTTCAAATGTGTAATCTCTTGTATTTGTTAACACATATTGTGACTTGTTTGTTATCAGTTTCTACTAAATTTTAACATCAAATATACAAGTTTATCATATTACAACATTTTGAACACAAAACACCCACTGATCAATCCAATCATGCATAATCATGAAAATTAATAAATGAGCTAACAAATTATATTATTGCAATGCCCATGTTTGTGTATGATCATCTAGATGGCCCAACAAGCTAACATTCCACAAGCACCTGTACCTGAACCAAAGCTCACATAGAAAGAAACATTTCCCGACGACTACTCCAGAAAGATTGGCAAGAACAACTTAAGGGTCAACTTCAACAAATTTGTGGAAAACTAGAAGGGGGGTTGAATAGTTTACCATTTAAAATCTTTTAAACTTGTTTAGTTAGCTTTGAAACTTTCCGTTTGATCAAAGATATATACACAAACACAATATATAACAAGCAAATAAATGAAAGAAACGATCAAACCACAACACGAGTATTTATCGTGGTACGGCTACAAGGACTCTTTTTCCTTGCCCTACGTCCACGCCCCGAGTATCCAACTCGAGAGTTTCTTTCACTAGTCAACAAGCTCCTTTCACCGGCGGAGAAAACCTTACACGTCGCTTATACTTTTACCGACACTAAGCTAGATGTCGAGTTCTTTACCAAGGGTACAACCACTCCCGTTAGTTCTTTTACAAGGGTACAACTACTCCCGATACACTTTGTATTTTGAGGACTAAAATACTAACCGATCACTACTGAAAATACACAATCAAATGAAATGTAAACTACACAAGTCTGCACAATGCTAAGCTAACAAGTCCTGCAACGTTGTGTTGAATACTTGTTACTTTTAATGAGCTGTCTCTTTGCTACAAAAAGAAACTTCACATATGAAATGTTAAAGGGTTAGATGAAAGAATGAATGTGTGTGTGTAAAATATAATGTAGAGTGATGAGCCAAAAATCAACTTGTGGCTTGATATTTATAGCAAAGCCTTCTGCAGGCCTGGCGGATACGGCGGAACCCTCAGATGGGTTCCGCCCGTGTACCCCCAGGGGTCCGCCGGGCTTGCAGTTGGTTTTGCAATAAATCTTGCAAACCAAACAAAGTCACATCTCATTACACCTTGCAAACCAAACAATGTCACATCTCATTACATCTAGTCAAACACCAAACTTGCAAGCAACCACTTAGTAAGTCAAACACATTTTCTTTCCATAAATGTATAATGACAAAACTTGCCATAAATGTGATGTGACAATTCTATTTTAAGAAATAAAAAGTGTTGTGTTTTATGAAATATAAAATGTAGCAAAAGTCTAGTTTATGCAAGTCTTTAAAACTAAGATTAAGTTTTACTTAGAAACTAAAGTTTACATTTTGTCGTTAACAAAACTTAGCGAAGATCGTAAAATATAAATAACGTTTTTAGGCGATATTTGTATTAACAATCTCCCCCTTTTTGTTGATGACAAAACATAAACTTTGTTTTTAAGTAACTCACAAAATCTTAGTTTTTAATATTTAAAAAAAAAAATTAATATTAAACTTGTTTTACTTAAGTGATGAAAATCATATTAAGTTTTGAAAGTTTAATATATTTCTCCCCCTTTTTGTCGAAACAAAAAGTAGAGTAGCGAAGCGGAATTATGCACTTGCTCCCCCTTGGTTGTTACTCCCCCTAAAAGGAGTGCCAAGATGGGAAACATGGATTTTGATCCTAAAAAAAATGGTTAGTTGGTGATATATATATATATATATATATATATATATATATAGTCAAGCTTGTAGTTACCACACACATTGCAACCACAATGACAACACAAAAATGATCAATCCAACAATGCACAAAAGTAAGTAGAAAGATATATCATTCCAAGTAAAATTTTGACTTATAAAGTCAAAGAACAAGAAATGGGAAATATTTTTCTACTTCTAAAAACTTAAAAAAATAACCAAGAAAGAAAAATAAAAGCCTAGTTTCCTAAATTGGGGCAAACGGCCTCCAAAGGTTGTCTAGGATTTGGTTGGGTGGGAAAGAGCATCTAAACGTTCTATGACGTGTTGAAATGCAAACCGGGTTTCATCTTGGAATTGGTGAAGCAACGTTTTGATGCTTGCACCCATTTGCTCACAATTTGAGCAAACATGGGGATGAGTGGGTGGAAATGGGTTGTTTTGGGTTTCTTGGTTTGAGGGTTGGTTGGTTTTTGGTTCTTGGGTGGAGGATGGATTTGGTATTAAGTCAAGCAAGGTGGTTTGAAATTCCATTGCTTGATGGAGGTGGTTCTCAACCATGCTTTGTATATCCTCATATGAAGGAAAGAATGACTCAAAGGTTTGGGCTTGAGAGTGTGGTAGAGTTAGGTGATCATGGTTTTCAAAGTTTGGTTCTCCATAAAGAGGACCATGGATGTCATGGTAGATGGGGTGAAACAACAATGGTTTGGGTTGATGGTACACTTGTTGTAGTGGTTGGGTGTGGTTAAAAAGCTCATTTTGGTCAAGAATTGACCTTGGTGAAAAAGGTGATGGTTGTGAAGGTCTTGGTGGAAGATCATTTAGATCTTGGACAAAATTTTGGGTAATGGTGATGGTGATGGAGTTTTGGATGGTTGGGTCGGAGCACTTGGTGGAGTTGGGTCAATGGGTGATTTAGTAGGTGGTGGAGTGAGCTCATTTGGTTCATTGGGTGATGGAGATGGAGATGCAAGGTTCAAAAAGTGTTCATTTTTTATAGGTGAGGTGAATTCATCCGAAGATGAGGAGCTTAGGTTGATGGATTGGTTAGACCATAGTGGTTTTACACTTATCCGGGCGGTTCTCCGGATGGGTCGTGATGGTTGAGAGGTGATTGTTGACTTGGTCATGGTTAAAAATGGTTTAGAAGTTTAGAGAGTGTGATGAAGAAGGTGTGATTTGATAGTGTTTAGGATGGTTTAATTTATAGTGATGAAGGATTGTGGAAAGGAGTGTTTGGATTTGATGTTAGTCCATACAAAAATGGAGGTTCCTAATGATTTGGAAAACTAATTGTGGGTTGTCATGTCATGGAAGTCAATCCAATGAAAATGGTGAAGTGAGAAGACAAGGTTTGCACTAAATGCTTAGTGGTTTGTTGAAGTATAAATCTCAGGGATTTCAAGGATCCTTTAGAAGGGTTCCTTCCTTTATGTGTGAAGGATCCTTGGGGTTGTTATGGCTATTTTTAAAATTTGGCGGGAAATGGTTTTGGTTGAGTTTATGGAAGGAGAAGTACCCTATTATGCTAAACACATTGCAGGAAATGGGTCTCTATCTAAAAGGATTGGATTTTGGTGTTTGGATGTTGAAATGTTGAAAACAAAAACAAAAATTCTGCAGGCTACTGGCGGAACCCTCAGGTTACACTGGCGGAACCCGTTTGAGGGTTCCGCGGGGTCCATTGGGCCATTTCTAGGTTGCCCAGAAAATACACTGGCGGAACCCAATTTTGGGTGCCGCCAGATCCGCCAGGGCTGAAAATAATGGCAGTCCGCGTTTTTGACCCGCGAGACGATTTTCAAAATTTTCGAAAACTCCTAAAATCAAAAAGATAAGGCATTTCTGGTTAGGCAATGCAAAAAATAGACACGTAAACATACATATCATAGGACTTTGACCTTGAGGTCGAGAATTTCACTATACTTAGTGAAGATATCATAAACTTGAAAATTTGACAACTTGCCAAGAGTTGTCTACCTGCATCAAAGTTAGATACTACATGTTCCAAATTGTATCAAACATTGTACTAACACACAAATACATCACAAATATTGTTTAAACGACCAAATTTGTTCAAATATCACCTAATGCCAAACACTCCTACACACCCGCACTCATTGACGGTCAATCTTGTTCTTGAGCTTTCCAAGGAATCTTCCAAGATTCTTGAACATCCCCTTTGTTTGCTTGAACTCCTCCGACTCATTTGGAATATCCGGAAGTTGGGATAGGTATTCGAGAGGTGGGAGCCTAGAGTTGGGCAAATTGTCATCTTCACTCATTGAGGAAGATGATGATGAGGTAGGAGGATGAGGACGTTTTTCTTGGGCTTTGTAGACTCTCTTATCACTAAGTGGAACAGAGGTGTGTGGAATGAGAGAGTAGTCAAGACGAAGACCATTTGGAGTTGGTGGAATGGGTGAGATGAACCTAAAGAGACGGGTCAAGAGCATTCCATACGGCATAGCCGTTGTGCCATGCACGGGAATGTCGGCCATTCTCTTGGCCATGTAGTAGGCAAGGTTGAAAGGTTGCCTAACGGACAAAGAGTAGAGCATGTAGCAAAGGCAAAGGTTGATATGATCTCGGTTTCCTATTGTGCTAATGACATTGGCTCTAAGGACTTCCTCCCATTTCTTGAATTGGGGCTTAAGTTCATTCATTTCCATTCCATATGGGTCCTTATCGACCTCATTTCCCGAACGGGTTCTCCTAGTGTTGGTGGTCCTAACAAAGAGGTGGTCACGGAGTACATCTTTTGACACAAGAGGTGTGTCATAAGGATGGATACGGTCTTGGAGGTTTTCAAAAGTTGAGAGGGAGTGCAAGTCGGAATAGATGCAAGTACCACAGTTTGGGACACCTAGGATTTGAGCAAACTCCTCAAGAGTGAAGGAGTATTGATGACCACTAACCCTAAAGTTGATAGACATTTGACCATAATCATCCGTGGAGAGGACGGAGGATGCATAGAACTCTAGAATGAATCTAGGACAAATAGGCTCGTTGATATTCAAAAGACACTCAAAGTTGATTGTGGCAAATTCGGCGTAAAGGTGTGTGCCTTCTAGGAAAGACGGGTCAATGGTTCTACCCTCATGGACATAGTGTTTTTCTAAGGCTTTGAAAACGTTGACTTGGTTTGGGGTAAGGCCTTTGGTTTTGTGGTGTTTTGGTAGGTACTTAATGGTGTCCTTGTGGTCGTAGTGGGTTAGAGGAGGCATGATGATTCCTAGAACAACAAAATTTCACATTTTAGTTTAAGTAAACTATTATTATAATGTGGATATTCTAGTGTGTGCCTATATGAAAACAATGTGGAGGTGTGGTTATCTTGACTCATTTTGATGCTTCAAAAACGTTTTATAATGCAAGTTTTGTTATAAAACAAAAGATAACCCAAACGCTCCTAGTTCAATGTAGCTTCGTTTGAATGTACCCGAAAATACATATTGGTTATGTATTCCCTTTAGCATTCAAGAGACATTATGCAAGTGATGTTTTAAACATAACGTTTTGATTTTGTATTCTCAATGTGAGATGAAAAAATATTTGTCCTATTTGTGAGAAATTTTTGGAAAGATTTGACATGGGGTGTTTTAGCAAACATGTTTATACTAAGTAAGAATGCAATTCCTAACTATGGGAAACATGATTAGTTTTGTTAAACACCTAATCTTATGCATGAGTTTCTTAAGTTAATGCATAACCCCAAGTTTTTGTTTTTGTGCAAAAAATAGAATTCCTAGACTCAGATCAGGATTGTAATCAAGTTTAGAATACTTACAATGATGATTGATTTGCAATGTAAATGAAAGGAAGACCAAGAATTCGTAGGTATGGATGGATGGTAAAGTGAATAGTAGCAGTTTGGAAGTGGTGGTATGAGATAATGGGTGTTTGGTTTAATATAAACAAAAAAATTGATTCTGCAGGTCGGCGGACATGGCGGACCCCTGAAATGGGTTCCGTCCGTTGTGTCTGAGGGTTCCGCCGACCCTATGGAGAAAAAGAGTTATGGATTTGTTTTGATTTTTGTGATTTTTGTCTAATGTCCAGAACTACAATGTAGGTTCCATGAGTCCTAAGCCTAGCCTAAGAAGGTTAAAAGGTTCACGTTTAAGGGGTTTTGTGAGAATGTCGGCTATGTTGTCTTCGGAAGAAACTTTCTCAATTGAGATATTTCCTTTTTGAACGTTGTCACGAAGGAAATGATGACGGATTTCAATATGTTTGGTACGAGCATGTTGAACCGGGTTTTTGCTAAGATCAATGGCACATTTGTTGTCACAAAGAATTGTGATGTCGTTGAGTTGAATTCCGTAGTCGACAAGAGCTTGCTTCATCCAAAGAGCTTGTTGACATGCCTTTTCGACCGAAACGTACTCGGCTTCCGTTGTTGAGATAGCAAGAGCCGTTTGCTTCTTAGAGAACCATGAGGTGAGACAATGTCCAACAAAAGTACAAATACCACTTGTACTTTTTCTATCGACATAGTCACCGGCATGATCCGAGTCGGCATACACTATGGTGTCTATTCCCGTTCCTTTGGGATACCATAAACCTAAATGTGTAGTGCCCTTAATATACCTAAAAATCCTTTCAACGGCTTCGAGATGGGTAGTCTTAGGATCTTCTTGAAAATGAGCACATAGACAAACACTAAACATAATGTCGGGTCTACTAGCCGTTAGGTAAAGTAGACTACCAATCATACCTCTATATTTAGTGCTATCTACGGATTCACTTTCCTCATCCTTGGTGAGTTTAGTTTCCGTGGACATGGGAGTTTTGATTGGTTTTGAATCTTCTAATCCAAATTTCTTAAGCATGTCCTTAATATATTTAGATTGGTTAAAGAAGATATCATCTTCTAGTTGTTTAATTTGGAGTCCTAGGAAAAAGTTGAGTTCTCCCATCATACTCATTTCAAACTCGTCATGCATGATTTTTGAGAAATCCACACATAATTCTTGACAAGTTGATCCGAATATAATGTCATCAACATAGATTTGGACTATGATAATATGTGAATCTTTCTTCTTAGTGAAGAGAGTATTATCAACTAAGCCCATGGTATACTTATGGTCAACTAGGAAGGTTTTAAGTCGATCATACCATGCTTTTGAAGCTTGCTTAAGTCCGTAAAGAGCCTTTTTAAGTTTGTAGACATGATTTGGTTTTTCAAAATCGATGAAGCCCGGTGGTTGAGCAACATACACTTCTTCATTTATGACTCCGTTTAGAAATGCACTTTTGACGTCCATTTGAAAGAGTTTGAAATTATGTGCACATGCATATGCAAGTAAGATTCTAATTGACTCGAGCCTAGCAACCAGAGCAAAAGTTTCATCGTAGTCAATGCCTTCTTGTTGGTTATATCCTTGTGCAACTAGCCTAGCTTTGTTTCTAGACACAATTCCTTTTTCATTCATTTTATTACGAAATACCCATTTTGTTCCAATTATAGTTTAACTCTTTGGTTGAGGAACTAATGTCCATACATCATTCCTAATAAATTGGTTTAACTCTTCTTGCATTGCAATTACCCAAGACTCATCTTTAATGACTTCATTAATATTTTTAGGTTCAATGGTTGACACGAAACAAAAGTAGTTGCTTTCATTTTGAACTTTTGACCTTAGTGTTCTTTCGTTAAGGTTGCCAATGACACCATCTAATGGATGACTTTTAGATTCTTTGACATTGACAAGTTCTTTGTTTAATAGTTCATCTTCCTTGTCATCACTTAAAATTTCTTGATTTTCTATTGCTTGGCTTTCAACTAAGTCATCATCTACCAAAGGTGATGTCTTAGAGGGAGGTGGACTCTCGTCAAATGTTACGTTCAACGATTCCTCGACTCTTAAGGTTTCTTTGTTCAAAACAATGTACGCTTTACTATTTTGTGAATATCCAAGAAATACACATTCATAAGACTTTGGGTCAAATTTGGTGAGATAATCCTTGGTGTTATGAATGAAACATTTACTCCCAAATACTCTAAAGTATCCTAATGTAGGCTTTTTACCTTTATATAGTTCATAAGGAGTTTTATTCAAAAATGGTCTAATTAAGACTCGATTTAAAATGTACGTTGATGTGTCAACGGCATTACACCAAAACTTTTGTAGAATATTTTGTTCATTAAGCATTGTTCTACTCATCTCTTGCAATGTCCAGTTTTTACGTTCTACTACACTATTAGATTGAGGAGTACGTGGAGCCGAAAAGTTATGAGTTATACCATTAATATCACAAAAGTTTCCAAATTGAAATTCATTATCAAATTCACGACCGTGATCCATTCTAATAGACACAATATTAGACCCTACTTGATTTTGAATTTTCTTACTTAGAATCTCAAATTTATCAAAAGCTTCATTTTTACTTTTCAAAAATTTTGTCCAAGTATATCTTGAGTAATCATCAACTATGACCAAAGTGTAGAAGTTACCTCCATAACTTTGTATAGCGGATGGACCAAATAAATCCATATGCAAAAGTTCTAGACACCTAGATGTAGAAACCAAGTTTTTAGCCTTATGGCTATTATGGACTTGTTTACCGACTTTGCAAGCATCACAAAAGTGTTGGTCATATTTCAACTTAGGTAGGTTTCGAACTAAGTCTTTGGAGGAGAGGTTTTGGATTAGTCTCATGTTAGCGTGTCCTAAACGTCTATGCCATAAAGTTGAAGATTCATCTAATGAGGTAAGACAAAGTTTGTCTCTAGATGTTGGATCCATTTTCATGACGTATACGTTATTCTTAAGGACACCTTTGGCTATGGTTATACCATCTTTAAGTATCTTACTTCCGTTTTCACTAAAAAGGACATTATACTTATTACGACAAAGTTGACTAATGCTAAGGAGATTAAAACCTAAGTTATCAACATGAGCTACATCATCTATAAAAAGGGAGTCATGAGAGATTGTACCTTTTCCGATGATTTTGCTCTTAGCTTTACTACCAAACGTAACATTACCTCCGTCACATTTGTGATAAGTAGTGAAGAGGCTTTTGTTACCCGTCATGTGCCTTGAACAACCGCTATCTTTAATCCATTCATCTAGTTCCAAACAAACTTTGAGGCACACCTATTTTATGAAAAACACTCAAATATTTGGTCCCCAATTTCTCATGGGTCCATTTTGGTTAAACATACCATTAACTTGTTCCAAGTATGAAAATAGAGCATAAGGGTTCCATGGCATGTACTTTGGAGTTTGGTAATGTCCAGGGGTGTTTTGGTTCCAAACATGTTGGTAGTTTGGTCGAGCGTTGAAGTTGCTCTTTGGAAAGGGGTGTTTGGGAATTGGAGTCTTAGGTCTTGGTTGAGTAGTCTTAGCTCTAAATTCATTTTTACTAAGTCATACTCCAGTTTTAAACACAGGTTTTGTTCTATTTTTATACGTAACTTTAACAAATTTTGAACGATCTGATGTGGATGGAGTTACTGCTGCAGCAGACCTGGCGGAACCTTCGGGTCCAACGGGCAGAACCCTGGATTGGGTTCCGTCTGATCCGCAGGCTGCTGTAGCAATTTTGTTAGTTTCTTGTGCATTCTTTTCTTGTTTCGTTTGACCCTTTGAAGTTTCTATTTTCGTAAATCCTAGTCCTGTTTTATCAAAAGGTGACTTTTGAAGTTTCATAATTTCATCCGCACAAGAAATGCTCTTATCAAACTTCTTAAACTTTGTGGTTTGGTTTATTAGATCGTTTTGAGTTTCTCAACTTCTAGTTTAAGCTCTTCACATGATTTGCAAGACGTGTCAATACCTTTACTCTTTTCTAATCTCTTAGCTTTTTCTTTTAAATCATAAACTTCATTTTCTAAAAACTCCTTTTTAGTTTTCAAAATTTTATTTTTGTTTATGATTTTTAAGCTCAATTCACAAAGTTTGTTATATTCTTTTTGTAAAGTGTCATCATCAATAGAGGAGTAAGATGAGTCGGAGAATACCTCATTTTAGTTGTGAGCCATGAGAGCAATATCATCATTCTTTGGCTCATCGTCATCTCCTTCATAGTCACTCCAAGCACCACTCACAAAAGCTTGTTGAGGTTTGCTCTTGGGTGATTTTGGACATTCTCCTACAAGATGACTTGTGTCTCCACACCTATAGCATTTTCTTTCAACCTTTCCTTTCCTATCATCACGATCCTTTTGGAAAGTTTTCTTGTCATCTTTTGGTTGCCTTACAAACTTTCCTCTTCTACGAAAGAACTTCTTGAAGTCTCTAACGGCCATAGCATATTCCTCATCATCACTATCCGAAGTAGATTCTTCATCATCACTTGATAGGACTCTAGCTTTCAAGGCAATGGACTTAACTTTTTCTTTCTTGCCTCTAACTAGTTCCGAATCTTTTTCCATTACCATTTCATGAACTTTGAGGTTTCCAATTAGCTCATCAAGTGACATGCTTGAAAGATTTTTGGATTCTTCGATTGCCGTCATTTTTGCTCTCCACTTCGGATGGAGTGCTCTAAGAAATTTTCTGACAAAGTTCTTACTACAAAAAGATTCATCAAGTGCTTTAAGTGAAGTAAGAATAGTGTTAAACCTAGCAAAAGCATTATCAATAATCTCATCTTCAGAAATAACAAATTGTTCATATTGTTGAACAAGAAGATCAATTTTGTTATCTTTAACTTGTGAGTTTCCTTGATGAGTGACAATTAACGATTGCCAAATATCTTTGGCGGTTTTACACAAAAAGACTCTTTCATATTCTTTCTTAGGCAAAGCGTTGTAAAGCATCATTTTAGCTTCATTATTTTTACCAATTAATTTCTTTTGATCATCATCTTTAATGTTAGTAACTACGTTATCACCATCAATGATTATATACCATAAATTTATATCTTTAGATTTCACGTAAGTTTCAAAACGGTTTTTCCAATATATAAAACTATTTGCTTCAAAGAGTGGTGGTCTTTGCATAGATTGCCCTTCTTTGTAATTTTCAAAATCCATGGATCGTTTCAAGTTTTAAAACACAATATATTTTAAAAGCTTGAGTAACGTAGCTCTTGATGCCAATTGTGAAAAACTAGAAGGGGGGTTGAATAGTTTACCGTTTAAAATCTTTTTAACTTGTTTAGTTAGCTTTGAAACTTTCCGTTTGATCAAAGATATATACACAAACACAATATATAACAAGCAAATAAATGAAAGAAACGATCAAACCACAACACGAGTATTTATCATGGTTCGGCTACAAGGACTCATTTTCCTTGCCCTACGTCCACGCCCCGAGTATCCAACTCGAGAGTTTCTTTCACTAGTCAACAAGCTCCTTTCACCGGCGGAGAAAACCTTACACGTCGCTTATACTTTTACCGACACTAAGCTAGATGTCGAGTTCTTTACCAAGGGTACAACCACTCCCGTTAGTTCTTTTACAAGGGTACAACTACTCCCGATACACTTTGTATTTTGAGGACTAAAATACTAACTGATCACTACTGAAAATACACAATCAAATGAAGTGTAAACTACACAAGTCTACACAATGCTAAGCTAACAAGTCTTGCAACGTTTTATTGAATACTTGTTACTTTTAATGAGCTCGTGAATCTCTTTGCTACAAAAAGAAACTTCACATATGAAATGTTAAAGGGTTAGATGAAAGAATGAATGTGTGTGTGTAAAATATGATGTAGAGTGATGAGCCAAAAATCAACTTGTGGCTTGGTATTTATAGCAAAGCCTTCTGCAGGCCTGGCGGATACGGCGGAACCCTCAGATGGGTTCCGCCCGTGTACCCCCAGGGGTCTGCCGGGCTTGCAGTTGGTTTTGCAATAAATCTTGCAAACCAAACAAAGTCACATCTCATTACACCTTGCAAACCAAACAATGTCACATCTCATTACATCTAGTCAAACACCAAACTTGCAAGCAACCACTTAGTAAGTCAAACACATTTTCTTTCCATAAATGTATAATGACAAAACTTGCCATAAATGTGATGTGACAATTCTATTTTAAGAAATAAAAAGTGTTGTGTTTTATGAAATGTAAAATGTAGCAAAAGTCTAGTTTATGCAAGTCTTTAAAACTAAGATTAAGTTTTACTTAGAAACTAAAGTTTACATTTTGTCGTTAACAAAACTTAGCGAAGATCGTAAAATATAAATAACGTTTTTAGGCGATATTTATATTAACAAAGTTCACATGCAATGAATCATCTTGCATTGTAGCTGTGGATGCATTAGTCTATCACCCGTACAAAATCTTGCTCACCAAATCAGCATCAGTAGCTTGCTTCTACATTCACCAGTTTTGGCATACCATTCAACTGGACCTTGGCGAAGAATTTTTCACGTGCATGCTACATAAGAGACAAGTCACAGTGGACAAAGATACTCCTCGTGGTGTTCTTGGTTTACCCGAACTTGGTCCAGATGAACAGTACGACCCAGTTCCTAATGAAGAAGAGTTGATTGAATGGTTACGGGATATTGGATACGATGAGTCAGACCAAGTAGTGACTAGACACTCAAAGGTTAACACAAGGAATATTCCACAACCATGGAGAACCATGTACATCCTTATAGCCAAGTCCTTGTCTGGCAGAGATACTGGTCATGAACACCCCAAACTCCAACATCTCAAACTTTTCTGGGCTATGGCAAATGTCAAGAAGCTGGATTTTGCTAGCATTATCTGGGAAGATATAGTGTGGCACATTCAACATAAGACTGCAAACATTCCATTTGTTCGATTCACCAAGCTACTCATTGAAAGCTTCCTTCGTGAGTATGACGACATTCCTCAAAGACTGGATGATGAAGACAAGAACACATTCATAAATGAGTCTACTCTCAAGCAGATTAAGAGACTTGATACCAGTACACGTAAGCAAGGAAAGATACTTCCCGAATGTCTCTTGAATGATAAAGTAAAGAAATGCTTGAACTACAAGTACTATGTTCAAGCTATCAAAGAAGAGAAAGTAGGATTCTTGGACGAAGTCCCTCTACCTTCGTTCATGCAGAAAAAGGGAAAGAAAGGTAGTAAGTCTGGCAGCTCCGAAAGCTCTACAAAATCTGCTAAAAAGCCTCACAAGAGAACTCTTAAGATCAGAATACCGGTCAAGAAACCAATCCCTGAACCAGCTCCTGAACCCACACCACCATCTTCTCCAAAACCATCCGACTCAGAAACTGAATCTGATAGTGGTCCAGTTTATAGCGAAGCTTATAACAAACCAGATGATAATCTTGACGATCTGGACATGACTCTAGAAGATTGGGACAAAAACATCGATGAATTTGTTGATCAAATTGAAAAAGAAACAATGTTCATTCAAAGACCTTTAACTGAAGAGGATGCTAAGTTGGAAGAAGAACGTTTAAGGGGTGAAAAGATGAAGGAACCAATGACTGCAGAACAAGAACAAAAAGAAGAGTCTCACACAAACCTTGGTCTATCTGTGGAAGAAGAAAATGAACGAGCACTCAAGTTGGGTCTCCTCCACAGCAAAATCAACTCCTTCCAAGATGATCAACCTCCGCCACCTCTGTTTACTCAAACAACTGAGGCTGGAGGATCTGGTAGTATTCCTGAAGCAGGCGGGTCTAGCAGTATCCCTGAGTCCACTCCAGTTGATCAAACTCAGGAAACGGGAACCACTGCTAATATGATAGTCTATGAATATCCCACTGTTACTCCTGAAGACGTAGAGATGCATAATGCTTCAGAGAGGGAAGATGATGATGTGGAAGACCATATGGATACAGATATTCCACACCTAATGTCTTTGGAAGAGATGGAGGCTAGAGAAAAGCCTCAAGAGGAAGAGCTCAAGAGAAAATAAGAAGCTCAAGAGGCGAGGCTTGAGGAAATGGAACAAGCTAAACTGGAAGAAGCCATTAGAATGGAAGAAAGCAGGAAAGTTGAAGAGGCAGCTAAACTTGCCGATGAATTAAGACTTCAAGAGGAAACAAAGAAAAGAAAAGAAGAAGAAGCTAAATTAGCTGAAGAATTAAGGCAAAAGGCAGAAGCTGACCTATTGGCAGAAGAGCAGAGATTAAGGGCTGAAGCAGCTAAAGTTGCAGAAAAGAAAGAAGTGCCCAAGGATAAACCCGAATCACCTAAAGGAGATGATAAAGACACAACCACCAACATTGAATCTTCACAATCATCACCTCCTGCATCACAACCAACACATGATGAATCAGTCAAGAAACCATCTAGAATTGAGGCCTCAGCTGCATCTAAGTTGATTAAGAAGGCAGTAAAAAGAGTTCGTGAAAAGAAGAAAAGCAAGTTAGAAAGTCATGTTGAATCACTGGCAAGTCAAGTTGCTGAATTGACAAAGCAAATGACGAATGTTCAGGAAATGGATGAAAAAGTTGACACCTTATTAGCCAAAGATGTACAAGAAGATATAGAAGCTACATTGGCTGCTCAAGCAACTCAGTACATGGAACAACACGTGGTTACGGAGTTGAAAGAATTGCTAAAACCGATGAAGGATGAACTTACAAAAATTGCTGAACAAGCCGTCAAGAAAGTGATTAGAACTACTTCTTTCACTCTCCGAGCTGACAAGACACCTCTCCCACAACAAGAAATGACAGAAAATGAGTTAGAGGCTCAGCTCTTCAACATATTGGCAAGTAAAACCACCATGACACCTGAAGAAATTAAAGTGTGGGAAGCTTTACAAGCCAAGATGTCCAAAGAATCTTGCAGCATTGAGGCCGATAAACTGAAACGTCAAAGAGATGATGAAGACAAAGATCCTAACTCTCAGGCTAAGAAGCAAAAGCAAGCCGAAGGACCTTCATCTCAACACAAACAACCGGTCATACCTCCAACAACCACGACATCAACTCAACAACCTAAGGCATCAGGATTTGGTCCTAAAGCCCAAGATCACTTTGAGTACACCGGCGGAGAAGATTTCCCTCAGCCAGACGAAATACCAGAACCTTCATCAACAAAGAAGAAAGAAAGGAAAAGAAAACATCATCAGCACAAACTGGAAACCTCTTCGAAAAGCACCGAACCTAAGAAACCGAAAAACATTCTCAAGTGGCTGGACGAAGACAAAACAGCTGAGTACTCTTGGTTTGATGAAATGGTTAAAGCTCAACCACCTCTTGCAGAAAATCAATCACCACAAGATAGCCATACAATGGAATATGCACAACTTCTGCAGAGGGACTACGGTTTAAAGAACATGAGCAAGAATGAGCTGAGAAGGGTAAAGAATGCTGCATTCAACTTGTTGAAAGACCGCTCGGCCAACTCTGTTGAACTCGAATATCATCTGGAAAACATTGCCCGTGGAATGTCTAACGACATTGACTGGCTAAACCCCGAGTCCAACATCAATTACTACTCAAAGAACAAAGGGCCATACTACACTGACTGGACCAAACCTCTACCCTTGGTTGGAAAGCCGAAACAAGAGAAAGTACCCTACAAATTCTTCTTCAACAATGACTTGGAATTTCTACAACACGGTAGCAAAATTGAAACGAAGTAAGCCACATCACTTACCTTCTCAATCCCTACAGCTATATACATCAACAACGCCATCGAAGAAGAAGCCTCAGACTTATTCATCGACAAAGTTGTTGCCTATGACCGGAACGCACTCTATGGAATACACCATTGGCCAGAAAACCGGGCACAGTATTATCGAAGCAGCAGACTCAATCATACTATGGGTAATGTGACAAGTGAGTTAAAGATTGTCTCCATTCAGTTTATCTCTAAAGTCACTCACTTTGGGTACTCCTTTCTCAACAAAATCGTACTCAAAAGACTTGATGAACAAGAGTACGAGATTTTCGAGTCAGACTTTCCACGATTACTCCTTAATGACATCGAAGATATATATCTGCTCAAAGTCCAAGGAAAGCTTTGCAACCTACCTAAGGATATGTAGCTTGCCTTCATCACAACTCTACTCATTTTCATCCGACACATCGTCATCAAAGAGCGAGTAGAAGATCTTCAACTTGGAGTGGAAAGTTACCAGAAGAAGCTGAATCTCACAAAACCTAACCTTTACAACATCCCCAACCTTCAACATGAATCTCAATACACCTTGATCAAGCATCCGGCATTTGGGTTCACCTATCGCAGTGTCAACCGACGAAACTGCTTCATGGCTTATGATGAAATCCACAAGTTCTGTGATGAAACTCTTAAGTTCGTTAGAGATGGAATCAAAAGCCGATTAGATGATGTTGCACTAAACAAATCCAGAAGGTGGAATACCGATGAGGCCAGACAAGCTCGAAGATTTATCACAAGGATTGAGAACCGGTTAAAGCGTAGGGATCAGATTAGGAGATTGGAAAGCTATGTGGGAGGCAGACCAGGATTTCCAGTGTTGACATTTCAGAGACCTGAATGGTAGAAGTTTGTAAGATCTTGATTTGATTTGTCAATACTTTTATTCATAATGGTTTGTGCACAAATTACAGTGTACAACCCGAACTTGTAAAGAAAGGACCCTGAGGTACACATCAGTGCCTCAATCCTAATATAAGGAGCGAAGACTTCTTACTTTTGAGTAGAATTAATCAAATGTTTTATGATTTTCATAATTCTGCTCAAAAGGACAAGTATTTCACCTCAATAAGACCTAATCACTTGTTGAGGGGGAGCACTTGTCAAACAAAACTACTTTGATCTAAATCAAAAGTTCTTGGTGAATCTCCTCATAAGACTCAAAAAGGCATATTTTAATCTAAAAGATTATCAAAAACATCATTTTATATGCTATTTTTGAGGGGGAGAAAATGGAAAAGTGATTAAAATATAAGTGGTCAAAAAGTTAAAAGTTGTATCTTGTGCGAGCTAGACTCAAAATTGACCCAGGAATTGATGAAACAATAAAAGTTAGTAATCTCGAAAAGACTTATCCTCAACGGGTAATAACATCAAGTTAGTTACTAGAGCTACTTGTCACCTAAAAGCTGACAATGGAACTCTTTAACTAGCCACGTAAGCGTGTCTCGAAAAGGATTTGTCTTAGTACTTAGTAGAAATGTACCGTCTCGAGAAACTTGACCAGGCCGGGTAATAATTTCAAGCTAGTCTAACTAGTGATGTAAGCGTGTCTCGAATCGGTCTTGTTAACT
The DNA here is from genome assembly GCA_030686995.1 of Artemisia argyi. Taxonomy (NCBI): domain Eukaryota; kingdom Viridiplantae; phylum Streptophyta; class Magnoliopsida; order Asterales; family Asteraceae; genus Artemisia; species Artemisia argyi. The sequence goes on from CM060676.1 coordinate 19,227,544, forward strand.
GAAAGTGGATCAATTCAAAAAATGCTTGTTCCTCCCGCATGTGCAAATTGATTAATTACTTATGAGCACATGTGAAGGGGGAGCCCTTCAAAAGTGTACACAAAAACTCTCAAAGTGTTAACCAAAATATTTGATTATTACAAACACTTTGAGAGATTTTCTATCAAAGGTTTCTTGGCTACTGTCGGTTAATCAAGGAGTTATAAGGTGATTAAGATAGGAAAAACCGTCCTATGATCCGCCAGAGCCGGAGGGATCTACCCAAGGACATCACCAATAGTTAGAATTAGAAGTCCTTAGGTATGATACGAAAAAAAGGAGAAAAGAATGAAAGGGAAAGAAGGAGTTGAAGAATTAAAAAGAAAAGTAAAGAAAAAGGGTGAAAAGAAATAGCCCTCCATATGTTCAACCTTAGGGCAGACACCGGGTTCAATTCGTATGCTATTGGTTGTTGCTAAGGCGACACTGGTATTGAAGATAAAGTCGTCATGGACCCAGTGACGCAATGCACTAAACCTTCTTAACCACTCAAGTTCTCTTAAAAGAGCTTGTTTCACTCTCACGGGGAACCAGTGTAATCTATCGTCTTATCTCTTAGAGATGGTTGATATTGAAGCAGGAGACCCCTCCCTAGTCTCCGCATAGGAAACCTAAGTGTGCACTTATTGAGTCTAGAGCCATGAGATACATCAAAGATCTCTTAGGAACACTTAGTACTTCTACAACTGGTGTTCTACATCAATGGACACCAGCTGTAAATTATCGAGTCCTTCGTAGATCTTAACAATCTGCCGAGAACGTTTATGAGAGAATTACAAATGTATTTCTCAATGATTGAACGAAAATTCTTGCCAGGGTCAACATCTAACAGCCCTGACAGCAGGTCACTTCGGTAACCCCACAAGGGTTACGCTTAGTGTTCGCGGTGGTTCCATAGCGGTCTACAGTCGTGGAGTGATCCCCAGCGACTCACCCAGTCATTGAGCTACTTAGTAGGTCTCGTAAGCTCCTTCGGGAGTATCTGACATGGGAACGGCCTTGATAAGGATTAGAAGGAGTCTTCACACTATGCTGTTGACGAGCTCTAATTCCTTATCTGTAAGTACCGGTTGATTATTGCTAACTGTTTACCTGCAGGTACAAATCACCTCCATAATGGTAGATTCCAGCATGCTCATGCATACATCTTGAAGTCAATGAAAGCTCCCCCAAAGATCTAAGCACCACAAAGTTCAAAGACAGATTCTACATCAATAAGAAGAATCTCCAAAGTTTAATGACTAAAGATCAATATGTATGAAAAGGAACTTCGTGCACATGAAAGACTAAGTCCAAAGATGTATGAGCATGTTGGAATGGCGGACAACCACCACAGACACATGAGTGACGAATGGCAGACTACTTCATAACACAATCACAACATCATCACCAAAGAACCAAGACTTAGAGCAAAGTACATTCATTTTACAACATTTTTTGAAGACGTCAAAAGTTATACTAGTCACAAGTCAAAGACAAAGATGAAGACGTCCAGCAACCGTAATGACCGACCCTTAGGGGGAGATTGTTGGGAACATACTTTAGTATTTAGTCAAGTCTCGGTCATTACATTTTGTACTAGGTTGCTTTAGTAATATTAATGTTTATGTTTATGTTAATGGGCAAGTTGTAAAAGCCCATAAGGCTTGAGAAGCCCACGTTAGTGACATGAAAGGGACTAGGGAGTGTTGCCCTAGCTTCCCTCCTATAAATACTTAGCTTATGTTATCATAACACTTGTTGGTTATTTTGATATATTAATGAAACTCTTGCTTTTATAATTCTCTCATATCTTGTAATCAATCAATCCTTATATCTATCTCATTCTTTACTTGTGTGATATCAATATGGGCACCTAACAAATTATATTACAGACCCTTCCGAGACCTTTATGATAATTGTCTCTAGGATCAAAATTTTATTTCCCTTTTGATCCACTAATTGGTTCTACCCTTTTGTAATTGTTAGTATTGATTTTGGTTTTTAAGGTCTATCATTGGACCCTTGTTGGTTTTAAAGGTTATATATGTATATTTTTCCGTCTCATAATCATCATCAAAAAGTTTACCATTCACATTTAATACATACTATATGTATTTATCATTTCAATTATATATCTAACACTTCAATTGTAGAAAAAGTTTTTTTTTTTTTTTTTTTTTTTTTTTTTTTTTTCTTTTCTAGAAAATTAATTTTTCAACTAATTATTGTCATGCTTCATTTTCAGTTGAATTATCGTATGTTATAACAATTTTCAATTACATTTTGATTATTTTACATTGTATGCATAAACGTTACACAAAACACTTAACCAAAATATCTCAACTATAATTATTTGCCGCTGTAAAATCTTGTCACTAAGCACGGGTACTCGCCTAGTAGACATATAAGAGTAAGTGAGTGGGTTTTCTTGGTTAATTTTCTTTTCTTCTTATCTAAAAAGATGTTTACTTTTGAATTTAGCCTATAACCAAAATGAATCTATTTTTGGGGTACGTTATTCTCACGGGCCCTATTTTCATTAACCAAACCCTCTCTAAACTTCTAGCCCACCTTTTTTTTTGTTTTTTACTTGTTTTTGTCGTGTAGTGATTGTTTGTTTCTTATTTATTTATTTTTTTTTTTTTAAATAAAAAAGGAGTATATGTATCTCTAAACTTCTAGCCCACATTTTTTTTTGTTTTTTACTTGTTTTTGTCGTGTAGTGATTGTTTGTTTCTTATTTTTTTTTTATTTTTTTTAAATAAAAAAGGAGTATATGTATATATGTATAATAATGTAATGTATATGTATAATGTTTGGTATATTTGTGTTTAATAATGTTTTGTATATGTATAATGTTTTGTATGATATCATGTTAAATATTACTACATTAAACGACTATGACAACAAATGTTATTATTCAATTAAACAACAACGTTAACACATTATTTAAAAAACAACAACATTTACGACATATGAAGATTATTCAAATCATTTAAAAGATCATGGAGCCGGGCACTTGACTGACAAGCGTGATCATCAGGATTCCTTGCCATTTCTAATTCCATTTCCAGCGCTTTTATTCTTTGCTTCAACAACTTGTTCTCATTTTTTGTAGCAACGCACTTTGAGCAATGCGTTGAAGAAGAGGCTTGACTAAAGTGCTCTGCTTCAAATTCGTCTTTCCACTTGAAGTATCGACACCCATAGTCGTTTGTACCTGGCTGTTACATGTTAAGAAAATAATAAGAAATGTATTTTTAACAAACAAATTATTATTTTTAGCAAACGTATGATTATTTACCACTGAAAGAGGACATGCATAAAACAGTCGCCCACGACTACCATCTTGCCAGGATTTCCGTTCTACAATAAATCCTCTATTACATCGGCACCAGAAAGGATTTCCTTGGCTCATCTGACCAAAGAATTTGCATAATAATTTACATCAGCAATCAATAATGTTATTACTAATTTAAACAAAGTAATAATAACTGGTGCAGAACTAACACTCTACAAAAAAGCAGACTTTTAAGTTTCAAACAATTAACATTTAAACAATGTTGAATAATCATTTACAACATATGATTCACTATGTTTACAATGGTTTTGTCGGTGTCTCTATTATTTACAACATAAATCAGTAATCATTTACAATGGTTTTGTCGGTGTCTCTATTATTTACAACATAAATCAATGAACCATTAGTCGATCTTGATACAAAGTTTCCCATTCGGCTGCAACTGGCTCTCTGAAATGCCTCCATTGTGGGTGGATATATGGTAGTCGAAAATCTCTGTCGAGCGTCAGTACAATGTAGTGAGCACCCACACGGGCAATCACAATGGGGTCGGTTCCTTGTGATGAGTTTGGCCTGGTAAAAAGCGGAAAACATGTGTTCCAACCTTGATCGGATATAAATACAACAGGCCGGTGAATGCTTGAAGCGATAACCGGCCCCGTGAGTGGCATCACCATCCAGCGATCGTTAGGTGCAGGTCCATTGAACCAGTTTATTGTATACCAAAGTCGGTTAAAGTCTTGTTGGAGGTACATATCTAGGTATCTTTGCCTATGATAATCTAACTCTTGCAATAACATACCTCTGACTTCGTCCCACCTATTTTCGTTTTGAACAATACAGTGGGCAACGCACCGAAACCCACAATTTCCATCACCCTCAACATTATGTATGCTTATTACGAGTGGACGGAAAACAGGTGGAATAGCCTTAATAAACGCATTGCTCACAGTATCTCCAGCATAAAATCTGTGGCGTAGAGTATCACCCGTGTAAGAGCTATGTCTTGCAGGTTCTTTCCGCATGTTCGGCACTTTTGTAGATCTTGAATTCGTACTTCTTCGGCGATCTACGATTGGTACTTCATCAAAGTCCGGGACTTCATTCAAGTCAGGGACTTCATTCAAGTCAGGGACTTCATTCAAGTCAGGGACTTCATTCAAGTCCGGGTCTTGTGTAGCCTTGCCCTTTTTGTCCTTTGCGCTCGGACGACCACGGGTATTTTTTTGAATAGCTGGTTCACGGGTGTCAACAACTTCAGGTTGGAATATCTCTCTCAACTTCGTTAACATATTTTTCTTGACAAACGACGTTGATTTGCTAAAAATATTCTTGAATTGTTGCGCGCCATTGTTAAACGAAGTATCATCATCATCATCACCAGCTTCATTGGAATAGCCATCTTCAGGCGGAGGCCTATTGATAACAGGCCACGGAACAGATAGGGTTCTCCAAAAAATAGGAATTTCATCCAGTGGAATGGGGCGTCCTGAATTCAGTAAAAGCGACTTATGTAAATTACTGATAATAGTGGGGGAAACAACTTGATAGTTATAAATTTAATATACTTACCATTATATACATAGTATTGCATGATGTGAAAGCATGGTAGTCCGTGAATTGACATCAACTTATGGCTACATTTGTCTGGTGTGATCGACAGTTGGAGTTCTCCGTACATGAGAGTGAAAGCATGTTTGGAAACTTTATACCACAATTCTTCAAATATATCAACATTACAATGATTTAGTCTCTCGTTCATGCTTCTATTAAAACTCTCTTTTATCCCAGTTTCTTGTGCAATGAGAATCTTATCAATTGACCATAACAACCTGTCTAATTTCGATTGTGTGCCGTCCAAATATAATTTCAACAACGCGTGGTGAGCCTCAACTCTGCACGTTGTTGACTGGCCGTAAGAGCGATATTGGTCAGTAATATACGAGACAAACTTGGGTGCGTATTGTCGCAGCCACGTGTTATACAGATACTCAGCGACATCTGCAAAAAAACCATGAATTAATAAAAGGTCATTCGGGTGCTTTTTTATTAAAATAATTAATAATTAATAATTAAGTACCCGGATGGTCGACCAATTTCTGTTGTAGGCGTTGATAATGTTGCCTGAACGATTCGAATGTCGGAGCTTTAACCATCCAATCCCATCGTTTTTTAACGGACTCATACTCTTTTTGGTCACTGAATTTATTTTTGCAAAACTTAGCTAGATTTTGCTGTATATGCCATCTACAGAGTAAATGGTGAGCGTCAGGAAATTCTGCTTCGCATGCGCCAACCAACGCTAAATCTCTGTCAGTTACGATAACACGTGGGTAATATCGTTCGTCTATGACATCCTTCACACGTTGCAATACCCATTGAAATTTATGCCCTTGTTCATTGTTTAAAAAGCTATATGCCATTGAAAATGTTTTGTTTGTTGAAGTTACTCCAACAATTTCCAACAACGGCAATTTAAACATAGTGGTATTGTATGTGGAGTCCATCAACATGATTTCAGGGAATGTACACCATATAGCATACGACGTGGGGTGCACAAAAAATAGCTCCTCAAGCTCGTTTGTATGCTCATTTACCCTCGGGTACCATGTATACCCTGATTCCATCAAATGCTCGTAAAGGACTTGAATTGGAGTTCTACCACCTTCTCTGGCAATCCGGATCTTATTTCGTGCGTTATATATAGTTCTAACGCTAGACACGTTATCCGGATTACGACCCTGTATTGTCGAAAGTATAATACGTGGTTTCACGGTATAACCTGTCAATTCTTTGACCAAACCGAACTCATCATCCTTTAATCGCATTGCATATGGCACACCATGCAACGACTCTAGCAAATCATGATTATGTGTATCATCCTTCACCCTCAGAGTCCAAAATTTTTTTGTATATTGATATTTCGCGTCCAATTTGAATGGGCAATTTGTTTTAAAGGTACTGGTCTTCCGTTTTCCGGTACCTTCAGGTTTATACTTCCCACCCTTTGAACACCTATAATTGATTTCGTACAAATAACCCTTGTCTGCTTTGGTTCTGTCTTTAACAATGGCAAAACCGAGCCCCTGAGCTATATTTTGCACCCATTCCGTTACTTGCTCCTCAGAACCGAATTCCTGAAAGTATATTGTCCAAAGTATACAACTTTATTTTTAGAAATGATACATTTTTTTTGATTTTATTATTTTTTTTACATATGATACTTTTTAAAAGTATCATATGGTACTTTTTTTTTACATATGATACTTTTTAAAATGTGTCATTTGTAAAAAAAATGTATAATTTTTAAAAGTAATAATACCGTTACATATGGTACTTTTTTTATTTGTAAAAAGTATCATTTTTTATTTATTTATTACAAATGATATTTTTTTTATTTGTAAAAAGTATATATTTTTTTTATTACAAATAATATTTATTTGTAAAAAGTATACTTTTTTTTATTACAAATAAAAAAAGTATATATATATTCATTTGAAGAGTATTATTACAAATACTACTTTTTTTTTGTTTTTTTTTTTTTTTTAAAGTATATATACTTTTTTTTATTTGAAGAGTATTTATTTGTAAAAAGTATATATATTACAAAAAAAAAAAAAAAAAAAAAAAAAAAAAAAAAAAAAAAGGTAATAATACTCTTCAAAACCACGGGTTCACCCACGGTTTTATCTCTCTCACTCACTCATTCACTCAATCCACTCTCTCACTCACTCACTCAAACAATCCACTCTCTCTCTCTCTATCACTAACAACACACGTCTAGATCTAAAACTTGAGATCTAGTTAACGTGATGTTGATGGTGATTTGTGGTGGTTTGATGGTGATGTTTATGGGATAAAACCGTGGGTGAAACGCGGTTTTGAAGAGTATTATTACTTTTTTTGCGGTTAGATCTGTTTAGATCTAAAACCGTGGTGGTTTCATGGTGATTTTATGGTGATTGTTGGTTTAGATCTGTTTAGATCTAAAACTGTGGTGGTTTGGTGGTGATGTTTATGGTGATTGTTGGTTTAGGGAGGGTTTGGTTAATAGAAATATGGCCCGTGAGAATAACCTACCCCTTGGTAAGAACTCTGTATTTTTTTGATCTATTTTTTTTAGATCTAAACTAAGAACTTGTTATATTTTTATGGTGATAGTTGGTTTATGGTGATTGTTGGTTTATGGTGATTGTTGGTTTATGATGATGTTTATGGTGATAGTTGGTGATGGCTATGTTGGTTTATATTTTTACTGCTTAGTTGCTAAAACTTGGCTTGTTGGTGATGGCTATGATTGGCTTAGTTGCTTGTTACTTGGCTTAGTTGCTCAAAACTTTGCTTGTTACTGCTTAGTTGCTAAAAACTAGGCTTGTTGGTATGGTTATTCTCACGGCCCTATTTCTATTAATCAAACCCTCTCTACTTGGCTTGTTTGTTAAACATTAAACGAGATAGGGCGATGATGATTTAAAAAAAAAAATGATTTTGGCATGGCAAAGTGATATTTTTATCACTTTGCAGCCATATATGATAGAATAGAAAAGATATTTTATCACTTTGTGACTTTCATATCCGAGCCTAACATATTTTTGGCATGGCATTCACTGTGCAGCCATATATGATATATCTTGGTAATGTGAAACTATTATAATCTGAGCCTACTCTTATCTCGATGCCTTTTTAATATGTAAAATAGAGATTACCTCTTGTGTGTAAAATTGTGATTGAGACATTTATGCAGTTTTGTGTATAATCTGATGCTTGCTTTGTTTCACTTGGCTTTGTTTTGCTTTGTTTCACTTGGCTGCTTCGTTGTGAAGCTGTGACCTTTTGAGAATGTGACCTTTGAGCTGCTTTGTTTCACTTGGCTGCTTCGTTGTGAATATGTGACCTTGTGAGAATGTGACCTTGTGAGAATCTTACTTTTGAGCTGCTTTGTTTCACTTGTCTGATTTGTTTCACTTGGCTGCTTTGTTTCACTTGCATTTTATAATGGGGACCTTTGAGTATAACACCTCCCTTATACTGTTGAGCTTGTGACCTTGTGAGAATCTTACTTTTGAGCTTTGTGTCCAATCTTGTGATACTGCTTTGTTGTGAAATCTTCTTACTGTGGCACTTTTGAGCTTGTGACCTTGTTACCTTGTGTCGGATCTTATAATCTTGAGAATCTTACTGTGGCAGTTTTGACCTTGTGACCTTGTTACCTTGTGTCGGATCTTACTGTGAGCTTGTGACCTTGGTACTTTGAGAATCTTACTGTTGATGATTATGTGACCTTGTTACCTTTTGAGCTTGAGACTATAAGGCGATGATGATATCTGAGCCTTTGTGTGGAATAACCTGCTTGTGTTAGCACTTGTGCAATTGTTTGCACTTGGACCTGCTGTGTATCTTTGGTTGTGCACTTGGTTGTGTATCTGCAGTTGGACCCATGGTTTTGTATCTGAACTTGGTTGTGCACTTGGTTGTGTATCTGAACTTGGTTGTGCACTTGCAGTTGGACCCATGGTTTTGTATCTGCACTTGGTTGTGCACTTGCAGTTGGACCCATGGTTTTGTATCTGAACTTGGTTGTGCACTTGGTTGTGTATCTGCAGTTGGTTGTGCACTTGCAGTTGGACCCATGGTTTTGTATCTGCACTTGGTTGTGCACTTGCAGTTGGACCCATGGTTTTGTATCTGCACTTGGTTGTGCACTTGGTTGTGTATCTGCAGTTGGACCCATGGTTTTTGTATCTGCACTTGGTTGTGTATCTGCACTTGGACAAATGGTTTACTTATAGGCGATGACGAATGGTTTTTAAAACCGAATGGCATGGCAAAGTGTTATTTTTATCACTTTGCAACCTTCATATCCGAGCCTAACATATTTTTAAAAACCGAATAAGGCGATGACGATTACGTGTTAGTCCGAGCCTGTGTCGAATAACCTGCTTGTGTTTTTGCACTTGACCTGCTGTATTAGCACTTGGACAATTGGACAAAAATATTTGGACAAAAAAAATAACTTTAGACAAAAAAAAAAACAAAATATGGACAAAAATTAACTTTAGACAAAAAAAAGAAAAAAATTAACTTTAGACAAAAGCAAAAAAAAAAAAAAAAAAAAAAAAAAAAAAAAAGACAGCTAAAAGACAAAATGTCAGATTTCTGTCAGATTTCTGCAGCCTATGTTGACCGGGCTAGGCATAGAGCCCGCCCGGTTAACACATCCCCTATTTTTTACCAAATAATAGTTTCTGGATTTCTAGCTGACTAATCAACACAGTTTGAGCCAACAATTACACGTGTACTAATAAGGTAAAGCCTTCCTTTCTAAAAAAGGTCGACTTGATCACATCAGAGTTATTTACCCAAAGCAAAAAGTGAACTTGCAACATTCTCACATTTTAATAAACAAACTCACAAACCTTTATTGTTGGGTCAAAACAAATTCACCCGACGTATACAATAAATTATAATTCGTATATCCAAAGTTAAAAATAGATACATTAAGGTGCTGTTTATTTAATAAGAGGCTTTGAATCTCAATCTAACTCACACATGTGAATCTGAATCAGAGACGAAAATGTCTTAATATGAATGAAATAATATTGCTTATTTTTTATAAATAGATGTTTGAATGCTATAAATATAAAACAATTTCATTCCTATGATACATAAACATTTATAAACATTGAATACAAAATTGAGTCAAACACAAACTAGCAACGTGGAAATAAAATGTGTTAACAAAACATTTAAGAACATTGTGTCGCAAATTGATCTCTTAAAATATTAATTTATTGATGATATGTTATACTCCCATGTTGTTAAATATATTCACCATTTTATAAACTATCACTATCAATTAATTTACGATGATAAGATTGAAAAAAAAGAAGAAATATTTTATAATATACTTTACATTGTCAATTAAGAACTAAAAATATTTTCAACGAAAAAAAGTCAAGTTCATGCCCAAAACACATATGCCACATTTTAATTGCACAAAGTAGTTATACATTATTACTGTTTGAAAGACTCTTGTGTTTGAGTATTTTAGCCATCATCATATTATTATCTTTAGCATTTTTTATTTAGCAAAACAAAATAAAGAAAAACAAAAAAAAAAAGTAAAGTAAAAAAGTAAAAAAAGAAAAAATTATTTAAAAGACATTAATAGGTAGTTCATATCTCGTTGGTAAGAGGTTTGAGCATCCGAGTGAGAAAAAGAAACAAACGCATTTAATGATCTAAATATCTGACTGTGTCTTAATGAGTTAACTTAAAAGGCTATTAGAACGTAATTTTTTAAAAAGAAAACACGACTCGAAAATAGCTAGTACTCCGTAGTTAGCTAGTACAGTAGCATGATTAATTAAATTATTAAAAGGGCCTGGTACGGCATGGCTGGTAACGACACCAGACCTCGTGTCATATGGTCTGGCATCGTTAGGATCAACTCACGCTGTGAGTATTTTTGTGTTTTGTTTGGTTATGTGTGAGGCAGAGTATCCTATAACACCATAAATATATATGTGAAATTATATGTTCGGTTAGGAGTATTATAAAAAAAAAAAAAAAATATTGAAGTGACAACACTTTTGCTTGACGTGTCTACAACAAAAAGAGCGTTTACCCCTCCATGTTTTAAAAAAATTGAAAATGAGCCCCTTAAGATTACAATTCTCTACTTTTTAAACATAATATATTCTTCCATTAACACACATACACACACACTCTCAAAACAGATCTAACAACAACCACTAGCACTACTACATTTGAAGCAATTCAAGTTCAAATCGATGTCACAATTCGTTAAAAAAGACGACGATCGCGATGAAGAAGGTATTTATTTTATACATTTTTAGGGTTTCATCGCTTTTATTTGTTAGATCAGTTGATGCTTGTATATTAGGCGCTAATCAGGCGGCCGGGTACCGCCTAGCGATTAATCGGATTGGAATTTTTATATATAAAATTATATAAGTTTGAAATTTTATGTATAGCGAAAAAAGAAATGCTTCATAATATTTTTTAAAGGTTCAATTAATTTTCAGATCCCAATTTCCGAATTCAATTAGTGTCGACTGATTTTGTGAAAATTGCGAGATATTGTAAAAATTAATCCCGTTGTGGCCAAGGAGGTTCACCTGCGCTGACTCCGGGCTATCCGAAAGGGTAGTCGCCCTTGGATTAGTTGGCTCGCAATGTCGAATCGGAAACTAGGTAACCAAAAAAAAAAAAAAACCTCAATTTTAATTTTTGGAAAAAGTTGACCAGATTTTTGTGCGTTTTGGCTGATTTTTATCCAATTTATCGGTATGTTGACTAATTTTTTACCAATCCGATTAATCAACCGCTTAGGCTGATTTTTACAACACTGCACTTAATATTGTGTTTAAAAAAGCGCGCCTGATGCGTGATGCGTTGCGATGCGCGGCTCTGTTGCATCAGACACCCTGATGTGTTGCGTTTACGGGATGCGAGGTGATGCGCTTGCATAAGGCACACATCATCGCTTTTTTGCGCATCATGTACTTTTGGCCTTATAACATAAAATTGGACTTAATAATGTGTATTGGGCTTCTTCTCATGGGCTTTACTTTTAAGATATGGGTCCAAGTTGAACAATTCCTTCTAAACGATAAGACTTTTGATCTTAGTTTTCGACTATTTATGTATTTTAGCGATATAGAATCGTGAACAATGAACATGCATGGTATCTTTGACATTAAATGTGGTATAAATGTGTTATTAATGTGTTTTGTGCACTATATATAATTTAAATATTTTTTTTATAAAATTGTCACCTCAGGTACGTGATGCGCGTGCATTCGCCTCAGCGCCTCGCGCCTTGGCTTTTTGACCCTTATTGCATCGACGCGCATCGCGCTTTTTAAAACCTAGGCACTTATATGCTTTTATTATATCACATGTTGCTAGTTTTATCTCTCTCGCACAAAATACACACATGTACATATAACATATGCTATATATTTCGCTCACATATGCATCTACACACACTCTTGTCGGAGGTCTTTCTGGAAGTAGTCTGTTTACTACCGGGTAGGGGTGTGACCGTCTATATCCTACCTACCTCATACCCTGCTTCGGCGGGATTGGGTATATGTAAATTGTGAATCGGTAAATTATATTTGTGAATTATATATCACCTCAAGTTTAGCTGTGGATGTATTTTGATTATTCTAATTGTGTGAACCGTGAAAAAATGTTGTCTTTTTTTTCTTTTTTTTTTTTTTTTTTTTTTTTTTTTTTTTTTTTTATTGTGTTTGTTTGGATAAGTGGAAGGCTTAGTAGTAATTGGATTATTCAACTCTTGTATAGTTACATTACATTTGGTTGTTTTTGATATTTGATTTTTTTATTATGTGCAGCAGAGTACTCTCCCTTTCTCGGAATCGAGAAGGGAGCAGTACTTCAAGAGGCAAGGGTATTTAACGATCGGGAGTTGGATTCAAGGAGGTGTTCTCAGGTGCTTTTTTTCGTTATATTATCCTATAATAATTTCTATAAATTTGTTTCAGTCTTATGAATTATTTTTTCTTTCTTATTGCTAGGTTATAACAAAGTTGCTTTATCTTTTAAACCAAGGGGAAACCTTCACAAAGGTTAGATATCTTTTTTACGCACCCAAATTGCGTATATATATCATGGCATAAATTTTGAACTTTCTGATGTTGGTTTTGCAGGTTGAAGCGACAGAAGTTTTCTTCTCCGTGACAAAACTTTTCCAGTCGAAAGACATTGGTTTACGAAGAATGGTGTATTTGATAATCAAGGAGCTTTCTCCCGCTTCAGACGAGGTTATATAAAACGACTTTATTCCTTTGTTTGCTCTTGGAGTCTTAATTATGTTTGAAGTATACGTTTTACTGACATTTTTATGTGTTTATGTATACAAAAGGTTATCATTGTCACAAGCTGCCTCATGAAAGATATGAATAGCAAGACTGACGTGTATCGAGCAAATGCTATTCGTGTTCTGTGCCGCATCATTGATGGAACACTTCTTACACAAATCGAGAGGTACTTGAAGCAAGCTATTGTTGACAAAAATCCTGTAGTTGCGAGTGCGGCGCTAGTCAGTGGTATTCATTTGCTACAGGTACAACCAAGCTTTTTAGAAAATTGCAATATGTTGTGACTTTCTTTAGTGATTTTTCACGGAATTTTTAACGTGTCTTTAATTATCTGGCAATGTTTTATCGCAGACAACTCCAGAGATTGTGAAAAGATGGAGCAATGAGGTGCAAGAAGCTGTTCAGTCAAGGTCTGCACTTGTACAGTTTCATGCACTTGCTCTGCTTCACCAGGTATCATTTTGATGCTCATACTCTTATCATTTAACCTATAACACAACCCAAATGATCTACTGAATGGTCTTCTACAAGTATGTACAAATCCCAAGTACTCATTATATTTTACTTATGGTATAGAAGTTAATAGACTGTCAAAATCGGCAAATTTCAAATGTGATGCTATGTGGGTGTATATCAATAACTGCTATAGGATTCTAGAACACTAGAATAGGCTTTTATTACACCATGTAAGGACACATTAAGTTTGTAGGTGTCGGCTGCTATTAGGGACACACTTAGTCTGATGGTCTTTTTACTATCTCTTAACAAATACAACATGTGTGGCTGTATGAACGACTACCGGTTGCAGATAAATATCTGTCTGTATGCACGAGTGTGTCTATATATGTGTGTGTGCTGATACATCATTCTGTATGTTGCACATCCTACTTAATAATTTGATTTGGTTGCAATAAGTTTTCATGTAGTTTATTATAAGGAGTAATAACTGAGTTTCTGGTTTGATCTGTCGCTCTCCCTTGTGAAGCTTTTTTCTTATCCTTGGTCATCATTTGGTCTCATGCTAATAAAATTGGATTTCAGTACTCGGTACTTTATATTAATGTAACGCATTTGGTGTATTTTCAGATACGGCAAAACGATAGGTTAGCTGTGAGCAAATTAGTTACCAGCTTGACAAGGGGCACCGTCCGTTCACCTTTGGCTCAGTGTCTGTTGATTCGCTACACCAGTCTGGTATTTTTTTTCTAGATTCCAGTACTTCTCTTTCTTTTGAAGGGAGGGTGAGTTAAGTGTTCTGAATCATTGTCACCTGTGTGTTGCTATTGTATTTAGGTTATTAAAGAATCAAGCATGAACAATCAAAGTACAGAGCGTCCATTTTATGACTTTATGGAGGGTTGCCTCCGCCACAAATCAGAAATGGTTATTTTTGAAGCAGCCAGGGCAATAACTGAGTTGAATGGTGTTACTAGTCGAGAACTGACTCCTGCTATTACGGTTCTACAGCTCTTCTTAAGCTCATCAAAGCCAGTGCTCCGGTTTGCTGCTGTTCGTACATTAAACAAGGTCGTTATTCTTAAAAATCAATAATATCTTTTGTTTGACCTGCTTGAGTTTTTGCTTGCTTTGAACATAGAAAAGGCATATCACTGGTTTTCTATTTTCATTATGCCTTCTATGTCTTATTTCAAGTTTTGTGGGTTCTATCAAAGTGAGATTAGGTAGTGAAGTTAGCAAATCCATTTATAGTACTGATCAAATAAGCTAAGATAGATATAAGATTACCTCTCAGATTCTTCTCTCCAGATATATGACTAGGATATTTCAGTTCTCTTGGAATCATGCAAACATTTATTTCATACTCAAGGCTTCCACCACTGGTCGTTCAATGGGTCATATGATTTGTTCTTTGCACCTCTGGAGCTCTTTTCCCGAAAAGAGTGTTAGAATGCTTTACTATGAAATAGTTTACTCCCAATGTAGCAAATAATCTATCAAAGAGTACCGTATGTAGAATCCTTTACTATGAAATAGTTTACTCCCAATGTAGCAAATAATCTATCAAAGTATGTGCACGTAATTATTGTGACAAGCGTTTACATAAAAACTGGTCATCAGAATCCAAAGTTGGACAAAATAGTGTATACATAAACCAAAATCAGCCATCATAATCTGTAAAATAACAATAGTTTTAGTCTTCATACCGCTGGTGAAAGTTCAGTCTCCAGCTTAGGTTCCAAGTAAAAAGCTCAAAGGAGTTGAACACATATATATGTGGTTCGTCCTAATTTTTAATCTTTTCTGATTTTTTTGATGTCTATATTATGCAGGTGGCAATGACCCACCCAATGGCTGTAACCAACTGTAATATTGATATGGAGAGCTTGATCTCAGACCAGAATAGAAGTATTGCTACCCTTGCCATTACCACACTGCTGAAAACAGGCAATGAATCAGGTGTTGATCGTTTGATGAAGCAAATTACGAACTTCATGTCTGATATTGCTGACGAGTTTAAAATCGTGGTGGTTGATGCCATTAGATCCTTGTGTTTGAAGTTCCCCCTCAAGTACAGAACATTGTGAGTTTGTTCAACTTTATTTTCTGTGAAATTCATGATTTTATATAGCATGAGAGTGTCTCTCATGTGCCTTTATTTTCTTTCTATCAAGGATGAATTTTTTGAGCAATATCTTGAGGGAAGAAGGTGGATTTGAGTACAAAAAGGCAATTGTTGATTCAATTGTTATCCTTATAAGGGATATTCCCGATGCAAAAGAAAGCGGGCTTCTTCACTTGTGCGAATTTATTGAGGACTGTGAATTCACATATCTATCAACACAGGTAAGCTTGTTATTTCTTATCAGAGGTTACAAGATGGGCGGGTCAGGTAACATGTGAAACAAGTTCTGGTGGAAATAAGTCGATGTTTGTATCGGTCGTAATGGGTTTGGGTCAACCAGAAACACTTTTCATCCAAATTTTTAGTGTGACAATTCATCAAAAATAATCTTTAAAAGACTTTTAACTCATTTGATCCATCATTTATGGTGCAAGGTAATTCACTAATTTGTTTATTTGACCAGTTAGAGATAGAGCATAACCTGAATTGAACCATTAATCAATGGATTGAAATTGCCAACTCTACCAAACATATGTTTTCCATTATCCTGTTGATTCATCCATAGCATTGCTTGTGTTTCTGTCAGCTATATTACTAAAACTTGTTTCATGAAACACATGGTCAGATTCTCCATTTTCTTGGTGTCGAGGGACCAAAGACCTCTGATCCTAGCAAATACATAAGGTATATTTATAACCGTGTCATCCTTGAGAATGCAACTGTTCGAGCCAGTGCAGTAAGCACATTGGCCAAGTTTGGTGCGATGGTTGATTCTTTGAAGGTAACTTAACTTAAATATCTTCTGTCCATATTACTCTAACGTGTAGTATGTTTTACTAATGTGGACATAATCTACTTATTTTATTGCAGCCCCGCATATTTGTTCTTTTGAGACGCTGCCTATATGATAATGATGATGAGGTGATTTGCATTCATAACTTTTCTTAATGTTACACTTTGTAATCACTACAAATCCTTTCACTGGAATTACACTTTGTAATTACTACAATTCTTTTGACGGGTTATATCTTTTTTTTTTTTTTTTTTCTCTGACAAGCCTTTTTACCAATCCATATGTAGGTTCGTGATAGGGCTACACTATATTTGAATACTCTCGGAGGGGATGGTTCAGTTGTTGAAACTGATAAAGATGTTAAGGACTTTCTCTTTGGATCACTGGACATCCCACTGGTCAACCTGGAGACTAGTTTGAAGAATTACGTAAGTGACTGATATGGCTGATATCTGTTATGACTTCACTCTGCCACGAATTATGTAGCTGCTAACTTCTTTGTTGCAACTTCAGGAACCTACAGATGAACCCTTTGATATCAGCTCTGTACCCAGGGAAGTCAAGTCTCAGCCACTTGCAGAGAAAAAAACTGCTGGTAAAAAACCCACTGCTCTCGGTGCGCCACCGGCCCCTGCTTCGACAGTTGATACATATGAGAAGCTACTATCATCTATTCCAGAGTTTTCTACCTTTGGACAGCTTTTCAAGGTTTTTTTTTGATAGGATTATTCTTATAAATGCAAAGTTTACCTAGAGGTGGCAAGGTGGATGGGTTTGGCAGGTTGGTTAACAGGTATAAAAGGGATTAGGTGTAAATGGGTAAGTATGTTGTGTACAGGTTGTCCTGCAAATATTGATTTTAAAAACAATAATCCAATACTATTGACCATCTGAATATATGATTAAGCGGTTTTGGAGTTTGAGTGCATTAAAACTAGACTTTGGTTCATGATTGCCACCTCTAGTTATACCTTTTTATCTTAATTCTTCCATCTTGGCTGATTATGCTATTCGTGTATATTCTGTTTTTCTTTGTAAACAGTCTTCTGCACCAGTGGAGCTCACCGAAGCCGAAACAGAATATGCAGTTAATGTTGTCAAGCACATATATGACAGTCATGTTGTATTCCAGTACAACTGTACCAATACAATTCCCGAGCAGTTACTGGAAAATGTAAGCCCTAGAATTTAAAGTCTGCTTTAATGCAAAATTTGTTGTTAATTAAAAGAACTCATCATAATCGCGGTGGTCTGTTTTTAGGTCGTCGTTGTTGTGGATGCCTCTGAAGCAGAAGAATTTGCTGAGGTAACAACCAAGCCATTGAAGTCCCTACCATATGATACACCTGGTCAAACATTTGTCGCCTTTGAGAAACCTGAAGGAGTGCCGGCAGTTGGCAGATTCTCTAATGTGTTGAAGTTCCTTGTCAAAGAGGTAAATAGTAGAAACCTTTCATTATAGTTTCTTGTGTTTGGTCTTCTTAAAATAACAGTATTTTTGCATTGAAAAAGGTTGATCCTTCCACTGGTGAGGCTGACGAAGATGGTGTCGAAGATGAATACCAATTGGAGGACTCTGAGATTGTTGCAGCTGATTACATGCTTAAGGTCGGTGTTTCCAATTTCAGAAATGCATGGGAAGGCTTGGGCCCAGACTTTGAGCGGGTTGATGAGTATGGGCTTGGTCCAAGGGAGAATTTGAGTGAAGCTGTTAATGCTGTTATCAATCTTCTTGGCATGCAACCTTGTGAGGTATGTATTATAGACTTTGGTTGACTTTTAACTCAGCCTCATTTAACCATTTGAGATAAAACCGACCCAAGTGTTTTGAAACATAATCCAATTGCTTTCGTATAAGCATCTTTTGCTTTGGTTTCTACTCATTTTTCGTAAGAGAAAAATAAACATTAGTTATTCCTTTTTATATTTTCAGGGCACAGAGGTGGTTGCAGCCAACTCAAGATCACATACATGCTTGCTATCAGGTGTATACATGGGAAACGTGAAGGTACTCGTTCGTCTGTCATTTGGAGTCGATAGTTCCAAAGAAGTGGCAATGAAACTCGCTGTTAGATCCGAAGATGAATCTGTGACTGATGCAATTCATGATATAGTAGCCAACTAGACCATTTAAATTCACAGACCAGTGTTCTTCCTAGCCTTTTTTGTTGATGCGAAGAGATCTATAATAGAAGTTGCTTGTTGACAAGATAAAATTTACTTTGTTTGTAGATTCGATTAGGACTTGTTTTAGAGTGGTTTCTTGGAGGACCCTCCTATAAGTTTGCCTGAGTCTTTATATGGTCTTCTGATATCAAACATTAACATTTGTCTTATTTTTGCTTGGGTTTTTCTTTGTTATTACTGCATTTCTCATGTTTTTACTTGGTTTGATAGAGTTTTGAAATATGTTGTACTATCTCAAAATAAGTGTCCGCTAGACAAAAGGTGACAGTTTTATGATGGTGTAATTATACTGATTTGTAACTATCATATATCAACTTTATGTGACTATCAACGAATTATTGATTAATTACAATAGATTATCGGTCCGTTCACCACTAAGCGGATGAGGTATTTTCTGCCTGTTCAGTTATTCAAAGAGGGCGGATTTTTGACTCAAATATACGTGGTTTAACCGGAGTATCTCGTGATCATGACTTTGTGACATCTTCAAAATGTGTATATATGTAATGAGCTTTGAAAATGATACCTCTTGTAAGTTGTATCATGGACATCACCACCATCCATATTAGAATGGTTATGACAACGTGGGTATATTAACCATATAGTATAATCATATAACATGACTCGAAAACTAAGTTTCATTTACAATAACTAGCAAGCTAAATTTTAAGTTTGATCATATTCTCCAATTGAGTTGTCTAAAACTATACATTGAATGTATCATTTTTCATATCATTTCCATTTCTTGAAAAACCTTTGGTCACTCCATAACAACATTCTATTCAATGGTATCTCACCATCAACATTCCTTTGTTTTAAATGCAAATATCTTGGCTTTATTCTATTCTGCAAACTAAACCCGAAATATTGCGGAAACTTGTTCACTTCCTCTATACCATTCCTTCTCATTACCTTAACCAAGTACTCAAATTTCGGCCTCAGATTATGCTCTACACCATACCCAAATATCGCGGGAAAACGCCCACACACCCTTCTTGACTCCTCACTTGAAAACCCAACGCCTCGCAAAAACCTCATTTTCTCTTCTAGTTTTTCCACTCTGGTATCTAATAAATGAGCGTTTAAAGTTGTTGGTTTATTTAACTGCCTAAGACCTAAATATTTAAGGTACTCAAGTGTTGGTTTTAGACAATATTCCACGTCTGATTCGAGGATATGAGGGCATTTTATGATTAGCCCACATGCCTCTTCCAATGAGGCGGATAATTCAAATGTTAAGAACTCGAAAACAGGCTTGATAGTGACAGGGTTGAAAGACGGAGCGAAGACACTCGGCGATAAAAAGGCGATACGTGGGATATCCGGTTCTGAAAACCCTTTGGTTTTAAGGTAGTTAACAGTTGAGAGTATATGAGAGAGTGATTCGGGTGAGGGACTTTTTTCGGACCCTGGTTTGATGATACCAAGGGTTTTAAGGTAACGTAAATTTTCGCGGTGAGATGTACGGAAGCTAAGGTGGCGGTGCGGCAGAGAAGGGTGGCGCGAGGAAGAGCACAGAGTTGGAGTAGGAAGAATCAGAAGGTGCATGGTTGTTACTTTTAGTTAAGATTTTGTAGTGTGTGGTTGTTATGAAGATAACAGAAAGGATAGTGTCTATTGGGCAGCACATGTACATAGTTTTTTACTTTGTATTTATGTTATCTTATTTTTTATTTTTGGTTCATTGTGCTAAAAAGTTTTACAAAATTTGAAAAAACTATGCAACTATAAATGTATGATATGATGAAATATGTCTTAAATCCTATTGTTAGATTATATTCGATAAATTACCAAGAGTGTAGCAATAGGCAAATGGTAACAGTTTAAAACTAGAAAGACAACAAGACTTTCTAAAGCGTTAGCAAGATCAGATGAATATATTTACTACTCCGTACTTACTAGCTACTAACTTACCATGACTACTAATACTCAAACCGTTCCATAGAGGTTATAATAACAGCATTACCAACATGTTACATTTTCGGTCATTCAAATCACTCTTCTGTGCCCTCCGAAAGCCCAAATCTGTAGCCAAAAGATACAAATATTAGAATTCCTGATTTCCTGATTACTTTTTATATATCATTTTTTGGGTCCCAAAATCACTGGACCGACAGAAGACATGAAATTGTGTTGAGACAAATAGCCAAGGGAGCTAGAACGGAATGCAGTATTTTTTATGCATACAACCCATGAACCACCTAAAACCCTTTCATTCACAGATTTATATTAATATTCTAACGATAACAATTATGAAATACTATTTGAAACATCAATTGGTTATAGAAAATTTTAAAAAGGGACAAAATAGTGTGTTTGTAGGTCAATGCGACATGACCCAGCACGTACGTGTACCCAACCTGCCCATTTAGCCACCTCTATAAATGATTCATTATTTTTAAGGATTTAGAAACATCATACATGATTTCATGTTAATATGCATCGGAACATTAAGATGTCAGAGTTTGAGCTAACCTTGAGATTAGTATCCCAACTTCCTGTGCACAACGCACTGCCATCAGCAGACAAACCGAAACAGCTGACACGACCCTCGTGCGAGTTCTGAAGAGACCCCAAGTTTGAAACTACCTATAACAAAAAAACCACAACTCAAATCTGGCAGAAAATAAGAAGAAATCGAAATTTGTAATGTAAAATCACAAATCTGACTCTTGTTCGTGGAGCTATTACAATATGTACCACATTTTAGAATAAGCCCGACTGTCCCACGTGTCAGAATTATAATTTACCCATTCACGAAAAGACATCACATTTACCTTTGCCAATAAAGTATCCCATACAAAGCAATCTCCATTAGAATAGCCAGCAAAAAGAAGTCGACCTGATATTGAAAACGCAATAGACGTCACATGAGGAGCATCACCACCGCCCTGCTGCTGCAGAGGGTAAACTTGTAACTGATGTCCAGTTCTGATGTCATATAGTCTGCAAGTTCCGTCGTCTGATCCAGTTCCAAATCTGTTTCCATCCGGAAAGAATTTTACAGAATTAACATCGCCCTCGTGACCAAGAAATGTCCTTACTGCTCTACTTGCAACACGGGTGTCCCAAAGACGTGCAGTTGCATCACAAGAACCAGATACAAACATTCTTGAGTTTGTGCCATTAATTGAAACACTGCAATAACAAAACATAAGAAGTTGCATATAAATATAAATGTGAAATTTAGACAAACTCAATTTAAGCCAACTACATAGTTTTAAGTTTTAACGCAGGCGGTAATTTGACCCTTTTACCATTAAATGGGCTGAATCACGTTACGTTTGTCTTAAAAAGTGTGTAATCGCCAAAATGTGTACCAATGCATTAGACGTCCTATATCAGTTTATTCAAAACACTATATTAACATATCTTGTAATCGACCTTCTTCCACACGCGCCAATATTAACATATCTTGCTGTTGACCCCAAAGGGGGGCAGTTTAGTGGTAAAAGATGCAAAATACCTCAAAACATCTGCAGTGTGTCTTGATTGAAACTCGCCTCCAAATACAGAAGTTCTGAGTCCTGTAGTTATATCCCACAAGATACATGTCTGATCACCAGAGCTCGTTATCAAATGATTATCTTCATCAGGAACATACTGACAAGACGAAACATAACCCTTGTGTCCACTAAGCAATCTCGATACCGGTATATTACCATCATTATCAGCTGACAAGCTAAGATTGAAGATAGAGCATACACTATCAAGGCCTCCACATGCAACCGATTGTCCACTTGGAGAGAATGCACATGTCATGACCCATGCACATGGTAGTTTGATCGCGTGTGTTTTCTGACTTGTGAGAGCGTTCCAGACTATTAATCTTCCGTCTTGGGATGCACTAACTATTCGATTCTTTTCAGCAGTCCAATCCAGTGAATACACCTGAAAGGTTTCCTCAAAGTCAAGTCCGGAAAGGTCAACAGACATTTCTAATGATTCAAAATTACTCGTGACAGCCCATATTTGCATCACGCATTTGGTTTTTTCATATTCTCTACCAGACAAGTGATTTTTCGTTATAAAAAACGTGTGTTGAAGAGTCGACTCATCAAACTAGCTAGTGTGCATAATTTACCTCATAAAGCTAAATATCCGTGTGTTCATATTACATTTACCTAGTCTCCAACAAACGACTATGTGTTCAACCATTCATAATGCTAAAACAAATTACAACACACACACCACATTTTCATTTCATCAAAACTCAACACCAACAAGTTAGCATTATAGCATACCTTCCCGGTGTGGCCTTGTAAGGTCCTGCAACAAACC
Organism: Artemisia argyi; assembly: GCA_030686995.1. Taxonomy (NCBI): domain Eukaryota; kingdom Viridiplantae; phylum Streptophyta; class Magnoliopsida; order Asterales; family Asteraceae; genus Artemisia; species Artemisia argyi. The sequence continues at coordinate 19,250,583 of CM060676.1, forward strand.
AGATCAGTCGGACCGAAAGCCACAGGATTCTTCCCTTGCAATTTCGCATACCCCGCAACTACATTCCAATCACAACCACAACAACAAAATCACACATTTAACTAAATATTTTATATAACAAAAACATTACATGTAAATCCAACATTTTTACACAAAACTTAAAAATCCAATATTTTTATTTGAAAATCTTTATAATATTCAAATTAAACTTTATTAACTAGTACTATATATAGACAATGATAAAATACTTGACATTATATAAAAATAAGAAACCATTACAAAAAATTGTTTTCTCCTACCCATTAAGGTTCAACATCTTTTTATAAGAACAAAACTTTTTATAAAAAATAAAAGTTTACCATTTTTATGCAAGAAACAATCATTAAAAAATTGTACTAAATAAAAAGAAAAAAGAATGATATATGTATACCATCAGTATCAAGAAGTTGGAGTCTTTTTTGCATCAAATGTTCCCTGAGTGAATTAACAGTTTCAGTTGCAGCCATTTGCCTCTCTTTTAGCTCCCCCATCACTACTGAAGACATTTTTACTTATTATTTCATTCTACACAAATTTTATATATATAAAAAAATATATGAATCAAATTTTATTAAAAACTGATATGACAATACAGTTTGTTTTTTTACTGTTTTAGTATGTACTTGTTGAGATTCCATGTGAGGTTAGTGGGTCCCACAGGTGTGATATGAGATTATGTGGGGTCCTACTTAAAGTGAAACGTTAAAGGGGGTGAGAATATGACAAGTTGATGAAAGTGCAAGGGTTGTTATTGAAAATGTTTGAAATATGTAATTTAAAAAAGTTTCCATTGCCGGGAATCGAACCCGGGTCTCCTGGGTGAAAGCCAGATATCCTAACCGCTGGACGACAATGGATTTCTTGTTCCATTCAACTTCTTTATATCTTTTAACGGTTTTAAAGTTACAGGGTACTTAAATAGCAACATATTATTAATAAGGACATTTGAAGATGAAATGCAAAGGTGGCAATGGAGAAAAACAAGTTTACAACGTGTGAAATATGTAGAACTTTTTGATATATTAAAATGGAAATTGACTTACACACATTTATTTGCACACGATAGGATACAAGCGACAGAAGCTACTAAGCTAGCAATATATAACAAATGTACAATTGTTATGACCAGGGCCGTCCAATGGATTACGGAGGCCCTGTGCGATAATGATAAGTAGACCCTCATGTTTGACGAATTCTAATGTAACAAATCAAAAAATGGCCGACTTTTTCATTCTTAAACATGCAATCGCCACTTGATATTTTCTTAATCTTGTATTTTGGCTGTGATCACATAACATTGTTCCATAATAAACATAACCAACTAACCAAGGACTTAAATTCATGCATGTAACTTGATAATATATAAAAGAGAGGCCCCATAGAATTGGTGGCCCTATATATGCAGCTGCCCACTTGCACAGGGTGTTCACCGGCATTGGTTATGACATTGTAGTGCAAATCAAAAGTGAGTGCGTGCAAATTACCTCCCTACCAGATTACTGTATTTAACTTTCAATCTGCAGTTTTCTTAAATTATATGTAAATCTACAATGACGTATATATATTAACCCCTTCTCGTTCATGCAGAAGTTAATTTGCTGTCAATTTTGCTCAGCGGGTTTATTACCATTTGATCAAGAGATTAATGTGAGAAAACGTAACCTAAATTTTGTCTTACAATATGTCTATAACAAAAGGGACTACCACTAAGAACAAAAATTCTAGCTAGACAATAAAGAATATGGCCTGAATGATGAAACGATCTCTGCATTAGCATTAGCTATATTGTCTAACCAAGACCTTCAATAATGAACTAATGAAGTAGCAGTCGGTCCATTTGTTATGTATAGCGTCATAGTGACATGTTTAATGCAGATTTGAGGCTATAATTAACTTGTGATTTGTGAAGACTAGGTAAGAGGTACACAGGTACTAGTAGAGTTGAGATCTCTTCGTCTGCATTCTACTTTGATTCTTAAACAATGCGATAGATAGCAAGTTTTTTAAGTAATAGTTGATCACTATTTAAGTGTTTGATGGTTTGACAAAATTATTGCCCAACCAAAAGGCTTGCATTGTGATTTTGGGGTTCTTTAGTTCTTGATTGTAGGGGAATTTGGTGTTTAATGTTCAAGCAAACCAAGTCGCAAACTTGCATTTTGTACAAGCACTTAGATTTGGTGGCGCATTAGAATTAAGTTTCATATCTAGTTTTGTAAATATTTAACGCCAAATTGATGTACCTACATATATATATACAAGATTATTTCAGATAGTATTTCTGGCAAGGAAGAAAAACAAAATGGTCGCCTTTTATTTCTCAGTTTTGAAACAAGAAACAAATGTGTAACAAGCTATTCTCGAGTCTTTCAGCAGTCCATTACAAGTTCCAACCTCATTCGACACTTATTATAACCCTATTAATATTTCATTGTGATTGCCACTATCAAAGCAAAAAGTACGGCGACTGCTGCAAGCATATAGTATAGCAACGGTTGATCTTTAACGTTAATATTGTTGCGATTAACGTTAACAAAGTTGGGAATAACATTAACGGAGTTGGGGTTAGTGTTAACAGAATTGCGGTTAACGTAGTTGGCTTTACTCTCCGGAACCTCATTAATATCAAGTTCAGAACGCCTGTGTTCATAGAGCAATATTTTAGAAAGACAATAATTATAAATACAAATGACAAAATGAACCAAAAACAGAAGAAAGAATTTAAAAAAAAAAAAAAAAAAAAAAAAAAAAAAAAAAAAAGAAAAAGGACTTGTTCAGACAAGAGGAAACACAGGCGAAAAGCAACAAAATTTTGAAGTATGAATGTCAAAAAATGAATAAAATGGGAAAGCCGAAGCACATTTGGGATTTTGAAGATATAAAGGAAATGTGAAAAGACTAATAGGAAATGGCTGAAACTTGCATGCATACTTGACGATAATTACCCTCCAGAGTGGGAGACAGGGGTCGTAATGAAGTTGCCATCCTTATAAGTGTGAATATACTGTTGTGGCAGAGCATGTTCCGCCTGCAACAAAACCATTGCACAAATATTGTGATCATTTAGACACAAATTTAGTAGAGGTGAGAACTTAGACTAATTTATTGATAAACAAGTCAATGCTCGATAGGGTTATACTTTGCCTTCTAAGTTCTAATGATCAAGTAGTCAAAAGTCACCCAAAATGTATTATGGATGCGTAAAACCTCTTAATTGTTTAACTTCAAATATTAGATTTGTCTCATTTTAACCCGAACATGTTATAGCGTGAATTCATTTCTTAACAGTACCCGTTAGGCGGGCGGTTAGGCCGTTACCCAAGCCCCCTCCCATTTTGACCAATAACCGCAGCACATTATCCAGTTCTAAGATTTAGTAATCGGAAGGAGATGGAGAAGAAAGATTTGAGTGTAACACAGATGCATACCATATCAGCATCAGGATCTTCAGCAGGTACCATGACATTAACTTCACTCGCCTTTGCAGTTGTTATAGAAGATTCAAGAGAATCTTTGCTCAAATATAACTGGCAACCTGATGTGTTGTCTATGGAAATGGTAGGAGCCGCACCCTGTGATCACCCACGTCGAGAGTAGCTCAAGTAATGATTGTGGTTAATCGATTGTTACTTCACAGATATTTCGTAATATAGCAGAATACAAGCGTTAAGATACAAAGGTCCAACAAGAGTATAAGATGGATACCTGACATTGCACCTCAACACTGTTGCAATTAACAATCTCAAAAGCAGCAACAACATCCTGTTTTCAGAATCTTAAAGTTCAGTTAGCAGTTCCGACCCATTTTAGGTTGAACGGGTCAAATGGACCGAAATTCACCTGAAGTGTATTTTTAAAGTATAGAACATGTTGGGTCATTTTATTTCAAAAAGTAGATAAATGATATAATACAATACATTTTTTTAAACATGTCTGACACTAGTTATTTATGAAAAAAAAAAACGTGGAAAAAAAGTTTTTTCGGGTAAACCCGACCCTTACAACAAATTACCCATTTTGACCCGTCCACTTTGCCATCTCTATTACCACCCATATCACAAATTTAAAGGAACCGCATATATGTCACTGACCGTGAATACAACACCCATTTTCGTGCATTTGTCAACACTTATGTTGTTAACTTTCCCTGCACAAAAGGTAACATAGTCAATAAATAAGTCAACTCTGCCATTAGAGAGAGTAAAACAGATATAATACCTTTGATCTGTAAAACTGAATCTTTGCATCCAAAAATATAAACTGTCTGCCTTGCATCACACTCATCAATGCACAAATCCTTTACGCCAATTTGATTCTCGACAACCCATCTGTGCATATCATGTTGAAGTTTACGCACTAAGTAATCTGATGTAGATTTCGATTACAAAGCTATAAAATGACTATACTCACTTGCGTCCCATTACAAGTTCAAGCTTTGGTGGACCAACTTTAGCTGCAGATGGTGCACTCTTGCGTGCTTCTTTTTCACTAGAACTCACAATACCCGCTTTATCTTTGCGATTCTTGGCCTTCATGTCATCCGTAACTTTTCTTAATCCTGAAGGCATAAAACTGAAGTTAGAGGTTGCAAAATGGGTTGGCGGTATGCGGGTGAAAATGGGTCATTATGGTGTTGGTCAGGTACTCAGGTTGACCATTGAAATCAATAACTATACAACGCACCTAGAAACAAAAAAAGAAAATACTGAGAATGCAGAAAAATTATAAGAAAATCTACCAGCAGTAACAGGCTTTGAACTAATTTCCTGAAAAACAGCGGCCATTCCTTGTTTTGGTCGGGAAGAAGATGATGATGAAGAAGAAGATGCTCCTGAGCTTGAAAGCGACGCTGGTGGAGGATTTGGAGCAGAAGGAGCACTTGGTTTAGAGGATTTGGCTGGAGCAGATACGGTAGCCCCAGTTGCACTCCATACAGGTCCCAACGCATAGTAACTCTTCACATAATCCCTTAACCCTGGTACATAAAGTTCCTTCAGTGCTTTTGCCCATTCGGCGTGATTTGGATCTTTACTTCTGTATTCTACTAGAACCTACAATAGACCAACAATCTCAAGGTGGATTTGACTAGCAAGTTTCAACAAGAAATAACATAAAAACCGACAATTGATCTTCTTTAAAAAAAAGTACCTTGTTACTGTAAAATTCAGCTGACTGCCAACATTCTTCCACATGTGAAATAGGCATGTTCATTCCTGGATCGATAGAAACAAATACCAGTAACCATGATGCAAGAGTCAATAAATTGTTCAAACCAAAACTCAAAAGCAAGAAGAATATCGGAGTATTTCCTCACCACAATTTTTCCCTGTATAAGCAATCCATGCTAAAGCTGTTAGACTCTCAGCAACTGATCTTAAGTGGTTAAAAAAATCAGAACGCGGTCCTTCTGTCATGCTATTTGCTTTCATTAACTTTTCATTTAACGGCTTGAGAAATTCCGCCATCCCTCCAGCATCAGGTTTCTGCACAGTTAATATATTTTTAACTTAAACATCATAGCATCAACTATAATAATCAGCAAAATTACAGTTACAGTAGCACCTAAGAGTGTTTCAATGGTTAATAATACGTCACATCCCTTCTCACAAGACTCATGTTCTTTTTGGGGGTAACCATGGTTTCCGACCTTTTGGCCGACTTACCGCTACACACTCAAACCAGGTAAAGCCCTCCCTTTTTAGGAGGTTGGCGTGGCCACTTCAGGGTTGTTTGCGCCTAGCAGGAATTGAACTTGAGACGTCACATTCTTGGAGTGATAGTCACAAGACTCATGTTAACACAGGCACAAAGATGATTAATTAGCAAACTACGTAATGCGATCAACAAAGCAATTTAAATAAGCATTTGCACATCAGTGAACCAGTTTTTGGACAGCATTTACCAGATCATATTTCACGCATATTGTCAGTAAGAGACTAAGAGCAGTGCTCCATTAATAATCTACCGAGTACCGATCTTTATCAATCTATTCAACCCAAATCAAAAGTGTGTTCTATTCCTGTCTCATTTTACACAAACACAAACTAAAAAACATAAAGTACATAATATTTTACCGGGTAACCCTTTTAAACAAAAAAAAAAAAAAAAAAAAAAAACCATAACGTACATAAACAATACATTATAAATACATGTATATGCTTGCGTACGTAGAAAACCACTACATCATAAATATCTCATAACGTACGCGTAAAATTAATCAATATCAACCTGAGTTTGTTTGATCTTAACAAGCAGCTCCTTCTGAGCATTAAAAGCTTGTCCTAAAACATTCGTAATCTCAACAACTTGTCCCCCAATCTTCTCAGCCGCACCGGTAACCTTAGCAACATATCCATTTACCAGATCATCAAATGCCACGATAGACGGGTCAGACGAGGCTGATGCAGCGTCAAATGGGACGCTTTGTGGCTGAGAACCCGACGCCAGTGATTCTAAGCGCGATACTGCGGATTCTAACCTTTGTATTAGTTTTTCTTCCATTGGTACGAGAATTACAGATCTGTCTGTGTTTTTTTTTTGTGAGTGTTTGTTAAGGTGACGAGTGTTTTTTTGCTTTTGAAACGTTAAAAACCGATAAGTGCGTTTGCGGGTTTTTTCATGGGAGTTATACATGCAAGTGCACGTGCATGTGTGACACGTGGCGTTTGTTGAATAGTTTGTTTTACGTTTTCAGGATCTGAAAAAATAGCAACAAAACAAGTGTGATGTCATAATGAAAATATCAAAATGTAAAGTTTTTTAAATCTGGCCTTACTAAATACACATTTTATTATACACTAGTAATGAAGACCCGTGCGATGCAGATGGACTGAATGTAATTGTTGATAATGTATTCTTGGGCAGTCATTCTCGTCATTATTTATTTTCGCGTTATTATGATTTTTCTTAATATTTTATGGCTTGTTAATGAAAGATGTTGTTCGTGAATAAGAAGCGTAGGCTATTAAGATGAATATGTTTAATTAGTTTATTGTTAAATTTTGTCATTGAGACCCGTGCGTTGCACAGGGGCGCTATCTAAGTGTTTATAGTGTAATGTTCAACACTAATTTTTGTCATGTTTGAAACTCTGCCATTTTGTTGAGTTTATAGTTTAGATATTCTTGTTGTGTTTCTTTACTTTTTTCTATTCATAACCCATGCGATGCACATAGGTTGTATAAAATTATCCTTTAGGTAATGTTCAGCGTAAACCGTTAAAGTCTAAATCTAATGGTTGTTTTTAGGCCCGCGCTTCCATTAGTCTAAATAAAAATGATAGCCCATGATTCATTAGTCAAACATTTTAGCCCAAACATTAATATAGTTGTTTGAATTACGAAATTGTAAATAGCTAATATTTTTTGGTATTAACATATAGGAATGTCACGAAGAATAATAAGTGATATATCTAATGATAAACAACATGAAGCGAGATCTATAGACTAAACATTTAGTGATAACCTACATAGACAGAAAACTAACCACATAACCTATTATATATATATTCTAAAAGGCATTGGGGGTATGTGAGTGTTCGCGCACTGTTCATGCTACAGTGCAGAACAGTGCACAGTTTTTTTTTTATTTATTTTTTTTTTTATTTATTTTTTTTTTATTTTTTTCCGTTTGCTACAGTGCAAAACAGTGCCCAAATTTATTTTTATTTTTTATTTTTTTTTATTTATTTTTTTTTTAGTTATATTCCACACTTAAAATAAAAAATTTATATTTTTTTAAATAAATAAAATTTAATACGGAAATAAATAAATAAAAACATAAATATTTATTAATTTTCGGATTAAAAATAAATAATATATAAAAAAATGCAAAACTTTTATATTTTTCAAAAATAGTGAGTGACCACTCATTTATTTATTATTCTAAACATAAAATAAATTTTTCATATTATTTTGAAATAATAAAAATATATACGAAATTCAAAAATTAAAAACAAAAGATATAAAGGGTTTTGGGTGATAATTTTACCGAGCAAACAACTAGAAAAATAGTGGGAAAGTGGTGGAAAAATGGTGGAGTCGTAGTGGTGTTATGGTGGTCGACGGTGGTGGTTCAAAAGGGGTGTTCGGGTGAGTTTTGTGACGATCGGTCCGTACTTCCGGAACGTACACGACCCGATCTACAAGATGGTGGAAGAAAATATTTTTGGCCGGAATATTTTCCGGTGGCCGGAGGCCGGCGGTGGAGGTGGTCGGCGGTGTGGGAGAAGAGAGAAAGAGTGAAAAGTGTATGTGTGTGTTTATTTGTTTGTGTTATATGGAAAAAAAAATAAGTAAATAATATTAATAATAATAATAGTTAGTGGGGGAGGGGGGTAAAGTGACAATGTGGGAAGTTTAGGAGGCGCCGGTCAAAAGAAAGGGAGGGGGGGTTTGTGTCAACGAGCTAAACTTGGTCCAAAAACGATTCGGAAGCCAAACGACATAGCAAACGGACTTGAAAAATTACGAAACTTACGCCATTGTTCTCAAAATTTATTTTCCCATAAAACTAAGTACAAACTTCAATATTTTTCCCGAATCGCGTTTTTATTTATAAAATTGTAAATGCATATAAAAAAAATAACACGAAAGATAAAATAAAAATTATCATACCAACAATTTTACAAAACACACCCGCAGCATCGCGCGGGCTTTCCCGCTCGTTCTTATCAAAACTAAACAAAATGATTTAGAATATAGTAGTGATTACTAAGAGCAAGCGAGCAAGCGAATAGTTCCGTATCTTTTATGAAATCTCCTCATGTCATGCTAATTTTATTTTGTTCCCATTAACATTACGCTTTTCTTCACAAATTTGTAGGCACCCTTTATTCCTGAAGAAAGAAACAAAAAAAGTCAAGGACAAAATAATAATCACCACATAATTTAGTCAAAATCAAAATTGTATAATACATATATATACTAATAAGTTTTTATTAGTTATAATACCTGTGCACGCACAGGGTTTTTAAAATTTCGTTTTAATTATGTATTATTATCGATTAAGAAATGAATCACTTAACATGTTTAAAATAGTTTTACTTGCTGGACTAAAAATAACAAATCATATGTATATGTTATAACCAACCTATTATTTTAGGAGAATGCTTTTGGATTAAAAATTATATTTTATTATTCAAGCAAAATCACATGATGCATGAAATGTTAGTGATATATGCTTTTAGTTTTGCAAACCCGTGCTATCAATTTAAGATGTGTTTTGTAATTGTGGTATTTCTTTTACTTATATTTTCATTAAAATATGTAGCATATTTAGATAGCTTTGAAGACTGATTCATTTCCTTAATTATGAATAACCATCATATCATTTTTACTAATGTACTTTTTTGTTTGAAAAGTTGTATTTTCAGAAGTTTGTGTTATTTACTTCTCATGTTTGATCATAAAATTATCAAATTAACATAGTTGCTTACACTATAGTTTCTTTATTACATAAAGAGAAACGAAAAAAGATGTAATGTGTAGAACTCAAATTTAATCTTACATGTATGTATAATGTATAAGAATAATTTTTCTCTAAGCCCGAACTATATAAGGAAATTATTATTACTTGTATAAGTAAATTATAAATGCATGAAAAAAATGACAAAGAGTATATTCACAAGTCTTTTAGGATTGTTTGAATCCTTACCGACCTTTCACTTTAATGCAACTTTCTTCACAATTGGCCTTAATCATCAAGGTAAAAGACACCCATATTTTAGACCGTTGGTTGACACCATAGTGTTATCAATGAGAGCAACCACCATAAAAAAGGTTACTAAATACTATCAGTTAGATAAGGCATAACCCAAAATTCTGTTAAGGTCTCTTTCGGATTATATTCAGAAGTAAAAAGAGGTTTACACATAAATCATAAGTATAGAATAATGGTTGTATCTCACATCCGTGATTACCAAATCAATAACATTACACAGTAAGTAACGTAATAACCTGATTAAATCTATATATTCTTGCTGAATAATTCTCATGTACATACTTTTAATTCGTTTACAACAACCAACTATTACCATTTTATTTTATTATTATTATTATTATTATTATTATTATTATTATTATTATTATTATTATTATTATTATTTTTTGATAAAACATCACGTCAATGAATAAAGTTAGGTTATCACCTAAGTAGTTTTTTTTAGGAGGTGATTGTTATCAAATAAGGATTGTAATGCGTGCATTTTTTTTTTAATATAATTTAAGGAAACACCTTCTATATTAAACAATGACTATCTAACCCATGTGTTTGTTTGTTTTTTTAATAATTAGCTTTGTATAATTTTTTAACTGACAGACATGTTGATTTTGAGGTTGATTTGGTTGTTTAACTTTAACTATTGATATCATGTTTTACAAAATGTGTTCCGTAAAGTTTTTAAAATATTTTTATAGATATCTATATACAAATTTTAAATAACAATTTCATGAGTCGTTTTTATTAGTAGAATCGCATATTTTCATATCACAGTATCATGCTCACCATTTGATATTTATATTCCCGTTACTAATAATTTTGCCGTATTTCAAACCCGTGTACTCATAAGTTAAACTTTTAAATAGTAACATGAATCATTATTTAAAAAAATATTCTAATTGATGAAAGTTTAAAACTAACATTGATTAAAAAAATATTTAACGTATATTAAAACTAATTTGCATATTTACCAAATTTTGTAATTTTAATGGATAAAAGTTTAAAAACTAATACTAATACTCATGTAATTTTAAACAAAGTTAATATTAGAAAATATAGGGGGTATAAAGTGTAAGGGTTTTTTTGTGTTTTTTATAAAGTTATTAAAAAACATGGAAACTTGTAATTTTTACACTTTACTCCATATAAATTATTTAAAATTCAATCACTAAAGTTTTATTAATTACTTCCTCTTTTTTTTAAGTTTTTGTTTTCATAAATTTGACACTTTTATTTTTATGCAATTTTTTTTCTTAACCAAATTTCTCCATCATATTTATTAAGTTTGACCAAAATCAATTTAATTTTGACTTTTTATTGACCAATCACGTTGCTCGATTTCGCCTACGTGGCAAAATCGAGCTCTGCTATTGATCCAATTTATTTTTTAATGAAAAAGGATTTGCAAAAACACTCCGAAATGATGTAATTATTTTATTATATAAAAGATTCTCAATATCTTTGATGTAAACACATGCTCTATTGTGAGTTCTTGTTAAAAAAAATCAAATAACCAACCCAAGTCCACACAAATTTTGGATAATATCCAAGCCAACTTTATACTAACCTAATGCACCTATTGCATCTCTACCCTAATTCACTCAATACAAACGCAATCACACACTCTTTTTTACTTTCTTTCTCACATTCAAGATCTAAATCTAGCAACCACACAAACAAAATTTGTTCTTTTTTTCCTTTACACGCATCCGAAGCTACTACACTATTTGTTCACTTATTCAAATACTACAAACCTCAGTTTCTTTCTTCGAATGTTTCAGATTCAAGATCTCATAGAGGTCTCGGGTAGGTATATTTGTTATTTTTCGTATGTTTTTCTTTTAACCGAACAAAAGAAAGGATGAATCAAGATTGTTTTGTTCTTTCTTTAAAAGTTTCGGATAGTAAAAGAATGTAATCTTCTAATAGATCTATGAAGATTAATCTCTTGTGGGTTTGTTCTAAGAACGAATATTTGATTATACAAAGAGATATAAACTGAGATCTCTTTTTTCTTTCTTGTTTAAAACTGTGGTTGATGGAGGGGATTTTTCTTGGACGATGTTGTTGTTGTTAGATTGATACGCCTGGGCCCGAGCCTATGGCTTATTTAGGTCTTAGGGTTTTGTCTTATAAATACTCTTGTAAACCTTTATTATAATCAATCAAAAGTTAATAAACAAATCTCTAGTTTTCTCTTCTATTTTCTGACAGAGCCAGCACACGCTTGAAGTGGTGCCTTATCCCGATACAACCCCTAACCGGGTCGTATCAATTGGTGCTTTCATTGAGAGCTCTCGTTGAGAGGGTTTTTTATTAGGGTTCCAATCTTCCCATTAAAAAAAGTACTGTTCATCGAACAGTGTTCATCACACTATTCATTTCGGAGTACTCTTCATCGATCACTATTCACGGTTACTGTTTCACGAGTTACTGTTCATCACGAGTTACTGTTCATCAGAATTTTTTTTTCTTCTTATTCAAAATATTGTTCATGGCATCGGACAGCAGCGATCGGGACGCACTACCTAAGCTCTTGCAAATTGGTAACGTGGCTGAATATCAGAGTGAGTTTATAGTACTTGCAAATTGAGTAACAGGGATATCTGAATCTTTACTTATATCGTTTTATATCTCTGGACTTAAACTGGATCTACAATGTTTACTCCTACGGTCAAATCCCAAAACTTTAGACGAAGCTTTTTCATTGACCCGTGCGGCGGAAACACGCTTCGCGAACCTAGATATTTGAGAATTTTTGAGGTCCAATCCTTTAACTTTGGGAGAAGACTTCTTCAAAGCTCGTATCACCGAGGTTCGTTTTGAGACAATTGCAAGGGAAGAGAAAGAGCATATCGTTGAAAAGAAAATAGATGTCATTCTACCATTAGAGGGTGAATTTGCTTCACCTAAGGCGGCTGAAGAGTCATTGAATGCTGATGAGTATATTCGAGTTGAAGAGGTTGTGGGTGGTGGCGAAGTGCTTAAGGTTGTCGATGATAAGTTGAGTAGAGTAATATCGACACTTAAGGATGGAGGTGGTGAATCTGATAGTCGTTTGGATGAAATAAATTTGAATTTAAGCGAAGAATTAGCGGATTCTCAATCTTCATATTTTTTGTATCACCTTGAGGGCAAGGTGATTTTTGAAAGAGTGGGGAGTGTTATGGCATGTGTAGCGGAAGACGAAAGAATGATGTTGTTTTATGTCCAAGGCAAAGGAATACGAAGAAAGGAAAAGGTGAAGGCTGTAATTCAAAGAAGATTATGGGATCCCGGATTACGCCAATGTTGCAGGAAGACGGACTGCCCAAATGACTCAAGAAGTCCAAACGTATGGCATAAAGATTATGTCATATAATCTATCTTTATTTACATGTCTTTGTTTAGGATTATTTTCATGTTTCTTTAGGAAAGTCGATTAAAAATGTTTTAAGACAACACCTTGAGGGCAAGGTGGTTTTGAAGGAGTGGGGAATGATACGCCTGGGCCCGAGCTCATGGCTTATTTAGGTCTTAGGGTTTTGTCTTATAAATACTCTTGTAAACCTTTATTATAATCAATCAAAAGTTAATAAACAAATCTCTAGTTTTCTCTTCTATTTTCTGACGGAGCCAGCACACGCTTGAAGTGGTGCCTTATCCCGATACAACTCCTAACCGGGTCGTATCATAGATATGACAATGGGATTTAGCACATAGAGTTGTTGTTTGTTGTTGTCGTGGCCTGTCAGGTAGGATTTGCTATGTTTTTTTCTCGTTTGTTATTGGTTTTTATACATGCTTCAAGCTTTAAGACGCAACAAACGCTTCATATTCAACGATTATGTGGATGGTTTTGTAACTCGTCGATAGGAAGGTAAAAAGATGTAATCATTAAAAAGATCTTTCGCATCTCGTCTGACCTTCAATACAGAATAATCTCGTAAAACCTTTTGTGGACATTAAATTGAGAGATTATGGTGTGCAATGTTTTGTTTGTACGGTACTTCTTCATAAACGAAATTGTTTGTAGTGTATGCATAGTCATGTTTGTACCGTACTTATGGTTGTGCACAACCCCCCTTGCACATTAAATTAAGAGGATAAGCTTTAAGTATAGAGTAAAGATCATTTGATGACCAAACTTTTTTACATACGAAAGGACTAATCTCCACCCTCCATCTTCCCTCCATCTTTATTTGATCTAATGGATGAGATTAATCCCAACAATTTAAAAAACCCACTTTCATCCTTTTTTTTTTCAAATATTAATATCTTTCAAACCGTTAATCGTTAAGCGAAAAAAAATATACCGTTACGACGAGCATTTAATTATCTTTCTATAGATAGGCTAATTGATATATTTTTGACAAAATTTTTTTTTCGTTTTTTCACGTTTTTTTTCGTGGCCGAAAAAATCATATATGATATTACATATAATAATATCATATATGATATTACATATCATATATAATATGCAATATCATATATGATTTTACATATAATATCATATATATTATATATGATATTACATGTCTATAGAAAGATAATTAAATGCCCGTCGCGATGGTGTAATTATTTTCGCTTAACGATTAACGGTTTAAGAGATATTTAAATTATAAAAAATGGGTGAAATAATAAAATCCTTTTAATCTCAACCATTGATTTTCTTTTTAGATGGATGGTGGGGATGAGTCCCCTGGTATGTGAGGAATGTTTGGTTTCTTGAATAACTCGACTCTTAAGTATAATAGATAAGAAAGATATGTACTTACAACTTAAGTATGAAACTCAAACCCAAGTACTTACACATGAAGCATGCACATATCACAATCAATGCATGAAACATTTATGAAGATCACTTTACATTGGTAACACTACTTAATCTTTTAGTATATAAGATGTTTATGAAGATGCACTGTTACGTTTTGTTTATTTTTAGTTTTATCATTTAATAATTGGGATTTATTTGAGAAAAATGTTTATTTAAGTATGGCTCAAAGATGAGTCGGAAATTGCGAGATGCACATTTGTTCTAGCTACCTTAATACCTTGATCAGGGGATATTGAGGCGCCACGAATAAACAATTGCATTTTTTTTTGAACAATCAAGAATAATGTATATATAACCTACGGGGATTTCTACAATTCAACATGGTATCAAGAGAGAGATATATCCTAGACCCAGTCGTCCACTATGAACCGCCACCCCTACCCGGCCCAATTTCCTGCCATTCTTTTCTCAACATTATTGTTGTTGCATATTTATCTTGCCACGTATCTCTTAACTTTAATTTCTTCTCTCAAGTATATCTATGTCTCTTACATGTTTGTTTTTAATTTATTTTTGCTTAGACAACGTTGTTGCCCATCAAACGCTCAAAAGTTTTTCTTTTTCTTATATTTCACGTTAATAAAAAAAAAAAAAAAAATCTCTTTCGTTAGTTGTTCTTGTATCAATATTTTTGTTGCCTAGAAAATCATTTGCTTTTTACTGTTTTAAAAAAGGGAACTTCCAGCTTCTCTTGCTTTCTATTCATGACATCTACATAAGATGTCTATCGGTTGTGTCTTGTATTTGGTCCATCATGAATGACGAATATCGCTTTTGTCAACATAATTTTAATTTATGAAGAAAAAAATCTGGTTAAAGATGTCGCTGTTGTCGGCCAACGACCTTTGATGCTTGTTTTGCTTTTGCTGCTGGTGCTTGCAGATTTGTTTTCGCTTGCTATCAGATGTCTTCATCAACAAATTAGTTATTTGCTTTAATTTGTTGTTTTTAGTTTAATGTTTTTTTGTTTTCGAACTCCGATCCGAGCTTTTATGAGTTCTTCGCTCAAACTGTAAGGAAGTATTAGATGATAGGGTTTGTATTTTATATAAGAGCAAATTGTAGCCCGGTTTCCCCATGTCGCTCCCTTTTTCTACACCAGATTTTTTCCCCAAAATAGAGCAGGGCGACCGGTTGATTGCGCAATCACCTTATATGCTTGACACGTGTCCCACTTTTTTCACTAGAAGACAAAAACTAAGTCGCCAAAAGTACAAGTTGCCCAAGAAAACCAAGTCGCCCAATACTTTTCTTACACAAATGTACTTTGTGTGTACTTAAAAAAAATGGACACTTGTCATGCCATTAAGATGTCGCCCAGTCGCCCTGGTATATTTTGGGAATTTATTTTATTTTATTTTATTTTTATTTATTTATTATTATTATTTTTTGATTTAGAAAAGGGAGAGACATTGGGTAACCGGTCTATTTTGAGAATTTGCTCATTATATAACGTGATAAAAAATAATGTATAAAACCTACGGAGATTTCTGCAATTCAATAATACGGTTGTGTTGTAAAGGTAAGAAGGTAGATGTATAGGGTTTTGTCCGTACAATAGCTGTATACTTTTCAAAATGTACCGATATGGTACGTGTACTTTTTTTATTGCCTAGATGGTACGTGTACTTTAGGTTTCGTGTTAATAAGGCCACATTTTCGTTTTTTTACCTAACAGTAACCTGGTTGCTGACGTGGCATGCCCAATCAGCATAATTGACCGTTGCCACTCATCTCACCTTATAAAACCCCTCTTTTCTCCAAAAACTAACCCTAATTATTTACCCAAAATACTAACCCTAAATCCCAAATCAATTAATCAACTCCATAACCAAAATAATGTCTTCTTCATCTTCATCGTCTAACTGGCTTCGACCTATACCCACCCATTGCTTTTGTAAGTTACCTGTGGTTGAAAGGACATCACGCACTGCTACAAACCCAGCTAGACGTTTCTTGTGCTGCCCTCATCCAAGTGTAAGAAAAGCAATAATATTTATGGTATTTTTTTTATTGTGTTTGTGTTAATTTTTGTTTTTATTTTGTTACTTTTAGGATTCAGGTAAACAATGCAGGTTCTACTTCTTTCTTGATCCTGAGCTACGCTATGGATACTACAGAAATGAGATGCATAGCCTTTACACTCAAGTCCAACAACTAAGGAGGGAGATGCAAGTTCAAGACTACACCTACAGGAATAGAATTCGTGGTTTGGAGTTGGAACTGAATGAGAGAACAACCACTGGTGAATGCTACAAGAAAGCAGTCATTGTGTTTACTGTGTTTGATGTCTTTCCTAGTCAAATGATGGTAAGGGTTTTAGGGATGGATTTTGTGGTGTTTGTGTAGTTTAAGCTGGTATGGATTATAGGTATGGTGTAGGTTATGTAGTGTCTAGGTTAGGATTGTTATGTAATGGTGTAGTTTGTGTAGGAATGTGGGTCTAGGTTGTATGTTCAAATGGTTTAATGTAATGACAATTTTAATTTGCTATATTTGTTGCTGTTTGGTTTAAGTGTAATGGGTCAAAACAGGATAGTCAAAAAAGAAAAGTCAAATGGGTTTAGACATAAATGATAGTATACCTACCTGTTATTTAATGCATTGACTAGAAGGATCTTAATTAGGAGTGACAATTCGGGTCGGGTTCGGGTTGTCAGGTTGGTGGGTCAGAAAACCCCAACCCGAACCTGACCCATTTAAATCATCGGGTTAGCTATGTCAACCCTAACCTGTTTACACGTAACCCGAACCTAACCCGTTTAACCCGTATATATACTTGGGTTTACGGGTTAAATAGGTTTCACAGGTTGAATATGTTAAACAGGTTTCGGGTTGACCCATTTAACACGTTTTATATACAAAAGTTAGCACATTACACAAGTTAAATGGGTTAAACGAGTTAGCGGGTTGACCATTTAACCCACTTAGCCCGTATAATTAAATATAAATAATTTTTTATTTAAGAAAAAAAATCTTAAACGGGTTGGCGGGTCGACCCGTTTATTTTATTCCCAACCCGAACCTGACCTGTTTAATAAACGGGTCAGATATGTCGACCCAAACCTGACCCGAGATCTATTTAGCTCAACCCGAACCTGTTAATTTTCGTGTCGGTTTCAGGTCGGGTTTCGTGTCGGGTCAGAAATTGCCACCCCCTAATCTTAATACATTTATATAACCTATCTATCCACATCTAATTTTATCCCTGTCAAAACCTAATCAAGCAATCAAGCACACCAAATTTCATAACATGAGTTATGCTAATCAACCATGTGTGTTTGTTATAAATTTTTATTTTTTTGTGGTCCTTACATTCTTACCCTGCTCCATTCATGATCATGTTTGCAGATGTTATAACTATTTCAAGTGATTCAAGTGCTGCACACATTGAACCACTTGGTTGGAGTGATTACTTTCCTCCTCTTCCTCAAGGTCCTGCTGTTGACCCAAATGATGATTCAAGGTCAAACTCTTCATCCATATCAAGCTATGTTTCAAGCTACCACTCAAGCTCTGTAGATGACCATGCCACTGTTAAGGGAAACAAAGGTTCAAGCTCAAAAAAAGTTAAACCAGGGACAACAAGTGTTGAAGCAAAAAAGTCAAAACATACTAAAATTGTTGAAAGTCAAACCAGTGCAGGTAAAAGGATTCAAAAACCACCAGGACCAGTTGCAGTTGTAGGGCTTGTAAATCAAAAAACTTGGGAAGCAATAAAGAAAAAGGCTTTTGGTGTCAAGAAGCCATCAGGATCAGTTGCAGACACTAAGGGCAAAGGAAAGAAACACTAGCTTGTTTAAGTATGGGTTATTATGAAAATGAAAGTAGATCTTTTGTAGTAAGGTTGGTAGTTGTTTATGTATGGGTTATAACCCAATGACAATGACAATATCTATGTAATAACCTTTGCTATCTATGAAGAATATAAATTAATATATATATTATGTGTTGATGCATGTGTCTGCATATTCAAACAAGCTGGAGACATAAAAGTGACCCACTACATAGATAATAATAGAGTCAATACAGACATAAACTGACCCACATGGTTGTCATATTGTTTTATGTGGTACCATCCACATGATACATACATCTAATGGTCCATACTAACTTGAAAACATAAAGACATTCTTTAAATACAGACCTACTACATAATGTCTAACAAAAAATATTGCTCTTTTGGTGTCTGCATCTTCTTTATCCTTTCTCCATTCTTCACTCTGATTCTGAAACATCAAGTGCTGTATCTGGTTGGTGTCAAGGAGCATTTGGGTCTAATTTCCTTCTTTGATTCTTGATCCTCTCAGATGGTCCCCTAAATCCACCAGCTCCTCTCTTTCTAAAAAGACCTACTTTTTTTGCATCTTCAATAACCCTTTCATTGTACTTCCTGTTTGCAGCTCTTCTAGCTTTATCTTCTGCTTCATTAAGCTCAGCAAGTTGTGTGAGTTCAACATCAGTAATTTCAGAATCATTTCTCTGTCAAGAAGGTTAAACAAGTTAGATCTGTGAGAAATTGGGTCATTCAAGTGTAAAAAACAGTATATCATACCTGTTGTTCAACAATTTGCAGTAATCCAGTGAAGCTTTGAGCTGATGGTTGTGAAGCACTTGGGTATGAACTTGAAATTATAATTTCATCATACTCATTTGCTTGATTTGGAGATGACTGACCTCGATCTGCTTCATTTTGGGCTGGATGAGCTGGATCTGATCCACTTGGATGTGCACTTGGACCAGATCCATCCTTAGGTGGGTTAAAGGGCTGATTGGGAGCATTTTTTCGTTTCCTACAAGGTTTTCTTTTTTCTGTCTGTGGTTTTGGCCTTGTTAAATTATGACATCTTGTCTTGTTGTATCCTTGCTCCCAACAATTGAAGCATGTCATCTTTCTACCAGTCCTAGGAACTTCACTGAGTGTACCAGTCCTAACTTCCTCCTCTTCTTGGGTGGTAATGGTGGTTGTTTGCCAGTATTTGGCCACATTGAAGAACCACCAACTGTACTAATGAAATGACTATAGGTGGTTGTTTGCCTACCTAACTTCCTCCTCTTCTTGGGTGGTAATGGTGGTTGTTTACAACTTTTATGGCTAGAACACCTACCTTCTTCCACATTTCTTCCACACAACACTGCTACATTTCTATAATCATTCCTCTTAAACCATAACTGATATCCATGTTTTACCCCATAGTTAGTCAAACATTCTTTAAGCTGGTCTGGGTGCTCAAATTTCATACCTAATAATGGGGTCATCTCATCCCATGGTACATTAGGATCAAAAATAGGATATGAGTAACCTTCCTTCACCTTAAATCTGTCATCAACTTCTATTTGCTCATCTTCATTTTCCCTAGAATCACTAGCAGAACCTTCACCTAAGTTTGCAGGCCTACTAACAACATCATCCCTAATGTACTTACCACCAACTAACTTGATTAGGAAAGGGTCCTTAAGTTCTGTCTTTGCAATCACCACATCTTCTTCACCTACATGTTCTGGTCCAACATATTCTTCTATGTTTTCTAATTCAGTTTCAGACTCAGATTCATCATCTTCTTCACCTACACTAGCATCTATATGGGCATCCTCTAAAACATCATAACCATGATGTTCAACATATAGTTCTACTTTGCAAGCATTGTCAAAAGCTAATTTCACAAAACTTGCTAACTCAGTATCATTCCTTAAAGGTTTCAAATGTGTACCAAAATCTTTTTTAGGAGCACAGAAATACATACCATGAACAGGAAACAAACAACAATCTTTCACTATCTGCATTAGTCTTGAATGGTTGCACTTACCCAAATCGGCATCCTCAACAATGTCAACAGATCCATTTACATACTCAAACGGATCGGTTATAAATGTGCCTTCATGATGAACAATTATGGATATCTTCTTCATTGGTTGTGTTAATTTGGAATTTACATGAATTAGGGTTTATGTTGATTTGGGGATACATGGTTTGGGGGAAATGGATTTTTTTTTTTGGGGGGGGGGGGGAATGGGTTAGTAATGTATATAATGTTATTTGTTTTTCCACGTAAGATGTTAGAAATAAATAAAAACGAAAAAAAACAGCCACGTCAGAATATGGGAAAAAAATAGCCGGTGCACCCGGTATCCGGTCAAAAAGTGACCTTATTAACACAAAACCTAAAGTACACGTACCATCTAGGCAATAAAAAAAGTACACGTACCATATCGGTACATTTTGGAAAGTATACAGCTATTGTACGGACAAAATCCTAGATGTATATATTTCTTTTTTTTTGAAGGGCATATGTATATATTTCTTTAGTTTCAAACCCCATAGCAAAACTCAAGCCACAAAATATATGATCACACCAACACTAATAAATCTGAAATTAGGATATATATATATGCTCTTCTAAGTCTTTAAGGCGTCCTTTTTGCCTATAAAACGGAAAAAACTCCGACTATCAAGAATGCAAGTTTAAGCTTATTTACTTCTATAACTCTATGGAAACCGAAAACCCTAATGATCTCCGCGTAGCTTCCTTCTCATATTACCTTAAACCCATAGAAGGCGTGTTTGAAACCAGCGATGAAAAGTTCTCAGATACGATGGTTTTAGACAGTAGTGAAGGTCTAAAGCCGAGCTGTTTCAAAGCTAGGACTCCGAGTACTGCTTTGGAGGCGAGCAGCTGGCGCAATAATCAACGGTCATTGCTCCAACGAAGTACTGCTCAACCAAAACCACATGGTCAAACATTTGGTATTATAAGATGGTTTAATGCTTGTGCGAGCTCATGTTCGACTAAAAAAGATGTTCATGTCCATCAAAGTGTAAAAAAGGTAGATCAGTTCGCATCCCCGGTTCTGAATGATGAAAACGCCAAAGAGCTTCCAGGGATGTCACTTGAAGAGTCTGCTTCTGGAAATATAAGTAAAGGTGACATAGAAAGAAACCTTGAGAAAAAAATGTCGAATATTACTTGGGATGCTATTCCAAAGAGTAAAGAGAATAAAGTTTGGGATGATGTGGGGAGTGAGGCGAGCTCGGATTTATTTGAGATAGAGAATATTGCAAGAACCGAATGGCAACCGTGTATTATGAGTCCATGTGCGCCTAGTGAAGCGAGCATCGATTGGAGTGTTGTAACTGCAAGTGCAACTGAATTCTCACCTGTTCAGTCGGACTACGATGAAAAACCAAGGGTTTATAACACGAGCATGATCGAGCCTGCAAAAAAATTGCAGAAAAAACGGTCTAATGGTTTGTTGGGATGCAAGAGTCATAATTCAGTTAAAGTAGCGGAAGTGGTGTATAGAACGACCAATAAATCGAAACATTAGCTATAGTTAATACTAGTAGTATACATGCATGATGCATGCACAGATAGAACGACTAATAAATTCGAGCATTGCTCCAATGGTATGATCACTCCCTCACCGCAAACGTCCAGTTGACCGCTCAAGGAGGGCTTTTAGAGAAATAGGTCCCAAAGTAATCTCAACTCTTGGCTAAAAGATCATTGAAACAAGTGTTTATTGTCTGGGCTAGGTCTTTGAGGATAAGTCAGTCGGCACTCAAAAAAATTGCATAGGGTCAGAGTTTTCCAGTAAATTTAAACCGTATGAAGAACTTATACAATCATTGTATGCATGTTATAATGTCTTATTGTTTCTGTATTTCTTATAATAAAATTGTATTTCTAAATGATCAAGTATGTTTGATTTCTTTCTATAAGTGGTCATTCATGTCTATTTCTAGAAAGCATCCACATGATGAATTATTTGTTGCTTGACAAGTGAACTTTTTTGGTTTGTCCTTTTTGCTTCATTATTGCCGACGTGCACTAGTTCACAAAATCAGTTTTTGGAACGTTGAAAAAGGTCGTTTGAAACGTTTCACCTACCATTCCCTATGCAACTGTTTCAAAAGAAAAAAAACTTTAGAGAAAATTAACAAAATGGTACAAAAGTACAACAAAATTCCATTTTTTAGACATTTTTCTACCTTTTTCTCAAAATGGTCATGCTTAACTGCTCGACTGCTCAGCTCCACTACTTTTGCGCCACGTGTCTAAAAAGTAGTGGAGTTGAGCAGTCCGACTAACTGCTCGACTGCTCAACTCCACTACCTTTGGGACATGTGGCGCAAAAGTAGTGGAGTTGAGTAGTCGATCAGTTGAGCATGTCTCTTTTTGAAAAAAGTTAGAAAAGTGACCAAAAAATAGAATTGCTTGGTACTTTTGTACCATTTTGGTAATTTTCTCAAAACTTTATGGAGCAATCCAATAACCGTTCTCAAAGATTCCAAATATCCAATCTTTTAGAATGCTTTTCACCAGAAGAGTTCCATAAGGGAAGTGATTTGTAAATCATTTTTTTTTTGTCATACACCACTAAATTATGCATAGCAGTGTTGTACTGTGTGCATCACTGGTGTAATTTAGTGATGTATAACCTAAAAAATGGTGCACAAATCATCTCTCTTCCATAAACCATTTACTCCATTTTTTATAACACTTTCACAATAACTGTTCTAGTGGTACACCAATTTTCCACCAAAACCATTTCCGCAACAATCCTTTCCCACCAAAACAATTTATGCAGCAACCAATTTTCTGCACCGACCCATTCCCATGCAGGGGCGGTACCAAAACAGCTATCAAAAGGGGGCAAAAATCAAAAGTGCATACGAGGTCGGGTCATGTCAGTAACTCGAGCTTTGTTGCTATATGAAATTAATTTTACTTTGAATGAAAATAAACTTTTTGGTATATGTTTGCATGTGAAAACCAAAACAAAAAATTGATGATGATATGCCCGACATTTAGCACGTACTTATTTTTTCTGATCAATATTAACACAAGTAGAGTTGAAGGAAAAATAAAAATTTGGATAACAAAAAATTCACAAAAACTTATAGAGTAGCACAAGAATCGAATATTATATCTCCACAAAATTGCAAATGTCCTTAACCACTTGAGTATGATATAGCTATTTGATAAATTTTCACCATTATACTATTTACCCATTTATGAGGGCAAAATCAAAATCACTTATGATCTCAAGAAAATTGACATTACTCGAGTGAACTTTGTGAAGGTAGCAACCCACACTGCTCCCATTGTGGTATTGCCACTGTTCCCGCGGCTACCCAAATATATTGTTCCATTTCTGCATCGACCCATAACCCATTTTGTTCCGGAACCATTTCAAACAAAGCAAAAAACTTATAAACAACATCAAATTTAACTAACAATCCACAACACCAAATTCATCGATTACAACTAAACTTTGTCTAAAAGTTGATTAACCACATTCATCCATTACAACCAAACTTTTTCCAAAAACTAATTAACTAAGACATACATCATTGTTCAAAACACAAAAACTATATCCATACACCAAATATATACCTAAATGCTTTCTTTGCATGGTTGGCAACGAAGTTAATAAAATGGTTTACTCGTATCATGTACCATCTTATCCAATACTGACATGGGCATTGGGTTTCTCGTTGTGAAGTAAGAGTGTAGGAATTTATTAGTAAGAAAAAGAGAGTTAATTATTTCATCAAAGAGATGATTTATTGCAATAGACAAACACTTATACTTCCATTATCTGGGAAGCTATGTTGTATGACTATAAAAAAAAGTCGAGAATCCATTTCATGACATGGTACTGCATTCCCAAGTCTCTCTTTGTTGGTTACACTGTAATGAAATAACAAGCATACATTTCACATATGATAAAACACAAATATACATGGTGGTTTATATCGGTATAAATGATTTACCTTATGAAAAGCCCAATCTAAATTCACTTGACATGCCCTAAGAAAACAAGTGTTGAAGTTAAAAGAAATGAAGTACTGAATTTTGAATTGAATGTCAATATTAGAAAATCTTACACCAAGAAATAATCTAGGGTCTTCTTGTTTTTCTCGTCTTTATTATATAAATCCAAATTGTATCCCAATAATAAATAATGCCCAATGACCCTTACAAAATAGTTTTTTCTTTTTTCTTTTTTTTGGGTAAAAGGGTTACCCCGGTAAAATATACCTTTTAACCAATGCATGTATAATAAAAAGAATAAAACGAAAGAAAAATTTAAGTTTACGTACTCTTGATGATAAGGTAAAAGGAAAAATGATTTACTTTGCTGTATAAGTAATGTGTTGCAAGTAAGAGTCATGACAAGCCCACAGTTTTCTAAACATACACTTGATTGTAGATATGCTGGATTCAGAAACGCAATCCTACTGTTCTCTTTAGAAATCTCATACAAATAACTAAATGAAAATAATAAATTAAATAAACTCAATAACAATGAATAATAAATAAAAAATTTGGAATCATGATAAATATAAAATCAAAGAACTTACATGCACCACCAATGAATTATGGCCACGTCAAGCCAATATTTTGTCATCCATCCTATTAATGAGTTGGTGTCGGCTTGCTTCCAAAACTTCTCGTCACACATTCTGTCAGTCGATTCAACGTTAATGCTTGCATTCAAATTCTTACGGATCATGAAAAGACTCGCACACAATTGAAACTCAATTGGCCTTTTCTTCAAATACTTCATGCGGTTCGTTTTGTATGAGTTATGGCTTATTTGAGACGAAGTTTTAGCTCTACAACTTGTTTCTTTGTCCACCTACATTATTAAGGCATTGTAACTAAAAATGTGTCATACCTATACCTATAATATATATTTATATTCGTCGAGCGAGTATCATGCGTTGTAAAATGAAACGCCCCTTTCTAGATGATGCGTAGGGATTGCACCAGACTTTACCTCTCAAGGGATCTTGAGAAGCTTACAACCCCCACCAGGCAGTGTACCTGATCGATGTAGTATAGTATAATGAAAAGTACCGGGGGATTGATCGTTCAGCTAGGAATAGTGTCGCTAGGATTAGAAAACCTAAAGACTAGGTCTAGAGATGAAGGATGATTCTTTTTATATTTTTATATTTTATGTAAAGCAATTAAAAATCTCGGTTTTGAAGGAGTTGGGCGGAATTAGTTGCTAGTCAACTAACCCAATTACTAAGATGCAATCAAAATAAAATACTAAAAATGAAAACAAAACTAAATTAACTAGAGTTGTGCGCAATATATGGGAGAATTGTGTTTACTTAGATTTCACTACTCCCTAGATATCTTTTACATGTTAATTACTTGTTACAGTTGCGTGGATGACGGATTGTATTCCTTAATACCATTCATGGGGTGGCGTACTTACTTCCCCAATCCTATAAGCGCATACTTCACTCCTATGTCGAGCCGGCTAAGAAGCTCCTAACATGGGATCACTAGAATTTGCTCATGCATTAAATACAACCAATAAAACCTAGTACACATCGGTTCATGTTTCCTAAGACGTTCAAGCATGTTACACAATGGAGATCTGCCAGTTTTCTTAAGCCTAACATTGAAATCATTCATCCATTACAACCATAAACAAGTAATCAACATATAATTAACATCTAGGTTTCATTACATCTAAGCAAACACATGATAGATCTAGCCTAGCATGTTGAAATCAAGACAAGCATAAGATATATTCAAACAACACATAGACATATTGATTGAATTGAAAGAAGACTTATCTCAATTGAACATGAAAGGATTCAAGGGGTGAAAACCCTTGAAAATACTGTAAAATACGACCTAGGGTTTACCAAGTTCGGCCCTAGTATTCTCCACATAAGTTCCTCCCTAATGAATAAAAAATAGAAAACTATATATAGATTCTGATAGGTGACGGCGTCAAGAACAAATTTCTGACGCCATTATCTCGCCGCCAAATAGTTTCTCGGACTGCCTAGATCTGGGTATGACGCCGTCATGTGTACTCCTTATGCAGGCCATCACCAAAAATAGTCTTGACGCTCTTGTTGTGACACCTTCAGGTTTTCACTGGGTCGTCCTGGATTTTACTCCTGACGCCGTCACGATTTTCTTCTTGACGCCGTCAGGTATTGTTCTCAGCATGGAAAATTAAGTCTTTGCCGTTTTCTTCACTTTTATGCTCGAAAAACATCCGAATTGCTTCCTTTTCCAGAATTCACTCCTAAAGTACCTAAAATCACAAAAGGAATGATTTAGGGCAATATTTGATCAAATAAATTCAATTCCGGGCTTAAATGACCCCCTAAAAGTGGTTCATTTTTCACCTCATCATATACCCTTACACTTGAGATTTGCTTGTCCTCAAGCAAATGCGCTTTTATTCTAGTCAAAATACAAGTTAGGGGTCATTTAACACTAATATAAAAGTAATTACAACAAATAATCGTTCCACTAAAGACCAAAGACAAGCACGGAGGTCATATACTAGCACCTCACAAATAGTGTTTAGATACTCACATCTCTCGGGTGTAATAAAGTATATATCACAATATGGAAATGGAAAACATCTCTCACTACCTATCATAGCAAAATAGATTACCATAGGCTTGGGAAAGGATCAAAGCTCCACCACATGGCGTAAGCACCTAGGATAAACTATCAAAGAGGTCTTTTTAAGGGTTGTAACGTTAGGTGTAGGAATATGGAATACACGGTTTTGTTGGATATAGGTAGTCTTTACTGGTGGCGAATTAACAATCTTGGTTAATTACATGTACAATATGGCGTTGCTAAGCCAAGACTAGACTCGACTTAAGCTAATAAATGAAAAATAACAAAAATATAAAATAAACATAGAATGAAACGGGATGGTAGTCCGTATGTTTTTTTTTTTTTTTTTTTTTTTTTTTTCTATTTTTTTTATTATTATTTTTTTTTTGCATACACTCTTACCCTACCATCCGAAATAATACATCATAGGGATTGAAAATTCCCCTTACACTTGGATTTTTACATACTTTACAATAAACTAATCTAATGACTCAAATTAAGAAAATCAAAACACTTGGAGTACTTTTAAGATTAACGTACATACGGGGGTAATAAATGATGTTCTTTCCCATTACTCCATAAAACAAGTACTTTACCCATGAGTCCCAATCGTCCCAAAATAATATGTACAAGGATATGACTCGACTTAGCAACCATGTAATCAATTAGATAATTAACTTAGGGTTTAACAAATAACAATAATGCACTAAAGATGAGTGCATACACGGAAGGCTAAGGCGATTTGGGTGTACATTTAAGTGGGGTGTAACAAATTCTTCGTTTAAGTAAAACGCTTAAAGTTAGAAACGAAAAGATAGGCTCGGAGGGGTGTACTAGGGGTTTCGTGTACTAAAAATGAGTACAACGCTAAGGGTGTGGGAAAAATTAATTGACTTAACTAGCCAAGTAATATGACATAAATGGTCAAGTAATTATGATACGGGTTTAACACAAGGGTGATCCTAATGCCTCTTATCATGTAGTAAATCCTACTACACGAATGTAGTCTCACTAGCGGTCTCGGGATGCATCACTAACGCAAGTTTTAGAATCTAAATGCTACCGGTACACTCATAAGCACTAATAGTAAATGCTTTTCCTATCAAATCTAAAGGCGAACCTCACAAATTTGGGTGGAAAACTTTTCCTATCCATGAGATGCTTGCTATGGCTAAAGTTTCACTCCTAAATGTTGTAAAAAATTTTAAATTTGGCGCTAAAATTACACTAACAAGTATTTCTCATAGTTTTATTACACATCCACCATCAAACAAACAAACTCAAGCGAAAGTGTATCTGTAAGGTATCATCATTTTACCTTCCCCTTACACTTAGGATGAACATTGTCCCCAATGTTCAAGTAAATAACTAAAAGTGAAATAAGTAAAACAAATGAAATCAAATACTCCCCTGATTCGCTCGGTATGGATATTAAGGTGGCCAGGTTAGATCTTCCTCCAAGAAAATGAACAATCAAAGCTTCCCTTCCAGAATATAAATCATCTTCATGTCATACATAACCTGTAAAACCTGAGAAAATAGACAAGGCAACTTTGCATAAAATCGGCGGCAATCTACATATGCTAATAAATCATAGAAAACAAAATAAGATATAATGCTTGTGGAATGATGTTTGCAGATCTCCTGGAGATTATAAAACTAATAATTCAACAAAAACTTTAAGATTCCGTTAGAAAAACAAAACTGGTAAAATTTCCAGATTTTTACACGTGATGCCGTCAAGAGTAAAACTCGTGACGCCGTCAAAATTGACCTACATAAATTTTTATGTTAAGTTACCGGAAAATTTCTGGAAAAACTTCGTCCTACTTCCTTGAAAATCCTGCAAAACATCATTATGACTCGATACAAGCATTTGACTCTAACAAATACGAATATACATGTTCACTTAATATTGTGGAGAATCATGATCGGTTTTGTTTCTTTAAAAACATATTTGGGGTTTCCCCTTACACTTGTCTTTTGCGAAAATACCTTTGGATGAAGTTAAGATTAAGCCAAACAACAAAGTAAAGTATTTTCAACATTTTAGTTTTGAAACATGATCTACCAACAATAAAAATAAAGCATGCATACGGAAGCAAATAACAAACAAACAAACATAAAAATCACACAAAACATGGGTTGCCTCCCAAGAAGCGCTTTTCTTTATTTACGAGTCTTGTAGCTAGACTCAAGGTCATGGGTTACTACATGACCTCATTGTTGGTTTCACTCTCTAGGTCATCTCCTATATCGGTATCGCTTTCATAATGCAGGTATTTTGGGTCTTCGAACTCAAAGACATTTTTTCGATACTTAGACCCAAGGTTGCTAACACCCTTAAAGAACCCACATGATAAATCAGAAGTATCCTTACACCCTCTCCGAACATCTTCATCACATAAGATAAGTTGAGAACTTAGCCTATCAAGCCCGTCACAATCGATTTCCTTGAGATATTTTCTCTTGTATGGTGTTTGGTATAAAACCCTCCTAATTCCATCAGCGAAGGTCATGATTCTGTTCCGGTCATCAACTATTAAATTGGTGATTTTGCAAAAGGGTGCTCCGAAAACAACTTGTGACAACCTCGGGTCGACATAGTCTTCGATGTTGTCCACGATCGTAAATTCCATAGTGAATGCCATATTTCCTACGAACACCTGGATTTCATGATCTCTACCAACCACTTTCTCTGTCTTATAAATCATTCCCCATCTACATATGTTGTTATAGTGGAACAGGGACATAAAATTCTTAGGAAGGAATACGTTAATGTAGACATTATCGAAATACTTATGACCGATCATGCAGGGGATTTTGAGATTATTCAGATCACGCCTCCTTATCTTCCCCGATCCTCCATCCCTTGATCCATATGGATTCCCCTCAAGGGAAGGACGGTACTTGTACACCTCCTCATTACCCCTACGAAAAATTACCTTCTTGACACCATTGGTAAACAATGCACTACCATCCTTCTCATCAAGGATTACTCCCGATTGATTGATAAATGGTTTCCCTAGAACAAGGTTGGTTAATGTTAGATTAGTGACAGGGTTTATGTCATCGACCACGGTGAGGTCAATGTTGTAAACAAGTTCTCTCCAATCATGATAGATAAATCTTTTATTACCCTTGTGTTATTGATTCTCTCATACACCATGCGTTCAGGGAAGGCTTCGTGGTATAGGAAAAGGGTTATTATGTTGACGGGGAGGCTAGGATCTATATGACTATCGGTTAAGAGCTTTTTCCTAATAGTGCAGGAAATCTTGAAAACTTTAGAGTTGCTTTCCTTAGTCCTATCACTACTCCCACTCGTAATATCCTCCATTTTTCTCTCGGGTTCCTCTATAATAGATTTACCCAAAATGGCTGGATTTCTCGTATGCACTTCCGATCTCTCTTTCACCTCATCCGATTTGCTAGACTCTTGCATGGCGGACTGCTCGAATGAGTTGGTAGGGCTTTTGGCCAATTCGTGGTCCAACCTTGAGGTTTCATCTTTAGCTGTATGACCCATATTTCCAGTTTGTTGTTGGTTCAGGTTAGGTGTAGAAGCATATATCGTGGTGATAGTATTTACGTAATGGATCGGTCCTAGGGGATTGACAGGGTCTTTCACTTTTGGTGATAGATGTTTAAATAGCTTACTAGGACTTTTTATTTTCACAGGAGACGTTGGCTAATTCATGATGGTAACAGATTTGACCTCTTCAGCTTGAATCGGTTTATTAACAGCGTGCTCTTTGATAGCAGTTAACAGATTACAAATCTTGTTATTCATATCGGCTTGCTGTTGTCTAAATTTAGCCTCGAGCGTAGAGAGCTGCAATTCTTGAGATAGAATGAATTTTCGCAAGGCATCTTCACAGCTTTGCCTAGGAGTGCTCTATGATGGAAAATGCTCGGACCATTTGAGTGGGGACGAGTCATTGAAGGATACGCTTCGCGTTTGGTACCTTCTGAAACTAGGTTTATCCTTCCATCCCTCATAGGCCTCGTCAGAATTTCGAGGGCCTCGACCAACGTGTGACGATGTGAATTCGTTATAAGTGCGTTTTGGAAGCTCCATGCAGTTATGAGTTTCGTGAGGTCCATTACACAATTTACATGCAGAAGCGATTCTGATCACTTGGCTTGAAGGCTTTTGAGTTTCGTAAGATTTCATGAGAGACTTGACTCGACCTTCAAGTTCCATGATCCTACGGTCGGGAGTGCTGGAATTGTTCGAAGGCAAAGATATTGCCTTGACCGTTTTGTCCAAATCACGGGGATCATTCCAACTTTCGTTGTCATAGAGAGCAAGATCTTCTATGAGTTCCCATGATTGTTCCGCACTTAGATCACGTAGCTTACCACCGGCCGATTGGTCAATGGCTCGCCTTGTGGAGAGATCGATATGGTCATAGAAGATTTGGACTTAGAGCCAAAGATCTATGCCATGATGAGGGACCTTTTGGAGTAAGTCCTTGAAACGAGTCCATGCTTCATATAGAGTTTCATTTTGACGTTGTTGGAACACCAAGATGTCATTTCTAAGCTAGGTAGTTCTCCCTGGTGGGAAAAATTAAGCAAGGAAACGAGTGGTGAGATCATCCCATGAGGTGATGGATCCCGCAGGTAAACGCTCAAGCCATTGACTAGTTTGATCACGTAGAGAGAATTGGAATAGGCATAATTGGGTTGACTCTCTAGTTGTAACATCAAGGTCTATAGAATCTACGATTTTAAGGAAGTCCTTAAGATGTTGATTTGGATCTTCAGAACGAAGTCCATGGAATGCACATCCAGTCCATGGAATGCACATCCGCTTTGCACCAACCGGATGGTGTCGGATCGCAAGGGGGTCACATTGGCTCCTTGGGTGAGTTCAATGGTGTTTCGATAGCCTTGGTGGCTAGGTCGGGAATACTCTCCTAGGGTTCGGGGCCTAAGAGGTTGATTAGCTAGTGGTGAGTTTTGTTGTGGTGGGATGATGGGTTCAAAGATGTTACCATCGTCCATGATGTCGGATGGCGAAGAGTTACGAACAAAAACACGAAGAAATAAGATAGACTAAAGAGAACCTAAAAATAAAAATAAAATCTTACTAGAAAGGAATCTAGCAAGTAGACCTAATAAAAAGAGATTCTAACCTAGACAATAACTATTCCCCGGGCTGCGGCGCCAAAAACTTGATGCGTAGGGATTGCACCAGGCTTTACCTCTCAAGGGATCTTGAGAAGTTTAAAACCCCCACCAGGCAGTGTACCTGATCGATGTAGTATAGTATAATGACAAGTACCAGGGGATTGATCGTTCAGCTAGGAATAGTGTCGCTAGGATTAGAAAACCTAAAGACTAGGTCTAGAGATGAGGGATGATTCTTTTTATATTTTTATATTTTATGTAAAGCAATTAAAAATCTTGGTTTTGAAGGAGTTGGGCGGAATTAGTTGCTAGTCAACTAACCCAATTACTAAGATGCATTCAAAATAAAATACTAAAAATGAAAACAAAACTAAATTAACTAGAGTTGTGAGCAATATATGGGAGAATTGTGTTTACTTAGATTTCACTACTCCCTAGATATCTTTTACTTGTTACAGTTGCGTGGATGACGGATTGTATTCCTTAATACCATTCATGGGGTGGCGTACTTACTTCCCCAATCCTATAAGCGCCTACTTCACTCCTATGTCGAGCCTGCTAAGAAGCTCCTAACATGGGATCACTAGAATTTGCACATGCATTAAATACAATCAATAAAACCTAGTACACACCGGTTCATGTTTCCTAAGACATTCAAGCATGTTACACAATGGAGATCTGCCAGTTTTCTTAAGCCTAACATTGAAATCATTCATCCATTACAACCATAAACAAGTAATCAACATATAATTAACATCTAGGTTTCATTACATCTATGCAAACACATGATAGATCTAGCCTAGCATGTTGAAATCAAGACAAGCATAAGATATATTCAAACAACACATAGACATATTGATTGAATTGAAAGAAGACTTATCTCAATTGAACATGAAAGGATTCAAGGGGTGAAAACCCTTGAAAATACTGTAAAATACAACCTAGGGTTTACCAAATTTGGCCTTAGTATTCTCCACATAAGTTCCTCCCTAATGAATGAAAAATAGAAAACTATATATAGATTCTGATAGGTGACGGCGTCAAGAACAAATTTCTGACGCCGTCATCTCCCCGCCAAATAGTTTCTTGGACTGCCTAGATCTTGGTCAGACGCCGTCATGTGTACTCCTTATGCAGGCCGTCACCAAAAATTGTCTTGACGCCCTTGCTTTGATGCTTTCAGTGCAGATTCCCAGGATTACACATTTTTACACTTGACCCAAAGCACATTTAACATCAATGATGTGTTTTTTTAGGTCTATAATAAACAACCAAGTTTTAAATTTATTTATTGCCGAACTAACCTATAGACTCTAAACACTAACGAGCAGTGTACCCGATCAATGTAGATAGTTTCTAGGTAAGCAAGGGTAGTTCACTAGGAGTGAAGCTAAAGTGATCTAAAGGTATTTATACTAATCTAACTAAACCAAACTTTCCTAACCTAGAAAGCAATTAAAGATTAAAAGGGGTTTAGCCTGAGAGACTAGCACGAATGTTATGTTTTCTAATTATCCTAATTGCGAGAAAATAAATAATATTTAAACTGAAGGTAAGGATGAATGCAATGATAGAAGAATGGGTTAGCCAAGTCTAATTCATCTTATAGTTATACATGTGCTAATGTCTACTTGTTTTCAAAAGCCTAAAGTTTCGTATTACTATAGGCCGGTTACTAAGCCAAATAATGGAGGAGCATTGACATCTAAGCTTTCTGTCTAATTAAATACAGGTTCTCCAACGGTTAATGTAGGTTTTACTTGTAACGAACCTACTACTGATCCTATTAGTAGTACGGCTCCTCCTCGGGTTAACCTAGGTAAGAATAATAATTGGGTGGAGGATATAAACCTTGTTGATTTGAAGAACAATTTTGATGTTCTTAAGGAAAAAGATTCGGTTTTGGAACCTGGTGATTGGCACTACGAGTACTCCTGGAGTTATTTCTAGTTCTTCCAAAACTACTTCTCTATCGCCAATGAAGAACACTCCTATTGTTGAGAAAATTGGGAAGCTTAAAAAGCTTATTATTGACGGGAAAGCCACCCTTGTGGATGATAATGGTAAACCTATTCCAGTGGCTGATAGTAAAAGGAAGGGCAACCCATTATCTAAGGTGGGTGAAGTGGTTGATTCTAATAGTGATGATGAGGTGTTTGAGCCAAATGACCCAATGGAAAGTTACTTTTCATCACCAGGAGGACATAACGAGCTTGAAGACTATCTTTTTGATGATTATGCGGCCCAGGTCTATGACTTACCGGGGCAATTTGAGTAATTTAACAATCAGTTTGATTTCAAGCTTCAAGGCCGTTCGAGGAAGTAATATTTTATTTGGATTTGTTTATTTGTTTTGCATGCCTTTTTATGTTTTTAGTGGTTGTTCTAGTTGTTGGTAGCTAGTTGTTCATTTATGGCATGTCATAAATGTTCTAGTGGTTGTTCAAGCGGTTGCTTACTTGCTAGAGGTTAATGTGGCATTTCAGCCACATTCCATTGTACTTTAAACGGCTTTTTGGATAATATATTTTACCAGGGTGGAAGTTCCCTTTTACCCAAAAAATGTCTACTTGTTTTTATTTCATTCAACTGTTAAGGTGTAGATCCAATTACTAAACCCTGTCACGATTTAATAACTTGCTATTCGGAGCGGGAAATCGGCCAAGATCATAGTGACCTATCTAACATCAATACTAACTTATTGCTTTATGCCATCTAACCTAGTTCAGCATTACGCGCTACTAGTCCTATTAGGTTGTAGATACATTCCATTTGTGCAATAAAATGATTCCTAATAAAGATTCGGGTTAACACACATATGATTCAACCAAAGCAATCACTATTGCAGGAGATAAATTACATCAATTAAAATCTTAAAGATCATCACCTAGTTACATAGACTTCTACTAGTAATAAGCAATAAACGAGTTTCTATCAATAAGCACCCAATCCAATAACAAAGTAAATCAAGAACAAAAACATATAAAAAAAGTAAATAGACTTCATAAACTTGGCTAACACCTAAGGGTGTTAGCCCATAATCTCTGTAACAATACACAATGTTTGAATCATAGCATAAAAGATAGAATTCATAATGAAAGCTACACTTTAACTGGATGATTAAACAATTGAATACGCTTCGGATGTTCTTCGTAGATGAATGGGTCTTCAAGGAGGGTTTTTCTGCTGTTTGGGGGTGTTTTGATCGTCTGGGAATGACCCCAAGGGTCTCCAATGATACCCTAATTTGTTATTGAGTCTTCTATTTATTATTTCTGAAATCGGGGTCGATACGGAGCATCTAGAGGGTTTGATGCGCCTTATTTATAATTAAACGTAGCCTCCAAGTCTGAAACTGACCCGATATGGCACATCTAGAATTCTGATACGTAGCATCACAAAATACGGAGCATCTAAATAACTAATGTACCGTATCTCCTTCAGAATCAGATAGATCTCCTTTTTATCTTTCTGTGGCCGCTTGAACGGACTAAAATGGAGTCCGGATGAATTTTACGGCCAAAATACGAAAGCATCTTCGAGTGTCGACATGTAATCGTTTACTTCTTCATTAAGCTTCTAATCTTCACTTGATTTCTCGGTAAAGATTGTATATGGCCTATACGGTGCATCGGATTGGTTCGATACGGCGTATCAAGGTAACTTCACGTGGGATCCAAGATTATAATATTCACGAATATTCGTACACCGCCTATAGATGCGACGTAACTTCTTTCTTCATGCGGCGCATTGTCTTCAGCATCTTGGATAATTCTGGTGAAGTCTTGAGATTGATACACCACATATTAGGAACTTCATTCGGCTCATCTGGAGTAGGATTGTCAGATCTTCTTCATTGACCAAGGTTTTATATGCAGCGCATGGGATAAATCCATGCGGCACATGCTTCAAAGTCAGGCAATGGTCTTCATAATCGTCTAAGTATTGGTATATGGCGTATCTGTCTAGAATGATACAACATATCTCCCTTCAGTTCAGTAGACTTTCCAATTTGATCCATTTTGCTATATTTTACGTAAAAAATAGCTAACTTTCACCAAACGCTTGTTTATAACTGAGAATTACAAAAGTAAATGATTAAGTATCAATTCTCATATAAAATAATATAAAACAAGCGAATAACATAGGATAAATGATGCCAATAAAATGTACTTATTTGATGTCATCAAATATCCCTTCACTTGAACATTACTTGTCCCCAAGTAAACATTAAATTTAAACTTATGAAAATGTATCCTAAACATGGTCTAGGAATTTTTATAGTTTAAGCATTCATTCGTTATAATCATAATTGCACAACCAAACACCTCACTAAGTAGGAAAATGAAATCATTCAAATCACTCAACTAATCTATGTGGTAACATTTTAGTAATTCGCTCAATCGCTCGGTCGTGACGAATATTCTATCATAAGCTTCGAAAAGATACACATCTCCACCACTAGAGCTAAGGAGTGACAAGTCTAAAGCGGTAAATTGGGTTATGATAAGGCTTAATAGTTAAACTGGGCTTATGTTCAAACATCTCCTACACAAACTTAGTAGATCGCAGGAGCGAGCCCTCGATTCCACAAACAACGGATGGTCACTAGTGTGCTTCCTAGTTCGCTGGTGCGTTATTTGCATAACGGATGGTCACCAAAATACACACTAGATCGCTGACGCGTCATTTGATTAGTCTAAAACACGGATGCTCACCACCTCATTCATGCACTTGATATTCTCACTAAGCTATTATTATATCTGGATGCTCGAAAGCTAACAACGAATATAATAATTTGGTAATGGGTATGGATACTATTTGGGAAATACATAAATTGGTGTAAAATAAAAAATAAACAAAACAAATTAGATTAAATCCTATGTGTGGTAAATTACTTTCCAAACCATCCCATGAATAAGACACATATCATTGACTAACTCATGCTTTAACACGAAAACTCACGCTTTACAAGGTAGACATGAATCAGACTAAAAAATATCTTAATCAAAAAATAAACCTTAGTTCGCGTTCCTATAACGGCCAACTCCCTTGCAATCCATAAATATATTACAACAAATAGTGGTGATATCAACCACTTATACATAACATACATCGTTGGTTTATAACACGTACCAACAAATAATCGATTATCTCAAAATATAATCGGTTAAGTTTAGACAAGCTGATTATCTCGCAATCTCTCTCTTTTTTTTTTCATAACAAATAAAAACACTAATGGTGTAAAATTTCACCACTTCACCATCATAATAAATCTGGATATTTTTTCTATATACTTCATAACTTCAGATATTAAAATAATAGTGAAATTAGTAAACACATGTAAATTAAAAATACACAATATTTACATTCACTCTAATTGCATTGTGCAATTCCTGACCTAACCAAAGATAATAATTTACGCACACGAACATTGGAAATGCAGGGAATACACACTTTTACCAAAAGCAACTAACCACGGACTTAAATCTACAGGGTAGGCTAAGGTGTAAGGGTGTAACGAAATATTTAAATTGGTGTAAGAAACGAAAGGAATGACTCTGAGGGTTTTTTTTGGGGGTATCTTACTCTAAAAATGAGAGTAACAAAAGGGTTTATATGGGGATTAACTAACCATTTTAGTTAGTTAATAACACATAACATATATAGGCTTTTAGGGTGTAATCCTAAAAATTTACCTAGTTAGACAAGTCACTCCAGTTATATAAACAATACTTATTATTGTGGTCTCTAGTAGTATACAAGCCAAGTTCTAAATTTTACTACAAGTCACCGGCACACTCATATGTTTGTGAAATTTGGGTAAAATATTAGGAAACAGAATTGGCTTAGTTATCACAATTTGGAAATAATGGTTATGTGTGCGGTCATGCCAATTTGATTTCACAAAAACAGGCCAGAAAAAATTTAAATTTAAGCATATTTTTGAAAAATAAGGACAAGTAAACGTTCTAATTCTCCATCCCCCCACTTAAGATAAACAACACCCGCGTTGTTTAATTTGAAATTAAAAACATGAAATTAAAAGAGTTAGAACGGAAAACTCCGCTGAGATTTGCTCGGTATGATCCTCCATGGAAAGAGTGCGAGCATATGAAAAGAGGGAGTCCATCAAAATCTCCAATCATCTAG
The DNA here is from genome assembly GCA_030686995.1 of Artemisia argyi. Taxonomy (NCBI): domain Eukaryota; kingdom Viridiplantae; phylum Streptophyta; class Magnoliopsida; order Asterales; family Asteraceae; genus Artemisia; species Artemisia argyi. The sequence goes on from CM060676.1 coordinate 19,288,845, forward strand.
ACCTGTAAAAATATAGAGACCATAGAAAAAGAAACTCGAGAACATCTCATTAATTATCGGTTAGAAAAAAATACAGGCAGAGTGTCGATACGCCGTATCCATGGAATATTGGATACGCCGCATCAACTGCATATAGGAAATATTAAAGTGTACGTTAGGAGGTAATACGCGATATCCATTAACAGTGAATACGCCGTATCGACCAACTGACAGAAACATAAAAAATTAAAATATACGAAAAACAAAATAAAGGATAAGCATGGGTTGCCTCCCACGAAGCGCTTGTTTTTGTTAGAGTCACGAGCCTGACTCCAACCTTATTTACTGTGTAATAGGGTGTTGTTCCTCCCACTTAGAATCAAGTGCGGGTGATAATAGCAATAAACTCTATAAGAGTGGAAATTTGCTACTAGATATGGAAGAAATATGTAGAGTTAACACCTTGGCAATATTCTGACACTTTTCTTAACCTTACCTGGTTTGGTTGATATCTGATTATTGCTCAAGGCTCTTTCCTCTTCAAGTATAATATATTCTTTCATAGTAATATCCTGATTGTCCATCTTCCTTATTACTTGAAAGATAAACAACTAAAAACAGCAGTATACGAAACAAAATAAAACCTAAACTAATAAAAAATAAATAAACACAAAAAAAATAAAAAAACAAAAAATATTTTTGAGTCACAGAAGATCGATACGCCGTAGCCAACAGACAATGGATACGCCGCATACGACACAAGTTAATACGTCGTATCCAATAGACAATGGATACGACGTATTAGCTTCCTACAATAGATTTTTTAGAGTATTTTGAAACTAAAAATCACACAAACTAAAAAAAATGGCCACAGAACGTCAATATGCCGTATTCAAAGACAAGAATGCGTCGTATTGAGATTAAACAGATACGTCGTATTCACAGACAAGAATATGCTGTATTGCCTTTCTGAGACAGAAACACTGAAACAGAAAAACACACAAACTAACAAAAGCAAATAAAACTAAAATACCAATAAATCAAATTAAGTAATTACTCCCCGGCAGTGGCGCCAAAAACTTGATGTGTTTTTTAGGTCTATAATAAACTACCAAGTTTTAAATTTATTTATTGCCGAACTAACCTATAGATTCTATACACTAACGACCAGCGTACCTGATCAATGTAGATAGTTTCTAGGTAAGCAAGGGTCGTTCACTAGGAGTGAAGCTAAAGTGATCTAAAGGTATTTATACTAATCTAACTACACTAAACTATCCTAACCTAGAAAGCAATTAAAGATTAAAGGGGGTTTAACTTGAGAGACTAGGACGAGTTTTATGTTTCTAATTATCCTAATTGCGAGAAAATAAATAATATTTAAACTAAAGGTAAGGATGAATGCAATGATAGAAGAACGGTTAAGCCAAGTCTAATTCATCTTATAGTTATACATGTGCTAACAACCCCCACCAGGCAGTGTACCTGATCGTTGTAGTATAGTATAGTGACAAGTACCGGGGGATTGATCGTTCAGCTTAGGAATAGTGTCGCTAGGATTAGAAAACCTAAATACTAGTTCTAAAGGTGAGGGATGATTATTTTTGTATTTTATATTTTTTGAAAAGCAATTAAAAATCTCGGGTTTGAAGGATTTGGGCAGAATTAGTTGCTAATCAACTAACCCAATACTAAAGATGCAATCAAAATAAAATACTAGAAATGAAAATAAACTAAATTATACTAAAGTTGTGAGCAATAAGTGGAGAAAATGTGTTTACTTAGATTTCACTACTCCCTAGACATCTTTTACACGTTAATTACTTGTTATAATTGCATGGATGACGGATCGTATTCCTTAATACCATTCATGGGGTGGCACACTTAACTCCTCAATTCTATGAGCTCTTATCTCCTCCTATACCATGCCCAGCACAACTATAGGGATTGTAAACAGTGGCTCATGCATTAAATACAACCAATAAAGACCTAGTGTGCGTCGGTTCATGTTTCTTAAGACGTTCAAGCATGTTACCAATTGGAGATCTGCCAGTTTTCTTAAGCCTAACATATAAATCATTCATCCAAGACAAGTATAAACAAGTAATCAACACATAATTAACATCTAGGTTTCATTAGATCCAAGCAAACACAAGATAGATCTAGCCTAGCATGATGGAATTAAGACAAGAACAAGATATAGACAACCAACACATAGACATATTGATTGAATTAAAAGAACACTTCTCAATTACACATGAAAGGTATCAAGGGCTTGGAACCCTTGAAAAACCTATAAATATCGCACCAAGTTCGTACTTAGGGTTTCTCCAAAACTTCTCTCTCTTTAAACGTAAAAATTAGAAAACTATATATAGGAAAAGGGGTCTGACGGCGTCAAGACCAACCTTGTGACGCCGTCACCTCGCCGCCAAAACTATTCTCAGACTGCCTTGATCTACATTTGACGCCGTCAAGTGATAATCATTTCCAGGCCGTCATGACTTTTACTCTTGACGCCCTACTTCGTGACGCCGTCAAATCTTTACTGGATCGTCATGGAATTTTGGTCTTGACGCCGTCAGGGTGTTACTCTTGACGCCGTCACCTACTGTTCCCAGCATGGAAAATTAAGACTTTGGCGTTTTCTTCACTTTTATGCTCCAAAAACGTCCGAATTGCTTCCTTTTCCAGATTTCACACCCAAAGTACCTAAAATCACAAAAGGAACGATTTAGGGAAATATTTGATCAAATAAACTCAATTCCGGGCTTAAATGACCCCCTAAAAACGGATCATTTTTCGTCTCATCATTAAGTCGAGTCAAGTCTTTGCTTAGCAACGCGACATTGTACACGTAATTGACCAAGATGATTAACTCGCCACCAGTAAAGATTGCCTTTATCCAACAAAACCGTGTTTATCATATCCCTACACCTCACGTTACAACCCTTTAAAAGACCTCTTTGATAGTTTATCCTCGGTGCTTACGCCAAGTGGTGGAGGTTTAATCCTTTCCCAAGCCTATGCTAATCTATGTGCTATGACAGGTAGTGAGAGATATTTTTCGTTTTTATACTGTGATATATACTTTTATTACACCCGAGAGATGTGAGTATCTAAACACTGTTTGTGAGGTGCTAGTGCATAATTTCCATGCTTGTTTTGGTTGAAGTGGAATGATTATTTGTTGTAATTACTTTTATATTAGTGTTAAATGACCCCTAGCTTGTATTTTGATTAGAATAAAAGCTCATTTTCTTAAGGACAAGCAAATCTCAAGTGTAAGGGTATTTGATGAGGCGAAAAGTGTTACACTTTTAGGGGGTCATTTAAGCCCTACGTCGTGATTATTTGGTCAAAGATTGCCTCAAATTGTTCCTTTTGTCATTTTAGGTACTTTGGAGAAGAAATCTGGAAAAGGAAGCATTTTGGATGTTTTTGGAGGGAAAAGTGAAGAAAACAGCAAGGTCTCCAAAATCAAGCTGGAAATAGTACCTGACGGCATCATGCTTTGCATGTGACGGCGTCATGTGTTGGCAAAGAGGTGGATATAAATTTTACACGAGACATGCCAGAATGTTTTTGGGATTTAAAGAGTGACGGCGTCATGCTTTGGGATGCCAAGGCCGTCAAGAGCAATTTTACACGTGATGGCCATATGATGAATTACAAGTGACGGCGTCAGAATTGGATCTAGGCAATCCGTTAAGAGTATTGGCGGCTAGTTGACGGCGTCAGATTTACAACCTGACACCGTCAGATGTGTAATCTCTATATATAGTTCTCTAATTTTCATTCATTAAGAGAGAACTTTTGGAGGAACTTTACCACAAACTCTAGGTCGAATTTTCACCTTCTTGTAAGGGTTTCAAACCCTTCTTTCATCCATGTTTGAGTAAAGATAAGTCTTCTAATAATCATTCAATATGTCTATGAGTTGTTTGATTCTATCTTATGCTTGTCTTTGCTTTAACATGCTAGGCTAGGTTTGTTTGTGTTTGCTTAGATGTAATGAAACCTAGCTATTGATTATTGGTTGATAGTTGGTTATTAGTTGTTGTGGATGAATGATTTCGTTGTTAGGCTTAAGAAAACTGGCTAATTTCCAATTGGTAACTTGCTTGAACATCTTAAGAAACATGAATCGGATGTGTACTACGATTTTAATGGTTGTATTTAATGCATGGGTGACTACTACGGAGGCCATGTTAGGAGCTAGTTTTCGGCTCGACATAGGAAGAGGTAGAAGCTTATAGAGTTGGGGAAGATCGTACACGGCCCCATGAATGGTATTAAGGAATATAACCTGTCATCCACGCAATTGTAACAAACTATTCAATTAATGAAAGATAGCTAGGGAGTAGTGAAATCTAAGTAAACACGTTTCTCTCATTATTGTTTTTCTCAACATTTACTTTCTTGTTATTTTATTTTTATTGCATTTGTAGTTAATTGGGTTATTTGACTAGCAACTAATTCCGCCCACTCTTCGAATACCCGAGGTTTTTACTTGCTTTCCATAAAATCTGAAAATACTAAAAGAATCATCCCTAACCTCTAGACCTAGTTTAATTAAGTTTTAATCCTAACGAACACTATTCCCCAAGTAGAATGATCAATCCCCCGGTACTTGCCACTATACTATACTACATCGGTAAGGTACACTACCTGGTGGGGATTGCAAGCTTCTCGAGATCCCTAGAGAGGTAAAACCTTTTGCGTAGGCGCAATCCCACGCATAAAAAACATATAAAAAAAACTAAATAGACTTCATAAACTTAGCTAACACCTAAGGGTGTTAGCCCATAATCTCTGTAACAATACACAATGTTTGAATCATAGCATAAAATATAGAATCCATAATGAAAGCTGTACCATGTGTTATTTAGTGGTACCATCCTCCTGTAATGGTCAGATTTTCATTTCCTATAAATATCACCTCACTTTCCAGTTTTTGGTCATCCTTTTACACACTAAACTTTCTGTATTCCATCCTCCTTTTCTAGATACACTTATTAGATCTTTAGTTAGTTTTCTTTAGTTTAAAGAGTGATTCTTTCATCCAACCAAAGATCACCTACATTCCTCTACTAGTCAAGAGAAGAACACAAGGTGTCAAGAAGACACAAAGTGTTAGAGTCTTTGAGTAGTGCACTTGCATTACCTATTGTTTGCTTGATTGTATCTTGATATACATCAAGTGTTGTAATCTTGTATTTGCTATCTTGTGTGGATCATTGTGATAGTGTTGAGATTGTAGGGATCTCTTGTAGCTAGTGTGTATGAGTGTTGATCAAGTGGATCAAGCTAGATTGAGTTGATTGTGAGGATTGTGTGAGGATCGTGTGAAAGGTTATGATCGGGTAGATCGTGTGAGAAGTTTAGATCATGTGGATCGTGGTAGATTGGTACTAGCTAAGATTAGTACTCGACATCTAGCTTAGTGTCGGAAAATAGCGTAAGCGACGTTGTACGGTTTTCTCCGCCTGAAGGGAGGTTGTTGACATAGTGCTTATAACTCTCGAGTTGGATACTCGGGGAGTGGAGTAGGGCGAAGAAGAGCTTTATGACTGAACCACTATAAATCACTTTTCTCGGTTTGATCATTCCATCTCTATCTCTTTATTTATCTTTATCAATTATTAGTGTTAGCTTAAGGTTGTGTTCATATTGGTGTTGGTTGATTTCATCAAATACGAATCAAAGTTTTTCACAAAGTAAACTTTTATAACTAGACTAAAAGTTGGTAAACTATTTAACCCCCCTTCTAGTTTCCCACAAGATCTTTCCATAACTCTCTTCTATCTTTCCCTTTGTTTGCTGCATAAATGAATGTGCAATAAAGAACTTGTTGTGTACTCAGAACTTCAATCAAATACAACATGGCTTGAGATGGAGTATGAATAAGTGAACATCTAACATTACTGCCATCCCAATTCCCAACCCACTGCCATCCCAACCCACTGCAATCCTGCATCCTTTCATACTCAAGTGAATGTTACTTTGCCACTTCCAACTCCCAAAAACATTAGTGTATACTTTGTCAATTCTGTTTTTCTTCATGATAGTTTCTAAAATAGCACAAATACCCAGTTTCTCATTCCAAATTAAATTCTTCACCTCAGTTTGCTTAGAGATTGTTCCTAAACCTCTAATATTCCAAGCTGCTATCTTGAGATCATTCATTGAGGATTTGTGAAAATACCATTACCCCTCCCTGATACTTCATTGTCAGTCATAAAACTAGCCATTTTAGACTTATCTGCATAAACTTCCTTCACATTCAATATTCCTTTATCATGATTATTATCCTTTCCATACTTTGCTTCCTAACTTTCTTTGAAAAACCTTCTCATCTTATGACTCCATTTATCAGTTATTTCAAGAGCAGGTTGCACTTTGTTGGATACAAAATCAGTCACTATTTCTTTATCCTTCACATTCAGATTATCTCCATTCTCCTGATCATGATTCACTTCTTGTTCACCATCTTGATTAGTTAGTGCAGAGTATCTATTTGCAGTTGTTGTTACAGCTTGCACAACTTCTTTATCAACATTCCATGCTTTCCTTTGTGTTGCTTGTGGTGCTTTATTTTGTTCACTAGTCTTGTCAATACTGACATTTTGTTTCACAACAGGTATATATTTCTTTTGAGGTACAATAACTTTTAGTTGTGATACATGCTTTTGTTCCTTATTTTGATTACCTTTCTTGGTGTTAACTTATGTGAATCCTTCCTCATTCTTTTGACTCTCTTTCACTTGTTCCCCTGTTCTATCCCATTTCAAACACTTTTCAAATGAATGCCCAAAAACATTACAGCAAGTGCATAATGGTGGAGCCCAATCATATTTAACATTCACAAACTTGCTTCCAGCCACTTTACTTTCACTATTCTTATACACAATCTCAATCTGACTAGGTAATCCTTTAGTAGCATCAACTTCCACTAGCACTCTAGCAAAACCAGTACTACTAGCTCCTTTATTGCACACAGTAGTTGTTACAACATCCATAATCAAGGGGTTCCAAGTCTACTAGCCACTGCACTTACACCTCTTGTACTCCAAGCTTCTAAAGGCAACTTTTTAAATTTGACCCATAATGGCAACACTTTAGGCTTAGTCCTATCCAAACACACAGATGGATCCCAATTTTGTATAAACATAGGTTTACCATTTACCATCCATGGTCCATTCTCAATCACAGATTTAACCCCAATATCATCTCTAAAATTAAACAAGAAAACACCATTTCCATTAGGTAGAATGTTTTTGAGTCCAAATTTTCCCCACATCCTATACAGATTATCGTTCAATTCAACCACAGACATTCTATACCTAACAAAGAAACCACATACAGTAAACTCCCACTTCTTACTACCTTCCATCACAGTCACCTCATCAAAGACAACAACCTCTTACCCCTCACATATTTTAGTTGGAATGAGCATTAATTTTTTATCCAAAATATGAGCAGATGCAACATTAGCATATGTAATCTTACTAGCATTAGTATGAACATGATTAACATCACTAGCAATCTTAGAAGATGGTGTATTTATAGTGCATGTATCCACAGGCAGATGTTCCAATTCAATATCCTTTTCCATCACATAGTCACTCTCATTACCACAATCATTCTTTGCACAACTTTCCCTTACAGGTATCCTTATCCTTCTCACAATCCACATTGCTATCCTTACCAATCATTTCCATATCATTAGAAGCCATTACATTCACTTTTGGTGTACTTGTAACCTTCCCTGATTCATCCACTTGACCTAACATTTCTCCATTATCCCCTGCATCACTCCTCCCGCAGCTTTATCCATCTTTCCTAATTCATAACTGTAAGTCCTATTTTCAAAACACTCATCCCCATCCACAGTATTCACATCATTTCTCTTCTTACTATTCAATTTACATACAGTATCCTTTAACCTATTAGGAAGACGAGTCTTCCTTTTAGAATGTCTACCTTTAGTCGACATATTATCAACCAATTGTACACAAATGATCAATTAAACACATAAGGATATAACCAGAATATCAACGATCAACTAAGAAGGTTCAACAATAATCTCGATACACAACAGGAAAAAATAAATATGAAAGGATGACACTTGATTGATGCTAAACCGTCAACTTATATTGACCAAAGAATGGTAAACAAAGTCAAATAGCCTAGACCAATGCTTCCGGGTAATAAAGGGTATCACCAGGTCGTTATGTCCCGACGAGGTGTGGATTGTACTTTAGCGTACTTGTGATCGGGTGATTATTCACAGAAAAGGGTTGTGATAAGAATTATTTGAGAATTATGAAATTAAATAGCTTAGGAAAGCTATGTGATTGATTACTGGTATTTAGATTAAGAAGATTTGAGCTAAAACCTGAAAACGTATGTTTTAATTAAAAACGTACGCAGACGAACGAAACAAAAAGTACAACTGATGGACGGAAAGGGTTACAAGTGTAAAATTATTATTTTTACAATCCTAATAAATAAAGAAAATTTTAAGAAAAAGAAAAACTATTTTTACACTATTTAATTATTAATTATTAATTAACTACTAATTATCTATTTATTAACTAATTAAACTAATTAGAATTATTAAAAATACTAAAAAGGCTTAGAAAATTAAGGAAAATTTTACAAATCTAATTAACCATCATGGGAATCCTAAAATATTATAAAAAGTTGATTTTATGTATTTTTAAACAAATTTACTAATAATTAATCTAATTATTAATTAGTTACCAATTAAACTAATTAAATTAAAAAAAATAGAAAATGAACAGTACAAATTCTAGAAAAATTTATAAAAATGTTTTAACTTAAATAAAAGTTATAAAAATTATAAAAACTAGGTTATACTTTATAAAATCTAATTATGCTATTTAATTACTTAATATTAATTAATAATTAATTAAACTAAAATTAATTCTAAAAACCACAAAAAGACAAAATAAAAATCTGGAAAAATTTCTAGAATTACTTTAACCTAAAAGAGAATTAATAAAAATATAAAAATAATATATTGCTTATAAATAAGCTAAAAAGAATATTAAAATGATAAATCCTATTAAATAGAAGCTATCACTACAATTAAAGTTGGTTTTTGCGGTTTTTTCTTTTTCCAAACTAATTATACACTAAAAACAAACACTTTTTATGAAAACACTTTTTACACAAATAAAAAATAAGCACTTTGAGTGCTTATTCACCCAAACAGTTGACTTTTGTTGACTGTGGAGGAAATTAAGCTCAAATGGAGAGTGTGGGGTCCACAATGATAAACTTTGGTTTCTCTGAGTTGTAAGATCAATAATAAGCAAGATTATACCAAATAAGTGGCTTGAATAAGCCACAAAACACAAACAAGCACTTGCTTATTACTATTCTGAGCCAGAATGGGGACAGAAATGGGAAGCCAAATTAAGTGGGGTCCACAGGTCAAATGGTCAAACTATTGATCAACCCTTAATCCCTGGTAGGAGGGGGGTTGGGAGAACTCAAGTGTGAGGTGTGGGACCCACTGGGTTAACCACAAATGACCACCAAAGGTGACTGAGTAAGATGGGTCTGAGTGCACAGGGCAAATGGCTTGCCCTGCAGTTCACTTCCAAGGGCAATTTAGTTCACAAAATAAAATCACAAAATTGTAACAAACATGGAAATCACAAGTACAGCTGGTATACTAAACACACAACAAGTTTCAAACTCTAAATCACAACACAAAAATCAGATTAATTCTTGCCATTTTTGCAAAAATCTGAAATATGCACTTTTGACTTTTATAGAAAACTAGCACAGTTGACTTTGGTGAACTTTGGGCTGGATTTATTGATTGATTATGTAATGATAAGCTAAAATGAAACCAAAATAACTTGTACTAACAACTTAGGAACTGATTGGCATGAATTGGGTCTCTAAATTCTTGACTGTGAACTCAAATGAAATGGAAATTAAGATTTTGACTTTTATTCAAAGACCAATGGTGTTTTATGATTCCATAGACCTAACAGACCCTGGTGTGATATGTTGTAAACATAGTGAACCACAAAAACACAGCTAAGCTCAGGTAAATCACAAATCCAAACACCCCTTTATACACACTGATTTTGAGTTTTTGAGATAAAGAACAACACAGATTGATGCTATCTATTCTAAACCATTTTTTACTAGTTGTAAGGTATATATAAGCTAAGAAACACAACCTTTTACCACTACCACTACTTATACTACTTTATACTAATTTTTCTCAAAATGACAGTTGATACTAAATTAAGGAATAAGACAAATTCAAGTTATCCATTACCAATTAACAAACTATAAACTGATTTAAACAACACAATTAATCACAAATCAGCCTACACTAACAAATGATGAACAAAGAATAGTAAATTAGGAAAAATCAAGAGATTTCCTTACAAGAGCTTTCCTGCTAAGCCTTTAAGAACCAAGAACCAAGTACTCACTTATATGACTCCCATGAGTCCCTATTACCAGGTCCATCCATTATTTAACCTACTCCATGCTTTGTCCTCACTTTTCAATTATTTTTTTTTTATTTTCTGTTTATTTTTTTTATGTTTATTAGTTGATGAAACTGAAAATGCAATGGAAACTTGAAACTCTGAAACAATACTTATATTAATACTGAAAGAAGTACATTACAACTGAGAATTTGATTGAAATTAAAAGAACAATACTTGAAAAATTACATTAAAATCACTAAGAAAACTAGCCAAACTGCTCCACTCCATCTCTTCCTTTTTATACACTCCAATTAGGGTTTTGAGTGACCATTGTCTCTTTCCCAGCTGCAAAACCAACCATAGGATCAAAAGGAGCAATCTTGGCCGTTTAAATTTCTTGGCGCCAATACTATTTTTGTCTGTTTCTTGAAGTATTGATGCTAGGGGTGCATTTTTGGAGCTTTGTGTTTGGTTTGGAGTAGGAGGGGGGGGGGGGAATTAAGTGTGCAGGTGGTGAAGGTAGGGGTGATGATGAGGGGGGTTGGTTTGTAGCAGGGTGAGTGGAGGTGGAAGGTTGACCGGGTCAAAGTTGGGAGGTGGGAGTAGTATTATTAACGGGGTGTTTGTGGAGTGGGCTGAGGGTGTTGATGGGCTGAGGGGTTATAAGGGGTTGAATTTGGTTTTGGGTTTGTTTTTGGTTTTGGTTTTATCACTTAAGGGTCCGGATGGTGTAATAGTCACAAGGACCAATTTTGACGTTCCACAAAACCTAGGGACTGAATTTGTAATTCCCAAAAAGCATTACCAAGGACCATTGTTGCCAAGTTTGATATTCCAAAATCAATTTTTGCAATTTTTTAATTTTCTAAAATTCCCAGGGACTATATTTGCAAAATTCCAAACTCCAGGGACCAATCATGTAAATTTTCCAAAATTTTCACCCAAAGTCCGTTTTTGATAACTTTTGATTTTTTAAGGACTTGGGTTGACTTTTCTTTCAAAATGAATGCATAGGGAGTATTTTTGACAAATTTTGAAACTTGGGGGACTGAAACTGCCAATAATGCAAACTTTGATCGTTTTTCTTTTGTTTTTGCTCATTTTGCATTTAAAACACATAAAACACAATCCCTGAGATAATTTAAGTATTTTGATGACTTTTCGATTGTTTTTGTATGTTTTGGCAGTTTAAACACGATAAAAATGATGAGTGTTTGCGCACTCATCAATCCCCCACACTAAACTATTGCTAGTCCCTAGCAATATTTTTGGAAAACTTGATGGATTTTAAACTCTTTACCAAAAGCCATCACTTCTGGAGTAGCCAGGTGTAAGAACTGTGGCACACCTGATAACCGTGTGATTTTGAGCAAACCACCAGCTGTCAACAGATTTGATTTGTCTTTACCAAGAGCCGTTTGCTCCTGGACTAGCCAGCTCTTGATGGAATAGTCAACATCTTGGTGAGTTGATTACCAATTATGGTTTTTCCACGGCCTTTACCACAAGCCATAATCTTGCGGGCTAGCCAACTCATTCGCTTTATGGGATATGGGGAGTTGAGGAACCATACAATTTTGGGCAAATTGCAAGCCGTAAACGGATTTGAGTTATCTTTACCAAGAGCCGTTTGCTCCTGGATTAGCCAATCCTTTTTGTCGTTTAGATACGGCGGACTGATTACCACAAAAATTTTGAAATAAAGTGAAAAATTTTTGAAAAATTTGGGCCAAAATGGGGGTTCTTGAAAGTATTTAGCTATAAAATTTGCTAGAATTCACACCCCCCCCACACTTAGAATTGAATATTGTCCTCAATATTCAAAGTCCCGGCGATTATGCCGACTCTTTGAACGTAAAAAGATAATATTAAAAGCTAACTGTGGAAGTATTGTTTTGTATTTTTCACTTTATTTATCTGTACATACAATCACACATTTTTTTTCAAAGATATATACATTTCAAATAGCGGGGGGTTGGCCACTCCCCCACACTAGGGTGGTAGAAAGTAGAAAGAAATCAGAGTCACTGGTGAAAATCCATGTTGTTGCTACTGTTTTTGTTTATCGAGTCGCTAGCTTGACTCGATCCCCGAATTCAATTGTCCCTGGGGAAAGTTTGGAGATCCGGGACAACCATGGATGGTATGTCCTCTCCAAAGTAGTGTTTCAAATGATGTCCATTCACTTTGAAATTAGGACCGTCATTTTGAGATAATTCGACGGTGCCATAGGGATAAACCTTAACGATAGTGAATGGAACAGTCCATCGGGTTTTGAGTTTTCCCAAGAAGATCTTGAGTCTAGAGTTGAAAAGAAGGACTCAATCACCAACGTTGAAAACGCAGTTTTTGATTTTTGAGTCATGTATCTTCTTTGTCTTTTCCTTATAGATCAAAGAGTTCTCATAAGCTTGATCACAAAGTTCGTTTAATTCATTTAGTTGAACTTTTCTATGATCACCCGCAGTTTTGAGGTCAAAATTGGCATGCTTGAGAGCCCAATAGGCTTTATGCTCAAGCTCGATCGGTAGATGGCACGCTTTCCCGTACACAAGCTTGTAAGGCGTACACCCAATGGGTGTTTTGTATGCCGTACGGAAAGCCTAAAGTGCATCATCTAATTTGTCCGACCACGATGCACGATTTTCACCTACAGTTCTTTCCAAAATTCTCTTAATTCCTCGATTGGAAACTTCTACTTGTCCACTTGTTTGTGGGTGGTACGCAGTAGAAAGACGATGAGTTACACCGTACTTTTGCATGACTTTATCAAATTTGTCATTACAGAAGTGCGTACCACGATCACTGATAATAGCACGTGGAGTTCCAAATCGAGCGAAAAGAGCTTTCAAGTATTTTACAGCAACTCGGGCATCATTAGTGGGTAAAGCTTTTGCTTCAACCCATTTTGACAAGTAGTCAACAGCCACGAGTATGTATTTGTTGCCATGAGAAGAAGGAAATGGCCCCATAAAGTCGATGCCCCAAACGTCAAATATTTCACAAACTTGGATTGCATTTTGTGGCATTTCATTCTTTTGTGAAATATTCCCGTGGCGTTGACAAGCGTAACAGGATTTGACTAATTCCTGGGCATCCTTGTAAATCGTGGGCCAAAAGAAATCGGAGTCAAACACCTTTTGGCGGTGTAGTTTGGATTATGGTGGCCCCCCGTGGGACCAGCATGGCAAGCCTTAAGAATTTTAGAGGCTTCTTGGCCATAAACACACCGCTGGATGACTTGATCCACACATATTCTGAACAAGTAGGGGTCGTCCCAGAAATAATGTTTTACATGTTTGAAGAATTTATTTTTCTGTTGGGACGACATCCCTTTCACCACCCGCAAGGTAGTTTGCAAAGTCGGCAAACCATGGGGTACTAGAGTCTCCTCGAAAGGTAACTGCGTTGAGTGTCTCGAGAGGGAATGTTTCATTGATTTCTTTCCTCTCGAAGACATCGTGGTGGGGGTTTTTCAATCGGGAGAGATGATCAGCAGCTAGGTTCTCAGCTCCTTTTTTATCACGAATAATGATATCAAATTCCTGTAGGAGGAGAACCCAACGAAGAAGTCTCGGCTTTGCATCTTGTTTTGCAAAAAGGTACTTCAAAGCCGAGTGATCCGTATACACTATGATTTTGGTGAGTATCAAGTATGGCCGGAATTTTTCAAAAGCGTACCACAGCTAATAATTCTTTTTCGGTGGTGGTATAATGGCTTTGAGCCTCGGTCATAGTTTTGCTGGCATAGTGTATAGGCTGAAAATGTTTTGTTTTTCATTGCCCCAAGACTGCCCCAATAGCATAATCACTAGCATCACACATGAGCTCGAAGGGCAAGTCCCAATCGGGGGCAACAAGAATCGGTGCCTCGGTAAGCTTTTTCTTAAGTGTTTCAAAAGCTTCGATGCACTCGGGGGAGAATATAAAAGGAGCATCCTTTTCGAGGAGATGGGTCATAGGCCGGGCGATTTTAGAAAAATCTTGAATAAACCTACGATAGAAACCGGCATGACCCAAAAAGCTCCTAACACCTTTCACAGTAGTGGGATGAGGTAACTTTGCAATGACATCAATTTTGGCTTTGTCAACCTCAATCTCATTCTTTGAAATTTTATGGCCGAGGACAATGCCCTCTTTGACCATAAAGTGACTCTTCTCCCAATTTAGACATAACTTTGTGTCTTCACAACGTTTTAGCATGTCGTCTAAATGGGAGAGGCATGATTGAAACGAATCCCCAATGACCGAAAAATCGTCCATGAAGACCTCCATAGTTTTCCCGATCATGTCGGAAAATATGGACATCATACATCTTTGAAACGTGCCCGGAGCATTACATAAGCCGAATGGCATACGTTTATAAGCAAATGTTCCGTAGGGGCACGTGAACGTGGTCTTTTCCTGATCTTGCGGATCAATGGGAATCTGAAAGTAACCCGAGAAACCATCGAGGAAACAATAATACTCATTCCCCGCTAATCTCTTGAGCATCTGATCCATAAAGGGCAGAGGAAAATGATCTTTACGGGTGGCGTCATTTAACTTACGATAGTCAATGCAGACACGCCATCCCATAACCAAACGAGTTGGGATTAACTCATTTTCGTCATTTGTGACAACCGTAATGCCACCCTTTTTTGGAACACAATGAATTGGGCCGACCCAAGGACTGTCCGAGATAGGGTAAATCAATCCGGCATCAAGAAGTTTTAAAACCTCTTGTTTGATTACCTCATGGATTTTTGGATTCACCCTTCTTTGTTGTTGGACTGCAGGTTTGAAGTCGTCCTCCATTAAAATCTTGTGTGTACAAAATTCAGGGTCAATGCCCTTGATGTCGGAGAGTCGCCAAGCAATTGCTTGTTTATGAGACTTCAAAACCTTTATGAGAGCAGCCTTTTCCTCATCACTTAAGTCTTTGGCAATTATGACGGGTAATTTATCATCACCCTCCAGAAATGCATATTCAAGATGAGGTGGCAAGTCCTTAAGTTCAACCTCGGGGAAGTCATCAGTTTTCTCAACATTTTTTACTTCCTCCTTATGAAGTGTTTGTGGTAGAACAGGAAGAGGAGAGGGATCTTCGTTTAGTAATTTTTCAAGCATGAAAATATCCCTCTCGAGGTCAATCTCTTGGCTATCGATTCCATCGGGAATCAAGTCACTTTTGAGAAACGCCTCAATTTATTCTAAGATGAAGTCACTTCCCTCAAACGGAGTGAGGGAAGGGGAAGAATTGGCTATGATGGGATGAGAAGATTGAGTGAGATTTTCACTCGAAGAATTATCAATGAAACCTAGAACCTCTTGAGCGTACCCCTCAGCAGCTACATCGATGACATCTATTTGGTTTACCGATTCAGAGTCATAATTGGAGGAGTACCTCGAAGTTTGATCGAGGTTGAAGGTAATGGCTTCCGTTCCAACACGCAATGTGATTTCTTGCTCAAATATATCGATGAGAGCACGCCCAGTTCTAAGGGATCCCCTTCCAAGAATGAGAGGGACCCTTGAATCGGCATCAAAGTCAACAATCACAAAATCTGCCGGAAAATGGAACTTTCCCACTCTAACAAACACGTCCTCGGCAATGCCGATGGGACGAGAAATCGATCGATCGGCAAGCTCTAAAGTCATGCACGTGGGAGTAAGTTCGGGAAGAGAGAGTTTCTTCCACACAGAATATGGCATTAGGTAAATGCTAGCACCTAGATCGGCCAAGGCGAAGCATTCAACCATTCCCGGGAAAGTACAAGGAATGAGAAATTTCCGGGGGTCTCCAAGCTTTGATTGTCGATGCAAACTTGGGCATCAAGAGAAGAGCATCCGCGAAGCTGATATCAAAATGCAAATCTTGGAAGATTTGGAAAAATTTATCCATTTGGTGATTAGCTTTTTTGCGGAGCTTTTGTTCACTGAGTCGTGATGGATAGGGGATAGAAGTTTTTGATTTAGGGTTGTCCACTGGAGTTTCTGGTGGGTCAAAGACAACTCCAGGCTTACATCTGGTTTCAGGAATAACCTGAGGTTGGACGTGTGCTGTACTTTGTGGGCTAGGAGTTTGGACCTTGTCCTTTGTCACCTCAGGTTCACGATCCACTACCTTTAGAGGAGAGGAAGAAGAGGTAGTAGGAATCGTGGGTTCATCATATGAAGCACCACTTCGTGTTGTGATCGCCTTAGCATCGCCCCTCGGGTTAGCGATCGTGTTGCTCGGTAAAGTAGTACCTGAGCCCGAGGGTCGATCATTTAAAGACTTCTTGATGTCAGAAATCTGGCTGACCAGCAACTTGTTCAACTCTTCTTGGGACTTCATGAATTGTTTCAACAACTCGTCAGATGAAGGCCCGTTTGGAACAATGGCTTGATTCGGATTAGGAATATTTGGAGCTCGATTGTTCGGATTGGGACCTTGATTTTGAAAATTACCCTGATTAGGGTTGTTGTTTCCATGAAAATATCCCGGATTGAAATTACCCTGACCTTGGTTCCGATTAAAGTTTCCTTGATTTTGATGTTGGAAACCTTGGTTTTGATTGTGAAGACCGTGACCCTGATTGAAGTTACCTTGGTTTTGATAACCTTGGTTCGCTCTATTTTGATTTTGCCCACGGTTTTGGACATTTTGGTTTTGATTAAAACCAGGAGGTCCAGGATAATGATGTTGAGGACGATAGCTAGGGTCCATAGGAGGGCGATATTGATTGCCTCCTTGATTTTGGGACCCGGCTACAGCATGAGCTTCATATGGAGTACCATCAGTAGCTGTGCAATTGTAGTAGGCATGCGGCCCACCACAAGTCACATAGACTTCCACTTTTTTAACCTCAGCAGGGGGAGGATGTTGTGGAAATGAAACTTTCTTTGTTTGGGCGAGAACCAAAGCTTGGATCGCTTCAGTGAGCTTGTCAATCTTAGCATCCATGCTAGATTGACTCACAGAAGATGAAGTGGAAGGACCCGCATTGATTCGAGAAACAATCGGTTTGCTTCATGTAGAGCGGACCTTAGACTTGTTTTCTATGATTTGCAAAGCTTCTTTTGTGGTTCTACTCAAAAAATTACCTTTCGCGGAGGCATTGAGAGAATCCTGATCAGCTTGGCTCACGCCATTGTAAAAAGTATCGAGTTGCATCAACTCAGAGAAACCATGATGTGGACACTTGCAAAGTAATTCTTTGAAATGATCCCACGCTTCACCAAAAGATTTATCATATTTTCGAGTGAACTTGGTGATTTCATTCTTGTAGGATACTCAATAATAACATGTATGGTTCTTGTGTTTATGGATCAAATAGAAGTAGGAGAAGTGTAGAGAGGAAGAGAGTTGGGAGGATTTCCTAGAGAGAGAAAGAGATAAGAGAAAATGTAAAAGATTAGATTGAAAAGAAATGGAAGCTCCAACCCTCTCCACATGTGGAGAGGGGTTTTTATAGTTACAATATTACGCCCACTCCCGGGCTGTGGATCAGGCATACAGTGGGTAAAGACCCGTTCCTTCTTCCACGGTGTTACTTAAACTAAACTAACTAACTAATAAATAAACTAACTACGAGCTAACGTAATGCTATTACAATCATTAGGTGACCGAGACTTTTACAGGAATATTTGTATTCCTAACAATCTCCCCCTAAGCGAGGTCACCTTTGAAGTTAAGATCTTTGGTCTTTAAGCATTCTTTAGTCTTTGTAGCTCGTAGGATCTGATTCTTCTCTTTTCAGCACACTTCGTACTTTAAGCAAGCGAACTTGTGATTAGAGTTCCTTTGTGATAAGTGATCTTTGAGCTTCTTTGAGATCATCAGCCAAAGTAAATCTCCAAGCTCATCCATTGTTGTATCGCCTTCATGTGATGTAGTGACTTTAGGACCATCATGCTCACACCCTTCTGTATCTGGAGATATTGCATTAGAGTTGGAGATCAGGAGACTTTTTCATCAGAGTTGCGGAAACGTTGTTGGTAGTCCCTCAACATTTGTTGTAGCAAGTCTCTCATCTTCATTGATAGTGTGGGGGATGTGTGAGCATGAGGTATGGATTGACCCGATTCAGCTGGAAACGGCAGTCATCAATGTCATCTTTATATGTGTCCCTGAAATAAAACAGTTAGCAATAAAGATAGAGAACGAATATGGCTTTGTCATTCGTTCTGCGAGGACAGACTACGCTCCGGTTTTGTGAAAACCGACCTGTGAACAGGTAGAATCTCTTTTAAAGAAGACTCTCCTTGACAGGAATTTCCAGCTTGTAGTAATGAATTTTCCAAAGAATCCACTTTGGAATCTTCATACTTAGCATGTTCTCATACCGGAACGTCTCAAAGCAGACAGCACGATAGAGTGAATCGGTGAATAGATATTCACGGATTGATGAGAAATTGATTTATAGAAATCACTCGCGTGTCATATGATAAACATTTTTGAGACACGACGAGAGTTTTATACTTTGAATCACATTTCCATCAAAAATACTTTTGTATGAAAGATATTACACAATCAATGTGCTCGAAAGATAAGTTGGTGAGCACATTGAGAGGTTTTGGCAAAAGTATCCGTCAATCCATATCCTGGAACAAGTTTGATTCAAATTTGAATCGCACCATCGTTGCTTTCCAGTTGTCACTTGATCATTGATCCAAGATAGATCTCACATGTCACCTACCAAGAGCTTGAGTGATGTTCGCTCTAGAAGGATTTCCATCGTCATTGTGAATATTTTCATATCACTCGGATGTTCTGGCAATACCACAAGGATAATGCGTAGGACTCTAAATATTTTGTCTTATTTTCCACATTGTGTGAAACAATAAGCATATTAGGAAGTGTGTCCTATCGAGATTTATGGATGATCTCATGGCTCTAGACTCAATAGTGCGTTTTGATCCGCTCCTGGAGACTGGGGAGGCGTCTCCTGTTTTAGGTATCAACATAGCTCGCAATGAGCGGTCGATACATTGCACAGGGTTCCCCGTGAGAATGAAACAAGCTCTTTTAAGAGAACTTGAGTGGTTGGGAAGTTTTAGTGCAGTGCGTCACTGGGTCCATGACGTCTTGTCTTCAATACCGGTGTTACCTTAGTAACCGCCAGTAGATTATGAATTGAACCCGGTTTCTGCCCTAAGGTTGAATATATGGAGGGCTATTTCTTTTCACCCTTTCTCATTTCATTTCTTTTTAATTCTTCAACCCCTTCAGTGCTTACCGAGACTTCATCACTAGAACCTTGTTGGGTTTGTTCCAGTCCTAGCTCTATCTCAGTCCGCACTCTTCCCTTTCTCACTTTGCTCCTTTTTTCAATCATTCCTAAGGACTTCTAATCTATCTATGGATTGTCCCTGGGAAGATCCTTCCGGTTCTGGTGGATCATGGGAACTTATACCTAACCTTAACCAACCTTATAACTCCGTGCATTAAAGTAAATGGTCGGTCTTAGGTATTATTTCCACAAACGCCTTTCGCTCCCCCTCAATATGTGCATCGATATTCGAAAGTGTTTAGCACATATGTGGGAGCATATTATTGAGTCGAAAAGATCACATTTGATATCAGATTGCATATTTAAATCACATTCTCTCCCCCGATCAAAAATTTCAAATCTTTCGAGATTTTTGATCTCAATTGATTTAAATAATTTAGAAAGAGTTTTGGGAGAGAAATGCGGTCAATTTTAATATTTTCTGATAAAAGGAACTTTTTCTAGCTCCCCCTCAAACTGTGAGGGAGGTTGTTATGTGTCAGATTTGAAGAGTTTGTAAAAGATTCGAAGTTTTAGTGAAAACTCTTTGAAAATTTACTCATTCTGACACATAACACATCACAAAACATTTTGTTGCAAGGTTTTATGTACGAAGTGTGGGGAGTTTTGATGATACATAAAATTTTGAGAAATCACTCTCCCCCTCAATCAATGACGGATGTTAAAGCATGAATATTTTCATAAACTAATAACGTCATTGATTGAGTGAAAATTTTATCAAACTTTGAGTTCAAATTGATTTTCAATCAAAATCTCATGGTACCACCAAGTTTTGCACAAGTACTTCCCGGAAAAATCATAGAAGGGAAAGTATTTGGCGACAAAAAGAAGATTTCTCTTCTTTATCAAGAAATAATGCACTGAAGCGTACATTAGATCGAGGGTGCATGAATATAAAGTAATTCGCGCTCGGATGAACGGCACCCTTTGTTAGGAACAACCGTCTTTTTGGCGACGAGTTTTCCTTAATGTTGAAAACCGGGTTGCTATCTGAAGTAATAGCAAACCATATTTTTGAAGTCCGGGTTGTAGCCTGAAATGACTACAAGCCATAAGTTTTAAGCGCGGGTTACAGCCTGAAATGACTGCAAGCCATAAATTTTAAGAGTGTTTTGAGAAACGACATGTTTTAGAGAAAAACTTTATTTGAAACCGAAAAACTCTTGCTCAAGCATATGTATGATTCCGTGTCATTATTGAATGACATTTCTAGAAACGTACATAATATTGATTACACAAGAGACATGTCGTGAGAAGAATATTTTTGGATTTTTTTTTTTTTTTTTTTTTTTTTTTTTTTTTTTTTTTTTTTTTTTTTTTTTTTTATGATTTTTCAGATTTTTATGGTTTTTATAGGTTTTATATTTCTCTATTTTCTTTTTGTTTTTATAATATATACAAGGATATTTGAAGCAAATCCATTACTCCTCGTTCTCTTCATGAAGACTTTTGACTGGTTCTGGCGAGAGACACTTCATACCAAGTAGCAGGAGAATAAATAGAAACCGTTCTTCCTGGAAGTGCCTTTGTGAGGAAATCTGCCAGCTGTCCTTCTGAAGAAAAATTCCACAACCCTCTTTTCCACTTGTTCTACCAAACCTTTGGAGAATCCATTTGTCAGAAGAAGCATTGACAGTATATCGTACCAACAAGGATTATCTTTGCTCCATTTTGCAATATTGTTCATGTGGTTGAGGGTTAGGAACTGATGTAGCCCTATCAAGATCTCCTGAAGAATATGCCTTAGAGGAAAATTCAGGAGCAAGTGTGTTGTCGAACGGAACATCATTGGGAGGAGGAAATGAATTAACTTCAAAAGAATCGTCGACTGCAGTGCCTTGATGTACTGGTGGAGATTGAACGTATGATGATGTTGACGAATGACTTGCTGTTGGAGCGTCTTGACCTATTGAAACAGGACAAGATGAACCATTATGGATCGTTTGGTACATGAGCTGCGATGGCTGGTGGTACCAGTGTATCACCAATTGGCAGCTCGACATATTCATCAACCATTGGATCAGCCAAGATCTCCAAATCCTTATCGGTAGGAGGTACATAAGGTACATGCAGGAGTGGGATACTATACAAAGCCTGAACAGAATGGTTCAGAAGACAAAAATTTTGACGCGGGTCCTGTACTGATGTGTACAGAAGCCATTTGATCAGTCAGCTCATTGTAGAAGTGTGTAGCCAACATCTCAGAAATATCCACTACCAAAGCTTTCGAGGCTCTTGTGTAATCGTCTGAAGCCGTAGATGCCATGATGAGATCTTAAACGGAATTTTACAATTTTGTGACTTAAACCGAGAGATCGGTTCTCTCCCGGGATTTTACTAAAGTCAACAAAAGAAACCGAAAGATGTAATATGTGAGTTAGACATAGAGTGAGATCTTGGATAAGTTACAACTAGCATTAAGTGTCAAGTCGCGACAAGTCAAGTTACAATAGATCCGATCGTAATAAGTCAAGTTGTAACGATTAACTCACAACGTCAAATTACAATCAGATTAATCGAAACGACTTAAGTCACAACAATTCACCCAACACAGATTGATAACAAATCACAAGAATCTTACTACTGAGTCAATCCCTAGGCACCACCAAATTGCTGAGTTTTGGCCTCCTCAATGTGAAGCTTTGGTAGCTTCCCCCCAAACTGACAATCATCTTCATGAGACCACTTCCCCCAAGTGGTTGAAGTGATGCAAAAAGTCTCATTATATGAAGCTCGAGAACCCGAAGAGAACGATAACACCGAAGTAACAAGGTGAACCATGGATCATCTCTGCGGTTATCAATCCCGGAGTGTATGATGAAGCCCGATCACATGACCCTGTTGTACGTCCCCAATGTACACATTACTTTCTGGTTTGGAGCAGTCGTCTATTCAGGGGAATAATATATCGACATCTTCATTTCACCGATTGCTTTCCAGTTATCTTACATATACCAACTCACTCCATATTGTACGCATGTATCCAACACAAGAAGAGAACGATGACACCAAAGTAACAGGTAGAAGCACTGATCATGTCTGCGGATATCACCTCCGGAATATGTGATTAAGCCCGATCACGTGAACCTGTTGCGCGTCCTTGATGTACACAAATCTCTCCCCTGATGGTTGCGATCTCATCGGAATTATCATACCATTGTGTACATGAAGCATTAACCAGAAGCACTTCACCATAAACCATATCAGCTCCTATGAAGATGTCGATAAGCAATATCATCTCACGCTCCAAACATTCTTCTCATAGTTCTTCACACTGAAAGCTGAAGTAATCCATACCACAAGTATTAGAAGACGACTTCCCCCACATAGTTGGAATGATACACCAAATGCCACGAGTTAAGACACTGATTATCTCTGCGGTTGTGACATATGTCTTCCCGGCATATCTTCAATTAAGACGAAGTATTAAGTTCATCACGTGTACTCATTATGCATTCAGAAGCATGTCTCCTTCCCCCTTGCTGGTTTTGATACCTCAGAATCAGCAACACATTTAATGCACACGTACTAGAAATCTTGTGAGAAGAATTAACATTGGCTCAGATGTATTATGTGAGAATCAATTGCTTCAAAAACTCTCTAATGACTATCTTAATCAACCCTTATGTAGGCTATTTGAAGTGACCACTGATGAAGTGAACCCGATATACTAACTTTGAAACTGAAGTAGAATTCCCCGTTCTTGTGACTTAAGCTTGCACTAATGTGTGACAAAGAGCGGTGTAGAGAGTTCGTACAACATCGAATCCCTAAGTACTCTATACTCTTCAACCAACCAACCATCAAGTATAAGACGTACATCACCTCTTGACTACCGACAACTTCGTGTGAGTTGTGGCACTCCTTAAAGTGATAGTTATTTAGTGGTAATAAAAATGAGGAATCACCAAAATAACTAGAAATCCAAGTCTTCGTCATTCTAAAGGTAAAAGCTCAAGCAAGGATCTCGAAGAATCTTCATCCAATCAACCCCGACTTCAAGATAAAATAAGATCACACCTTTGTGAAAGTCAACTTCAATCTCAAATAAGGGATACCAAATAAACTCCGTGATTAATTGACATTTCATGTCCAAATTGTTAGCCGTTTTGACATTTTAGTCGACATTTTCCGTAATGTCCTTCGGGTTGATTTCCAAAGTGCACATTTGGAGGGACAACAATCCGTGATGAAATAGAACAAAGAGACGGATCGTTATTCATGTGTGCAACTTTACAATCATGATAGTCATCATCAACACCTTGAGGAATAACTGGAGATTGGGTTACTTGAGTAGTCTGAGTAATACTTCTATATGGTGCATCTTGATCAATGGAGATTGAGGAAGGTGAACCAGTTGAGTCAGCAGGAACCGGAGCAAGAGCTTCAGGAACTAGATGATCAACATTCGTTGAAGCTTAGAAGTATACATCAAACATAAATCCCAGCTATCCTTAGTAAGTAGATCATTAGGTGTTGGAGGAGAGTCGTATGACCATTCTTCAAGCATCAATCACCATGTGGTATATTCACACTTCTCCCCCTCAAAAGTTGCAAGCGATGTTTGCACTTTTTGATTGAGCAAGTGAATAAGAATACAATCAATCATGTATTTTATTCACACTTCTCCCCCTCAAAAATTGCATACGAGGTTGCCATTTTTGATTGAGCATGTGAGTAAGAATACACTCAATCATGTAGTTTATTCACTCTTCTCCCCCTCAAAAATTGCATACGAAGTTTGCCATTTTTGAATGAACAAGTGAATATGAATTCGAGCAAAGATGAGTAGATCCACTTGATGACTGAATGAACATGGAAGAAGCATGAACCGTATTGTGGAGAATGGTCAAAACAAAGAAGATTTCTCTTCTTCTAAAGATAAGGCGCACTGAATCGTACACCTTTCTTTTCATTGATGAACGGGGCCTGAAGTGTTGTCAGCAGACACCATAATGATGACAATGAGGAACGAGGCTTGAACTGAATTGTTCAAACGTCATAATGATGAAGAGCGAGGCCTGAACTGAATTGAACAGACGTCATAGTCTTTGAAGAACGAGGCCTGAACTGAAGTATTCAGACGTCATAGTCGTTGAAGAGCGAGGCCTGAACTGAAGTATTCAGACGTCATAGCAGACATACATCAGCATTGACCTTCTATACCTCCTGAAGTAGGAGATATGTTTGATTTGGGCCTCCAGACCTTGAGTCTTCTCATGTAGTGAGTGATTGATGTACCTGCAATAGAGTGAGGACTCCCTGCACTAACATAACAAACTTGATTGCATATATATGGGTTAGTGACATTGGTATCTAAACCCTTGGGGGTTTCATGGTCAACCATGGTATTGCCATTGGTAAGTATCCTTCCGGTAGGTATCCACTTAAGTCCAGCATCCTTAAAAATTCTACCAGTTGGAATCCACTTACGGCAAGGTCTAGGATAACTAAGCTTCTTATGCATAGTGGAAGGCTTATCAATATTCCTAGTCTTCAAAGATTTAGCAGTTTGTGTCCACCTAGAAGAGGTTTTAGGTTTGTTTTGCTTCTTATGCATTGTAGATGACTTTCTGTAAATCCTAGACTTAACCGGTTGAACCGTAGCATTGTTCCTCAATATCCTAGGAGGGATCATACAAGGTTGAGAACCTAAGATTCCATCCTTATGAAGTAGTGCCCTTTTCCTAGCCTTTTCTAGATCATAGTTCTTGTACAAGTCATTTATGTCATAATTGTTTTGAACCTTAATGTTAGGTTTCGACACAGTTTTTGAACTAATCCTAGAGGAGCTGGGAGTAGGAGTAACTACTTGTTGAGGCTTAGCAGAACTAGGAGAAATAAACTTAGGCAAATAATGTGAAGTGACTGGTTTTGTCAAAACTTGTTCCGCATCAACTTGGGAGGCAAACCGTGTTTTTGAAAGTTTTAGTCGTTCAGATCTAAACGCAGTCGGTTGCCTAACAACGGATTGGTTTCTAATTGATTGAGAAACTGGTTTCCCCAAGATTGATGGTTTTGCAAACTTAGTGTTCACACTATTCCTTGTTGCTTTCCTTAGCTCATTCTTTAATGCTGTTATTGTGAAACCCTTTTCTAGAAGTTGAGCTTTGAATTCATCATTTTTGGCAGTCAAAGAGATTGTTTGTTCTATCGACTTAGCTTGCATTTCTTTGATTGACTCATTCAAGTTTTCACAATGCTTTTTCAAAGACTCATTTTCCTCACGTAATTTAGCCACATTATGTTCCAATTCAATAACATTGCAGTCATGTTTAGCTTTAACTTCATTACACATATCACATAACTCAGTAATACGTTTTTTCAGGTTGTTGATTGTCAAGTTCTTGGTTTCTAGCTGAGCTTTCAAATCATTAATCATAAAGAATTCACGGAAATCAGGAAGTTCCGGATTTTTACATGGTTGATTATTTTGAAAACTTTCTTCCTTTTGTTGCATTGCGATTTCAAGTGAAATACAATGTTTTTCAAGTTGCAAAAATCTCTTTGAAAGTTCAATAAAAGTTTCTTTATCAACCATATCATTTGATTTAAAAGCATCAGCCGTCAACACAGAACTTAACAATTTATCACGTTCAGCATCCTGATCACTTTCTCCCCCTGTATGACTCATATTTGTTGGATTAGACATTGTATTGCTATCAGTCTTTTTCAACAAATTTGTGTCATAACTGAGTTTGATTTGATCAGTATGCTCCCGTTCATTAGAGAGCACATTATGTTGAACAGACAGGGGTACCTCAGCACATGGCACATGTTTGTTTACTGATATGAAATCAGGATCCATGTCAAACGTGATAGGAGTCACTGAACTGCTGGTAGTGTCAAGCTTATATGTCTCTGATCCATTGCAAATCGTGACAACTGACCCAACATCCGATGCATTAACCGAATCACCAGTACCCTCACATGATTCCACCCGTGATGCCTTCACCTTGTCGTCATGAATCTGTTTGTGTTGTGCTCTTTCCTCAATGAACATCTTCACATTACCCATGAGTTGGATTAGTGTGTCTCTGAACGTGTCAACCTCAATTCCCGTGTGATCAGCAAAGCACTTTTTCGTCATCTCACTATAATGGTCATACTCCAGAGTGAATTTCGAATCAAAGAACACTTGGAGTTGTTTGTTGATCACACAAAGGGCAGCCATGGATCCCATTTTGGAAAATTCTCCTTGGTCAAGTTGTTGCTGTAGTTGATCTAAGTTAAGAATCATTGTGCATGTGAAAGTCTGAACATCTTGACCAAAGAGTGTTACAAATGCACGTTCGAATCCCATCTTGAATCCAGTTCCCTCTAAAAGTACCGAGAGGTGTGAATGAAGTTGTCGAAAACAGTCTATGCAGCTTTTCTCTGCGTTATTGAACAATTTTTGTAGCTGAAGAAACTCATTCTCTTGAGAATTCGAGCATGACAATTCCATCTCAGTATAATCTGACTCGAAAACGGTTGTCTGATCAGAAGTGTTTGTCAGTTGTACTTTGTTGTGAATCTTAAGTTCATCGTCCATATCGTACAACTTGAGTATCTCCGAGATGACAAAATCTGAATTGGTAGACACGATTGTGAATGGGCACGGGATTTTACAATTCTATGATTTAAACCGAGAAATAGATTCTTTCGCGGGATTTTACAAAATCAAGAAAAAACCGTGAAACACCAAAGAATTGATTTGGTTTGGTTGAATTGAGTTTGAGTGGTGAGGTAGACAAGTCACAGAGAATTCCAGACAACACTTGTTTCTTTGAGATTCGAATAAACCCCGTGATAAATCCAATAAACCTTTGACGATTCCACAATAATTGCACGGTAATTAAGTCCACACGAACCCGAATAATCTCAATTCAAAAACAATACTCAATGACGTTTGACGAAACCCTAATAAAACCAACGACCAAACTGGTACGAAGAACTTATCTTAAGAAAAATAAGAACAACACACTTAAACCAACTTATAGCATGTTAAGATTAACTCTCGACCCTTGTTGTTGTTTCAGCCCAACAGAATTGGTAAAACCGGACTAAGCCCAATATTAGTCGATCCACTAGCAAATGAAGCCCAATGAAATCCCTGGTTACCTTAATAATCGGGAATAAAGAGTCACATAATCTCACACCATTACCCTAATTACTCGAAACCCTAACACATACCAAACACGCAACATACACCGCCCCTTTACTTAACCATACCACAATTACAGAAATACAATCATAAATTCGTCTTATGATCCTGCTTACACCAATGGCCAACACTTACACCTCTTTGCTTTTATAGTCGGCTTCAAGATTATTAAGACATAGACACGGGTAAGGTTGTTTTGTATATCTGTTCTGTTTCTTGTTCAAACCGAAAGAAAAGAGAGATGACACAAGGTTGTTTTTGTCTCTACTTTATAAAATTTCGAATATAAACAAATAAATTTAGACTTCAAAATGGATCGATGATGGTTGTCAATCACTCTTGTAGCATCTGAAATGGTTTGAGAATAAGAGTGATAAACTGAGATCAATGTTATGTTATCACCTTTTCGTATATGTTGAATTTTCGTATATGTAAGAATGAGTATAACTTGTTACAGATTGATGATGGTTGTGTGTTCAACAAAATTTGTGGATCTTGAAAGATTACTAAACTAGTTGAGCAAAACTGAGATCATGACATCTTGTTTTTCTTTGTCGTTGCTTGTGTTGATTTGGATGAGATGATTGAAGGTTTCGAATCTTGTTGTTTTCATTACGTTTTTAAGTTTAGGATCAATGAAGGGTTGTTTGTTTGTTAGAAGTTAACCGCAACCAATTAAGCTAGTCGCAACCTGGAGATAGCCGCAAGTATTGATGGTAACCTCTAGTATTGAAGGTAACCGCAACCCAAATAAAGCTAACCGCAATAATGAGCCAAACGCAATGCTTAAAGTTAACCGCAAATCTTGAGATAACCGCAATAGTGAGTTAAACGCAAGGTTCCGTTAAACGCAAGAATAAGAC
Source organism: Artemisia argyi (assembly GCA_030686995.1). NCBI lineage: Eukaryota > Viridiplantae > Streptophyta > Magnoliopsida > Asterales > Asteraceae > Artemisia > Artemisia argyi. The sequence continues at coordinate 19,317,580 of CM060676.1, forward strand.
AAAGCCAGTTAACCACAAAAAAACAGTTAAACGCAAAACTGTTTGGACTAATCGCAAGTTTGGACTAAAAAGAAAATAACAGCTAAATCCCACTAATAAAACAGAACAGTCACTTTCAATATTTTGTTTGTCATTATCCCGTTTTGCTAATAAACCAAAAGACAGTACCATGCATTGCTAACCGCAACAACACAACAAAAAAAAAGATAATCGCAATGGAGAATGACCCATGACATATGCCCAATCTACCACTTTCCACATGAATCATTCATGAATGAAACTGTCCAAACTAGACAAGAAGACAAAAATGATATTGTAGTCAATGTTGTACATCAATTCGAACCAAGTAAGAAAGAGAGAAAATAAGAATGAATTACTAATCAATTCGAACCAAAATGAACCACAAATCCAAGAACACGCTAGTCCCTAAGATAGAACCATGGCTCTTGATACCAATTGTAGGATACTCAATAATAACATGTATGGTTCTTGTGTTTATGGATCAAATAGAAGTAGGAGAAGTGTAGAGAGGAAGAGAGTTGGGAGGATTTCCTAGAGAGAGAAAGAGATAAGAGAAAATGTAAAAGATTAGATTGAAAAGAAATGGAAGCTCCAACCCTCTCCACATGTGGAGAGGGGTTTTTATAGTTACAATATTACGCCCACTCCCGGGCTGTGGATCAGGCATACAGTGGGTAAAGACCCGTTCCTTCTTCCACGGTGTTACTTAAACTAAACTAACTAACTAATAAATAAACTAACTACGAGCTAACGTAATGCTATTACAATCATTAGGTGACCGAGACTTTTACAGGAATATTTGTATTCCTAACAATTCTTAAGACTCGTGGTCTTGGAAAGTGGGAAGAATTCATTCACAAATTTTTTGACAAGATCTTCCCATGTCTCAATAGATCGTGGAGGTTGTTTTTCAAGCCAAATCCGGGCTTGTTCCTCCAAGGAGAATGGGAAGAGAAGAAGCTTGATTGCTTCACACAGGACATTTTTGTACTTGATGGTCGATGTGATTTTATTGAACCATCGAATATGAGCATGAGGATCGTCCCTCTCAAAACCGTAGAATTGACTTGAGGTTACAAGATTAAGTAACCCGGTTTTGAGCTCAAAACTATCAGCCACGATGGCTGGGACAATAATGGCATCTCCGTAACCCTCGATGGGTGCTTGGAGAAGCTCACACATGGGGCGGTCTTCAGCCATGGTGACAGTGGGTGTGGCAACAGTACGGATCTCAGATATGACTGTTGGTGCTGAACGTCGACGAGGTCTTCGAGGTTTCCGAACAAGCTCACGTAATGGGCTCGTGGACCTTGAAGAACGAGTGCGCATGCACTAGAGATAAAACCAATCAAAACAAAATCGAGGCAAATCAACAGTGAACTTAAACCAATAATCACAAGCAAGTGGCTTCTTTAAGAAAGGTACACCACTCACAGGGATACAAAGGCTAGTTTTTTATCTTTGGTTTGGGAACTTATTATGTTCACACCCCCAGTTGGTAGGTGTTCTGTCTTGGTTTGCGACGGTTTATTTTTATGTAGAATTATTATTCACAAGAAAAGACGGATGTTTTTGGGTTTTTGTGTATGGGTTTAAAAACTTTTGGACAATATTTTTGGTATCGTCTCGTAATCTAAAATCGTTTCTCTTTAAGAATCACCTTAAAAGAAAACCGATTCAGAAAACGTTGCGATCTGTTTTGTTGTTTTTAATTTTTTTTGGTGTTTTAGCACTTTAGGAAAAGTGTTAATGACTTTTTTTTTTTTTTTTTTTTTTTTTTTTATTTTGATTTAAAATTTACAAAAGTGGTGGTATTTGTACAGTGAATGAGGTGAAATAGCATTAATCTCAAATGACGCTATAGCAACGCGCACACCTCCCCGACAGCGGCGCCAAAAATTGATTGATGCTAAACCGTCAACTTATATTGACCAAATAATGGTCAAAAAAGTCAAATAGCCTAGACCAATGCTTCCGGGTAATAAAGGGTATCACCAGGTCGTTATGTCCCGACGAGGTGTGGATTGTGCTTTAGCGTACTTGTGATCGGGTGATTATTCACATAAAAGGGTTGTGATAAGAATTATATGAGAATTATGAAATTAAATAGCTTAGGAAAGCTATGTAATTGATTACTGGTATTTAGATTAAGAAGATTTGAGCTAAAACCTGAAAACGTACGTTTTAATTAAAAACGTACGCAGACGAACGAAACAAAAAGTACAACTGATGGACGGAAAGGGTTACAAGTGTAAAATTATTATTTTTAAAATCCTAATAAATAAAGAAAATTTTAAGAAAAAGAAAAACTATTTTTACACTATTTAATTATTAATTATTAATTATCTATTTATTAACTAATTAAACTAATTAGAATTATTAAAAATACTAAAAAGGCTTAGAAAATTAAGGAAAATTTTAAAAATCTAATTAACCATCATGGGAATCCAAAAAAATTATAAAAATTTGATTTTATGTATTTTTAAACTAATTTACTAATAATTAATCTAATTATTAATTAACTACCAATTAAACAAATTAAATTTAAAAAAAAAATAGAAAATGAACAGTACAAATTCTAGAAAAATTTATAAAAATGTTTTAACTTAAATAAAAGTTATAAAAATTATAAAAACCAGGTTATACTTTATAAAATCTAATTATGCTATTTAATTACTTAATATTAATTAATAATTAATTAAACTAAAATTAATTCTAAAAACCACTAAAAGACAAAATAAAAATCTGGAAAAATTTCTAGAATTACTTTAACCTAAAAAAGAATTAATAAAAATATAAAAATGATATATTGCTTATAAATAAGCTAAAAAGAAAATTAAAATGATAAATCCTATTAAATAGAAGCTATCACTACAATTAAAGTTGGTTTTTGGGGTTTTTTCTTTTTCCAAACTAATTATACACTAAAAATAAACACTTTTATGAAAACACTTTTTACACAAACAAAAAATAAGCACTTTGAGTGCTTATTCACCCAAATAGTTGACTTTTGTTGACTGTGGAGGAAATTAAGCTCAAATGGAGAGTGTGGGGTCCACAATGATAAACTTTGGTTTCTCTGAGTTGTAAGATCAATAATAAGCAAGATTATACCAAATAAGTGGCTTGAATAAGCCACAAAACACAAATAAGCACTTGCTTATTACTATTCTGAGCCAGAATGGGGACAGAAATGGGAAGCCAAATTAAGTGGGGTCCACAAGTCAAATTGTCAAACTATTGGTCAACCCTTAATCCCTGGTAGGAGGGGGGTTGGGAGAACTCAAGTGTGAGGTGTGGGACCCACTGGGTTAACCACAAATGACCACCAAAGGTGACTGAGTAAGATGGGTCTGAGTGCACAGGGTAAATGGCTTGCCCTGCAGTTCACTTCCAACGGCAATTTAGTCCACAAAATAAAATCACAAAATTGTAACAAACATGGAAATCACAAGTATAGCTGGTAGACTAAACACACAACAAGTTTCAAACTCTAAATCATAACACAAAAATCAGATTAATTCTTGCCATTTTTGCAAAAATCTGAAATATGCACTTTTGACTTTTATAGAAAACTAGCACAGTTGACTTTGGTGAACTTTGGGCTGGATTTATTGATTGATTATGTAATGATAAGCTAAAATGAAACCAAAATAACTTGTACTAACAACTTAGGAACTGATTTGCATGAATTGGGTCTCTAAATTCTTGACTGTGAACTCAAATGAAATGGAAATTGAGATTTTGACTTTTATTCAAAGACCAATGGTGTTTTATGGTTCCATAGACCTAATAGACCCTGGTGTGATATGTTGTAAACATAGTGAACCACAAAAACACGGCTAAGCTCAGGTAAATCACAAATCCAAACACCCCTTTATACACACTGATTTTGAGTTTTTGAGATAAAGAACAACACAGATTGATGCTATCTATTCTAAACCATTTTTTTACTAGTTGTAAGGTATATATAAGCTAAGAAACACAACCTTTTACCACTACCACTACTTATACTACTTTATACTAATTTTTCTCAAACTGACAGTTGATACTAAATTAAGGAATAAGACAAATTCAAGTTATCCATTACCAATTAACAAACTATAAACTGATTTAAACAACACAATTAATCACAAATCAGCCTACACTAACAAATGATGAACAAAGAATAGTAAATTAGGAAAAATCAAGAGATTTCCTTACAAGAGCTTTCCTGCTAAGCCTTTAAGAACCAAGAACCAAGTAATCACTTATATGACTCCCATGAGTCCCTATTACCAGGTCCATCCATTATTTAACCTGCTCCACGCTTTGTCCTTACTTTTCAATTATTATTTTTTTTATTTTCTGTTTATTTTTTTTATGTTTATTAGTTGATGAAACTGAAAATGCAATGGAAACTTGAAACTCTGAAACGATACTTATATTAATACTGAAAGAAGTACATCACAACTGAGAATTTGATTGAAATTAAAAGTACAATACTTGAAAAATTACATTAAAATTACTAAGAAAACTAGCCAAACTGCTCCACTCCATCTCTTCCTTTTTATACACTCCAATTAGGGTTTTGAGTGACCATTGTCTCTTTCCCAGCTGCAAAACCAACCATAGGATCAAAAGGAGCAATCTTGGCCGTTTAAATTTCTTGGCGCCAATACTATTTTTGTCTGTTTCTTGAAGTATTGATGCCAGGGGTGCATTTTTGGAGCTTTGTGTTTGGTTTGGAGTAGGAGGGGGGGGGGGGGGGAAATTGAGTGTGTAGGTGTAATAGTCACAAGGACCAATTTTGACATTCCACAAAACCTAGGGACTGAATTTGTAATTCCCAAAAAGCATTACCAAGGACCATTGTTGCCAAGTTTGATATTGCAAAACCAATTTTTGCAATTTTTTAATTTTCTAAAATTCCCAGGGACTATATTTGCAAAATTCCAAACTCCAAGGACCAATCATGTAAATTTTCCAAAATTTTCACCCAAAGTCCGTTTTTTATAACTTTTGATTTTTTAAGGACTTGGGTTGACTTTTCTTTCAAAATGAATGCATAGGGACTATTTTTTGACAAATTTTGAAACTTGGGGGACTGAAACTGCCAATAATGCAAACTTTGATCGTTTTTCCTTTGTTTTTGCTCATTTTGCATTTAAAACACATAAAACACAATCCCTGGGATAATTTAAGTATTTTGATGACTTTTCGATTGTTTTTGTATGTTTTGGCAGTTTAAACACGATAAAAATGATGAGTGTTTGCGCACTCATCAACACTTCATAATAGTATTAACATCCTACAAAAATAGAATAATAAGCCTTCCAGCTAAAAAGTATGGAGAATACATAAGTCCTAAACAACAAGGTAATTACATGTGACAACCAAAAATTTCATGTTAAGACTTATTTATAAACTCGAAGGTTTTATGTTGAACACGTAAACTATAAACTTTAGTCATAACCGTTAGGTTATCCCACGCATAACGAGAATCATCTTTGCACGTTTTACATCACACTAGACTAATGTTTAGTCTACTATAAGCAAGTACATGGCATACTCACAATCATTTAGATGGTCATATACATGCATATTCATAGTTTTCATATAACTTGCACTATAAGTGTTTTAACTTGCATGCATGCATGCACAACATACCCAATACCCTCGTCACCTTTGTACTAACACTTTAAACACATACACTTTCAAAATAAACTCATTTCCCTTCCTATTTTGTTAATAAAAACCAGCCCCCTTCTTTTACAAGCTAGTCACCAACTCTTGTCATAACATGTTTTTCAAACCTGCCATTTACACATTAGGTAAAGACTTGAACCTCCACACTTTCATTGTGTCAATCACCATCAAAAACCCATCCCTTGGTACCAAAACCCACAAAGTAATCAGCCCCAACCCATTACCCAACCCCATGTGTCCCATAAGTCTTCATTGTCATAACTTGTCTCCTAAGTCCTAATTACACTCTGCATACCTGTTAAGCACCTCAGTTTGTCCATCACTTTGGGGATGATACGCTGAGCTCATGTGCAGACTCACTTGCAAAAGCCTAAACACGCATTGACATATACCAATTTGTAATGGCCGAATAGGATAATGGTTTTATTGCATACTTTATAGTGCATAATGATCGTAGATGCAACCCGTCCATAGTAACTTCATCTTATCAATATGTAGATGATTATTATGGGCGAGAGAGTATGACATATAATTTAAGTATTATTCATGTTTTTGTGTCTTTCTTGTTCCTTTTGTCCAACAAAATTGTATAAACCTTAGATGAACATAGAGCAAGCAGACATTAAAAGTACTTTAGTATAGCGGTCAAAAATTTGTTAAACGAAGGTGATCGATGTCGTGATTTTTCATACACATTGACTTGGCGAAATCACACCACAATGGTGTATTTTCCAAAAACTTATTCGTTTAATTTTCATAAGAACATCGTTGTCATGCCTAATATTCACACATGAAAAATTATATGTTTTCGTGCCGTGTGTTAAAAGAAAGATGAGCTTGAATATCATAATTTGTGACGAAGATAGAAATCACGGATTGCACAACAAGTGGTTTTCATAATGAAGTCCTTCATAATTCGTGATCATAGGTAATAACATTCATCCAAAATTCATCATGTACTTTTTTAATTGTTTTGTTTAATTATTTAACTTAAGTTTATGTATGTTTATCAACTTAAGTTATATATCTCACTTGTTGCAATAGCTACAATTCAATTGCATGAAGAGTGACGATTATGATGCCCTAAAATATGACTAAGGTTGTATTTTACGCAAAGCGTCTAGGAGTTTTTTGGAGTGGTGAGCATTGTGATTTTAATGCTCCTTTGGTAAATAAGTAGCTTTATCTTTTTTTCCGGAATTTTTCAGCGCTCTGCGAAGAAGCATTCAAAAGATAACTAGAGTTGTGAGTGTTAGTGGACTATTATTGAGTTTGTAGTGTAGTTTGTATTGGGCCATGCCCGTCTAGCCTTTTAGTATGTTGTACTGTACTCCTTCCGTCCCAAAATTATTGTCCTTCAAAAAAGATACATAGTTTAAGAAAAGCATAATTATTACTGCTTTTTCTCTCTTACTTTATGTCAGAATGAAAATTTTACCCTTAACTAATTAATTAATCCCTTCTTTAAAGTTTGAATAATATATTTTAGGCAAGGATAATATGGACTCGATCAAACTTCTATATGTATATTTAGTAGTGGACAAGTGGGACATCCCAAAAAAGAAACATGGATTATAAATTTGGGACGGAGAAGGTATTTATATTGTAAACAATCTCATTATTCAGTTATGCAAATCAACCTTACTTACATGGTATCACGCCTCCTTCGATCTTCTCCTAAACATCCATACAAACCCTAATTTTATTATTTTCTTTTTCACGTCCAATTCACAATATCATATTACTACATCTCCTACGTTTGTAAGAATAACAAACGATTGTTTTTTCCTAGTCCCATACTACCATCATATCACTACATCTCCTAAGTTGGTAACAATAAACAAACGTTTAAATAAACCCTAATAATCATCATCAACATCACGTCCATACTATTCACCTTTCATCATGGTGAACGCAATCGTTCCTCCTCACACCAGTCTCTCAAAGTTTGATTAGCTTCTCATTGTACTGTCCATCATGAGCCTCATATTAGTTAAACACGACATCGCACAAGCAAACTACTCTTTGTGGTGTTTCGTTTTCAAGAATCAGTTAGAGGTCTTGGATCATATCAAAGCTAACGAGTCATCACCAAGTACCGTTGTTCCACCTCCTAGCGCGGAATAGTTAAAGGTAGATTCTATTGTAAAATCTTGGTTATTTTTAACTTGCAATGACGTTCTAGTTTTGCATGTTCCCTTATGTTATCATACGCCGATATTTTCACTAAGAGACTTCCGTCTGCATTGTTTGGTTTATTTTGTATTGGGCCAAGCCCGTCTAGCCTTTTAGTATGTTGTATATTATTTATATTGTAAACACTCTCATTATTAAGTTATGCAAATCAACCTTACTTACAGTGAGGATACAAAATTAGTAGCATACCCTCAAGAATGTTGTATTATTTATTTAGATTATTTTTTTTATTATAATTTTTTTCCTTCTAAATATGTATATTTCTTTTGGACAAAAATACACCATTGGTCCCTAAATTTTCCACAAACCGTCGTCATGGCCCTTAACTTTTCAAAATCGTCATCTGGCATCCAAAACATGGGAATTAGAGGCCGAATGTGTCCCTTGGCCACTTTTGTCTTGGTCAATGCTTAAGTTTTGGTACATTCGCAAGGGCATAATAGGTAAACTACATTTTTCACCACACTATGGTTAAATCAACCAAGAGTGATAGTTTAGGGAGCAACTAAGAACTATGGTTTGTAGAACTTGAGCCTATCTTTTCTAATACGCTAGTTATAACTCGCGTGAAACCAATTAACCCACAAACCAAACACATTTACACACCATAATGACACACACCCTTATCCAGACACCTATTTCCAGAAGTCAAAGACCCAACTAAAATTCCAACATTACAATGTCTTTTGGAGACAATGTGATCACTGATATGGCAGATTATATTAGCAACATGCCAGATAATGTAACCACTAATATTATGAACCGATTGCCACTAAAAGATGCGGTAAGGACCGGTAGTTTAGCCAGAAGCTAGAGGTTTAAGTGGACTTTGCTGACCGATGTCATAGTTGATGAGGATTTGTTTTACTATTCAATAAATACCTGTGATGGGAGGCATATTACTAGGCTTTTACTTCAGCTTATTGGGCCAGTAAGAAGGTTTGTGTTTTCCGTAGAGGCCAAACTGCTATTTGACACGACGACTTGCATTATGAAGACATTCATGACTGGCTTTTGTTTTTGGCTCGGGTCGGAGTTGAGGAGGTCACAATTCGAAACTGGTATGCTGATCCAGTTACTTTGGCAACCCAACTTTACTATCGTCAAGAGTTGACAGTTCTAAAACTTCATTGTTGCACTTTTCCAACTATGACACGTTTTAGGGGTTATCCAAAGCTACTCAACTTAGAATTATGTAATGTAAATTTTCATAGTGGTACAGTTTGGGACTTAGTTGCTGGTTGTCCCTTGCTTGAGTCTCTAAAATTGGATCGTTGTAGTACAAACAAAATGAGACTATGGGATATTGCAATTCTTAGGAATTTGAAGACGTTAAATTTGTCATTTGGTATTTGGAACCATCCTATGACAATAACAACTTCCAATATCTTTCAGTTGTCAAATGTTCCTAAACTTGAGACCCTTACCATGGATTTTGAAGACTGCAATGTAAGACCTATTCTTCGCATTTTCTACTTCAACTTACATAATGTTAAAGTAATTTTTAACATTGATGCAATGTTAGCATTGAAATTAAAGAAAATTCATCCTTTTATAGTTGTTGGAAGAAGGTACATCCTGGATGAGTGACCGTGTGGCCTTTCTATCCCTCAAGACTGTTGAGATATACGGAGTCGATTTTGGTAATAAGGCAATGGTTTCATTTATCGTTAAAATGATTCGTGGGTCTCCAAATATGCAATGGCTAGTAAGCAAGGTAAGTGGAATGCATATGTATGAAAGACATCCTATTAAATTCCAATGGTTGTGCATATGAATATTTCTCTCATTTTGCAGGCCTTATACACGTTTACTTATGTACCTTTGGAGATTGATTCATTTGATGTACCCATCAACAGAATGACCACGGGGCAACTTCAAACTGTGGTGTTTCATTCTTTCCCTATAACAGAGAATGAAATAGCCATAATACGGTTGATACTTGCATGTTCCCCCTTACTGAAGAAAATTTATATCATTGACTGCACTTTGACTACTGATGAGAATGAAAACATCAGGTTGAACTTGGATTTGGCAAGGAGGCTGTTGGAACTCCCTCGAGCTTCCCCCACAACCGGGGTAAATTTCTTTTACTGATTCTAGTTTATGTATGGGTTGAATACCCTAAGACAATTATTTTTGTTTAAGTATGTTGCTACTTACTTGGTCACCAAATGTAATGGCAAGTTTGTCTTTAGGAAGTCAAACGTGCAAATGGTAAAGGTTATTTGGCATTTTCAATTTTGACAATGCCTATGTTGGTCACCAAATGTAATGGCAAGTTTGACTTTAGGAAGTCAAACATACAAATGGTAAAGGTTATTTGGCATTTGCAATTTTCACAAACCAAATGTAATGGCAAGTTCGAATGTTTATATTTGTGCCTTTATGTCTAGTAATTTTAGTGATGAATATATTGTTTTAGAGTTTCATATGGGATCGGTAAGGATTTAGTGGGGTGCTATTAATTAATTTCACAAATTACACCGTAGGTCCCTACGCTTGTACACTCAATGTAGCATGTTGTGAACACGTCACTATATTTTAGGCGGGAATTGAAACTACGTTGACGAAAATGTAGACAACCTTAGGGACCAAGTATGAAATAAATTTTTTTTATTAAACCCCTTCACCGTCTCTTCACTGCGAAGGTATTAACTTTAACACATAACCCAATAAACCCATCAACAAGCCTTTCCTCACATTTCCCGATGGAAGAAGATTTCCCAATGTTGAATGAACTCATGCAATTGGCCGATTCACCACGATTACATGATCGTATGAGTCTCTGGTTTGGTCAAGAGGCTATTGAAGCACGGTTTTTTAAAAACCTTATTCGTGCTGCTATTGATCATCTCAAGAGGATGATACTAAAGCGTAGGGAGCTGATTCGGGAGAATTGTCACAACTCGTAATTTCAGGTCCTTTTCAAACGTCTAAATTTCATTATTCATCTCGAAAAGTTACTATTCATCAGTTACTATTCACTGATCACTATTCATCATTTTACTATTCATCATTTTTTGAGTCACTTTGATATTTCAAGAAGTGTTTCAAAATTTCACTATTCACAAAACACTATTCATTCCCGAAAGAAAATCACTATTCACGATTGTCGTTCATCACTTTGTAAATCTAGTTTACGGGTATTTAAATTCGTGTAACCAGTTAGGTTTAGCTGCGAATTCATGCATCATCACTAGGGACACGTCATATAGACTGGAGTACTCTACATATCATCAGTAACGTCATCAGCACTTTAGATCATGCACGGATATGCATTATTTCCATTTACGTATGCTTAATTTGTAATTAACGTTACCACTCAGTTTTTAATACTAACGTATATCCAATACTCCCGACTATGATCCTAACACATTTTTGTACTCATTGTAATAATATAAAAATTATATTATTAATTTACCCGGTGTTTTCAAATTAACTGCTACACTTTCCGGTCAAAGCTTAAAACTCTGTCATTTTGCAATATTTCAACCCGACAATTATTTTAACACCCGACTCTCATCAGGAAATGTAATTTCATAATTTTTACCACGTCGTCACATTTTATTTGGTACAGTTAAACTTTATTTCTAGTAAACTCGGTACCCAGTATCACCTAAACACATAATATCTAATTAAACCCTACACCAAAGTCAATATTTTCTTACAAAATCTTCCATACTCCAATGCCAATCACTTACACTTTGAAAAACTCTACTAAATTGCATAAATACATGTACTAGTTGTCTAAAAAAAAAAAAAAAAAAAAATCTACACTTATATTACTCATTTACTTACACTACACATCATAATACTTCAAGTAACAAATCTAGCAACCAAAAATAATTCTCTCATTCTCTCCTCTCTTATATATTCAGCAAAGGCAAGATCAAGAAGAGAAACCATAACTTTTTGAAGATCAAATCATAATCAAGTCTCATTTGTACTCCTAGTTAGGGTTTTGAAATAAAAACCCCAAGGATACTTAAGTATTTTTCTCCAAAAATCATCAAATCATAAAGTAAGCTTCAAGTAAACTTTTCTAATCTTTTGTACTTTCATTTAACCTATTTTGATGTTCTAGTAGCAAATCATGCAAATATTTATGTTAAACATACCACTTATTGTTTATTTTCTTTATAAACATAGATCTAAAGATTTTTACTTGTAATCTCATGTGATCCATCATTTTTGGTGATGACTAGGAACCCATGACACCCTAAGAAGGTGTATGGTAGGATTAGACTAGTTGTGGAGTTGATTTGAAGTGGTTTGATTAAGTTTTGAACAAGTCTTGAACTAGAAAAATTGATTTTCAAACTATATATAAACCTACTGTCAAAAAACATGAAACGTGGGAAAATAAGTAAACATTGAGATATTTTGGTCTTCATATTCAGAAAATACTTTCAAAAATGAAACCGTGGACGCTTGAACGGGTAAAAACGGACTTACGACGAGAAAGTTATGATTTTTCCAAGTTTAACGACGAAAAACTATTTTCTGAAAATAACACATGCTGTTAGCCGAGATTCGACGGACAAAATGAGGCGTTAAACGTAACCTAGAGGAGCCGAACTACTGAAAATATGTTAGTACATGTTAATACGAAACCGTGGATATAAAGAACATAAGAAACGGACTTATAACGACCAAGATACAAGCTTTTGAACTTAGACGATTTTAATATTTTTCCTTCAGCACAACACTTAGAAATGTTTCCAAAGTATTAACCATTTCGCCAAGTGACTATGTTCAACCCCACTTTTCTCATTGATAAACCCATTTCTTGAAAATTTATATCATTGACAAATAGTTAGTTCACCCATCCTAGTTTTCAAAACATCCAACTGTTTGTCAAACGAATTAATAACGAATAACTTATGGTCTTTCAAAATTTACCAAAAACTGCCCAGAAACTGCAGAAACAGCCCAAACACCCTACTTCACGGCTATTTTTCTTTATGATTGAGACCCGTATTGACAAAATTTCAGTGTTACGACTTTTAGATAATGTGAAAAGCTTCCCAAAACTACTGAGCTTCTTTCCTAAATCTTAACATTCACTATTTCGCGACTAGTTTTGTGAGGCTATTTTGGTCATATTTTCAAGTAATGAAAATGTCATTTTATAACAAAAACATTATATTTACCAATAAAACATCAAACGAGGATCATGGAGTACCGTTTTAACCTATTTACATGAAAAGTGGTTATTAACTTAACGAGACGTCAAAAATGTATTTTTTGACGATAAACATTATTTTCAAATTTCACGAGTGGTATCGATAACATACGTATTTGCATGTGTAGCATCATTTCATTTCTTACATTAGATCATATCATTCATATTAGGTTGCGGTTAGAGATCGTGCCTCGTTTCAGTGTATCCACTTTTGTCGTCGTAGCTATCGCACCAGGTGAGTCATAGCCCCTACTCTTTAAATTGTTTTGGTAAACTCTTTGGGGGAGAATACAACTCGTTTTCATCTAAATGTATACTTGATTTAATTGATTATGCTACATGTTTAGTCAAACATTTATTTGCTCCAGTTATGAATTCGTTACTCAATCAAATGTAGTGTATATTCATTTGCATCACACTTAATCCTTTTTACCTTTGGACCCAAGCCTTTTCCATTATTATGCACACTTGAACGAACGAACCGGCTCCACCACTATGTACACACATGACTGAATGAACGGGTCACATAACCGAATGTACGGGACACATAACCGAATGTACGGGACACATAACCGAATGTACGGGTCACATAACCGAATGTAAGGGTAACATAACCGAATGAATTGGTCATGTAACCAAATGTATTGGTCGAACTACACTTATCTTTGAATCTTGGTCCACATATTACTTTTGTTTACACAAACCAAAACATATTCGGCAGTGGGTTGTGAACACACAGGTTGTAAGTCTTGTATGGACGGGACTTGTAACTGAGTGGATTTACGATTCCTTTGCTGGCAAATCTTCATTTAAATGCAATGTATTTCATTTTTCGCTAAACTCTATGAACTCACTAACCTCATGTTGACACTTTAGCATGTATTTTCAGGTATTAAGCAATGGTACGCTACTGGAGGTTTTGGCAGGGCATGGCATGGTCATAGAAGACTCTAATATTCATATGGAGACCGTTTTAAACTATTTTAAGGGCCTACTTCCGCACTACTTTTAACGATGTAAATTCAATACTTTTGGTTAAACGATTTTATTCAAAGTGATTGAAGTGAAAACCATTTTTGTACCTGTGTTAATACCAATTGAGTTACACCCTAGCTACATGTAAGCTTCCGCTGGAACCGATTTTGGGGGTGTGACAAGAATGAAGCTTTGGGACCGCGTGGTGTGGCGCTTGTCAGTTTGGAGTCGTTAAGGAAAACCCAAGCCATTGAAATCAACCTACTTGCAAGTTTGATCAAGGTGTATGGCCAAGCTGATGCTAATATTCGTATGCAGGAAGGTTTTGTTCAGAAAATGGCTAAAAATAATTAGTGTAATGGGGTCTTAATTTAAGGTATTTCCATGGGTAGGTTAATTAGGTCTTTTGGGTTCTTGTTTTAGGCTTTTAATGTTCTTGTAGTCTAATTGCCATTTGCCACTATTATGCATATATAATTCTATGGTTTCTCGTTAATCTTGTTTGATGTATCTTATTGTGTTTACTATTGTTATGACCAAAAACAAACACCCCTTTTTGTCAGCAAATAGAAACACAGTGGGGAGGAAGCAAAACCCAAACACCCCATCTTGGTTGATTAACTAGAGTGTAGTACATAGTTGGTACCTAAAGTCGTATGTCATGGTTGATTTAACCATAGTGTGGTAAAAAATGTAGTTTACCTATTATGCCCTTGCGAATATACCAAAACTTAAGCGTTGACCAAGACAAAAGTGGTCAAGGGACGCATTCGGCCTCTAATTCTCATGTTTTGGACGCCAGACGACGATTTTGAAAAGTTAAGGGCCATGACGATGGTTTGTGGAAAGTTTAGGGACCAACGGTGTATTTTTGTCTTTCTTTTGTGACATTTTAATAATTATGATTACATATACAATTACATAACCAAATATTTTTATAGAAAAAACAATTATTTCTCACGATTATTGCTAGAACTACTGCCCACTGCTTTCGCTCATTGCTACTCCTCAAAGATACCGTTACTTTTTTGAAACACACCTTAACTTGTATGTCTAACCCGTTCAACATTTGACACGTGTTTTGGTCATTTTCACTTTTTATACATACCATTAATATTGAAACGTATCTCAATCTTCATTTTAGGCACATAATTAGTCACATTAATCATTTTTCATTTACAAGAGAGTTAGGTGCAATGGTGCATCAATAACTGTTATTGGTGTGTCACCTCAACATACACCAAATAACACCACAACTAAAACACTCTCCTCAGTTAGCTATAACTATTATTGGTGCATATGAATTTCATAACACACAATCAAAAATAATTCATGTACACACGAACGAACGAACAAAATAATAATAATAATAATAATAATAATAATAATAAATAAAGCCCAATGGGCTAGCAATGGGACTATATAGTATGGTATGATGTTGGGTGACAAAAAGTCCAGTGACGTGCCATTAAGTCTCTACGCCGTGCACGCTAAATATGAATAAAGTCGAAACAGAGAGTCTACATGAAGCGGCCTTTGTGTTCCCTTACATTTATTTTTCTTCTACTTTTTGTGTTTTACAATTCTTTGTTATTTTACTACACCGCCGGCCGTTTTCTTTTTCTTTATTCTCAATGTTCAGTATTTACGTTTATTAGTTTTCTTACATAATAGATCAACTTAAGACTTAAGTTATTGCTTAAAGAAACTCTTTTGAAATACCCGAGAAGTTGAGTGTTAAACTAGTTCATTAATAAATATGGCCTGCCTACTTTGACGATAGCCATTTGCCCTTGACTCATTTTTTGACTTCGTTTTACATATTCCTGTGATCATTTAAAGCAACTTGCTTTTTAATTATAGAACTTTACCGAACTGATCAAGTCCTTTTCAATTATTCGATCTATGATTAGCTGCTGGTTATTTTAAGCATCGTTGGGCTCACCTAATGCTATAAGAACGACTTCAAGAACGAACTTGCAAAATCAAGAGGTACATAGATATGCATTCCATTGATCTAGTTTCATGTGGTAGACTAAAACACAAATTTGAGTTCGATCCCAAATCCTCAAAGATACACAACCGTATACATCAATGGCTTGTCGAACAGCCCCCAACAAGTACCTAACCTTATATGTTAATCTTGAGCCAATCAGGAGTGACAAGTGCAGTTATAACCTGTAATATTTGTTATTAGGCTGGTGGTAGTGGGTCTGAAAAAAACGGTCGACCAAATCGGTCGATTGATATTCATATCGATCGTTCCCTTTGTGGGAAATCGATCGCCGGTCAATGGGATGCAAAATCGAGCGGTTTGCCAACCGATATTCCACAAACTTTGCAAACACAAATTACCACTTTTTGAAAATAAAAGTAACCGTTTGGTGCTAAAAAAAAAAACTTTTTTTCAAAAAACATTATCACTTTTCATCCTATAAATACCCACATCAACCTCACTTTCAAACATACAATTTCAAAAACAATTCATCCAAATTCACATCAAAAAACACACAATATCAAAGAAAAACACTCCACAATAAAAAAACCGACGATCCCGATTAACCCAAAATGCACCCGACATAAATTTCTCTCCGCAAAACACCTTTGAACTAACCGAAATAACACCACCACAACAAGGGAACATACGCTTTCGTCCACAATCCTTTGAATATCCAACACAATTACCACAAGTCAATCAAAGAGAAAACTTATTTTCCGTTCATCGTCCCTTTGTCCCACCACAACGTGTTAATCATCACGAAGAACCAAGTGAGGCGTCCTATCATCCTAACATGGATTTCTTGCATTGTTCCCAACCGTATCAACAACATTCTCCGATTCGGTCTACTAATCTTGATATGAATTTGGATGATTGGGCAGACTTTCATAACTATGGCTATTCGACCCAAAACTATCCAAGCCAAGACCAACCGAGTCAAGATGTTTCGATGGGGCAAGGTTCGGCTCACGGTTCCTACCACAGTTCTTTCCACGGTTCTTTGCCCGTTGATGACGATGAGTCTGACGAAATCGAAGCTAAATCACCCGTCAAGCAAAAGAAGCCTTCGCGACGTGCTACTAAGGCGAAAGGCAAAGCCAAAGCCAAAGAACCCGAACCGGCCAAAAAATTGAACCATGGTCTAGCAGAGAAGAGGTCGTTCTTTGTAAAGCTTTCATCTTTGTTTCTGAAAATGCAAAAAAAGGAAACACTATGAATCGGCACAAATTTTGGGAGAAGGTGGCAGCCTACTTTTGGAAAGAAACTGGTTCAGACCGGACAATGAATTCGATCATGTCCAAATGGAAGACTAGAATTCGTTGTCAAGTTGCGAATTTTGGTGTTATTGTTGATAATGTCAAGGGGACGCATGGTAGTGGTGAGAATGACATTGACGATATGTCCAAAGCTCTTATGGAGTATCGTGCGCGTTACGGTCAAGATTTCACTCTGGTGGAGTATTGGAAAGTTTTGAGGGGGCATGATAGCTGGAAAGAAGAGATACCCCTTTTCCAAACGGGCGTTCGAAAGAAAGTGAAGGGTTCAACAACTACGTCGGGGTCAACACAAGGCCCCTCGAGTTGTCAACACTTGGATGATGACGATGATGAAACAGAGGATGATACTAGAGAATCACGACCAGAAGGTCGTGACAGAGCAAGGAGGAAATCATCCACCTCCTCTCATGAAACATCAAAATCATTCATGAGTGGGCTAATAGCTGAGGTGTGGAAATCAAGACCGGCAAAGAAGGAAAAAGGTAAAGAGCGTGATGGCTCGTGGAAACAAATCACGGAACGAGAGCTAGCGATCAAACAAAAAAAATTGGAATATACAGAAAAGCTCTTGCAATGCCAGGAGGAACAAAAGGAACTCTTGAGAACTACCAAACGGGATCAAGAATTGATTTTTTACAACTCGGCTATCGACCCAAATTTGCCCGAACGACAACGAGAGGAACTTATGCGAATGAAAGCGGACATCAAGACACGCCACAACCTAAATTACTAGTTTTTAAATAAGTGTTCGCGTGTTTAATTTTTAGTCGTTTAAGTTTTTTTTTTATGTTTTTATTTCGTATCGTATCGTTTATGTAATGTTTTTACGTTTTATTAATAAAATGTGTGTTTGTGTTAAAAATGTTTTTTTTTTTAAAAATGATGCAATATGGGTTGCCACTGTGATGAGAGAGATGAATATGGGTTGAAGAGAGAGAAAGCTGATGTGACAGCCGAAAAGATGATGCAATATGGGTTGCCACTGTGAGCAGCCTTAGTAGTGTTATAAATTCAAAAGCTTTTAAAAAAAATCACAAAAAACATTATCCCAAAAAAGATTAATATTGTTAGGTATTTGAAACACCTGTTTTGATGCGGCTGTAATCCAAATAATGTCCCTGTTTATCTTTGACCAAAAACAAGCAAGAGGTCGAATAACACAAAAAGAAAATGTACCTAATAAAAAAGAATTTTTAGTAATTGGTACATGTTTTGTCAAACCCCCCATAAGGACTATATTGAGACTTTTTTTTTAAGGACAATATCCAACAAGAGTATCCATTGAATGAATAACGGATCCCAACCCTAAGGCTGGTAGGCAAGGATAGGTGAAAGGATCACTTTTTTGCCATGTCATGCACTACCTCCTTGCCCTCTTGTCTACTCCACGCGGGAGCACAAATACCAAAACAAAAATCAGTGATCTGTTCACCTAGCATGTTCACAAGAAAATGGGTCCCCACTTGTACCATTATATTGTTTTATACTTGGTGTGTGAGTGTGTGTGAGATATTTAGTGGGGTATATTTTTATAAAGTGGGTATTTAATTAAAGGTGAAGTTAAAGGTGATGATGGTTTCCCTTGCCCTCCAAAAGGTGAAGAGTGGTGAAGGGAAGTGAGAGGAGAGAGAAATCTGACGTGGCGCTGATGTGTATGGTGAAGGTGTAGTCACCTTGCCTACTAGCCTAAGAACAATAACGCTTTTGTATAAGCATGAGTAATCAAATGAAATAAGGCATTGCAATAAGACCCCATACGCAAATATAACCCAATTGAGACATTATGGAATAGGCGAACCCTTCTTAATGTCTTTTTGAGCAAGAGCTAAAGTAACTCTTAAAAAACCGTTATTATCCCTTTCAAAGAGATAAAATTCATTATGTGAGACCACGTCCTTTTATTTTTAGGCAACATATTATAAATAACCAATTAGGTATCTGTATAAGAAAATCCGTTCTAAGGTTTACATATACCCATAATTTTTGTTATAATGGAAATTGAGATGCTTTTAGTTCCGACACAAACCTTTTAGGAAAGACACATTGTAGTTGATTATACAAAATCTCTTTCACACTCTTGTAGCAATCTACTATTGTAACTTTCTTATACGCTCTAGTTTCTTCCTAGAACTTATTTCTAATAAAATATGCTGTAAAAAAAGGTATAAATTCAGAATGCCTAGAAAACCGATGAAATACAAATCTTCAAACCATAATCGCGGTTCAAATTTTATCGATTCATTCCTGAAAGGTATACACTAAGCATGATGGGGGAGACGTCATGAGTTTTCAACAACTCACATAAAAGTCGTGTACTATCTGAAAAGACACTTCAACATTCTGCCCATTTGATGAGGACTTTTTGAGGGTTTTGGCGAGGACAAGTCCTCGTCAAAAGCTTTTGGCGTGGACATGTCTTAGCTAAAGACTCCTTGCCAATTCCTCTTCACTAATGTCTTTGGCGACAACGGATTTTGACTTTTACCGACGACAAGGTGGGACCAGTAAAAGTTTATCATCCAGGCCCATGAGATCTTTGGCGAAGACGTGCCCTCGCCAAAAACTTTTATTTAATTAATTATACATAATTAACTAAATTAGCAGCCTAGATTGGTTGGGCCCACCAGAGCTTCGGCAAGGTCATATCCTGGCCAAAAGCTCAAATATTAAAAGGGTATTATGGGCATTGGCGACGACATGGCATCGCCAATAGTTCATTAATTTGGACAGCAAATTGCTGCATTTTGCACATTTTTTAGATTTTGTACATATTTTTTTTTTTTTTTTTTGAAAAAATCTACTTGTAATGACAAAAAAACAGAACCTGTAATGACACAAAAACAACATACCAATTCGCTAAAACATTATTCAAACATGTCCATACACATAAATATGAGCTAAAACATACCAATTCTCCAAAATAGTTCAAAAATAAGTCACAAATATCTGCATACATTACATGTCCATACCCATAACCACGAATATCCACAAACATAACTACACCACATACAATAATCCCTACTACCCATCCCCATTCTCATCATCATCATCATCATCATTGTTTCCATTCCCTACTGCCCATCCCTATTCTCATCACCATCACTTGATTAGTGTGTATATGGAAGTATATGAAGTGATTCTAGCCATCGGATGTATCAATAATGTTACCATTTGATTAAATTAAAAGGAATGACACTAAGGTAAATAGCTAGAAGTTAATGGCAACTTTGTGAACCCGAATTGTAGAGTTACACGCGCCTCTAATTTTTGCCTTTGTTTTTTTCAATGCCATTTATTTTTTAATTTTTTTTTATTTATTATTATTTTTTACACCATTTGATTATAGTTTCACTTTTTTTTTTTTTTTTTTTTTTTTACAACATATGAGTAATTAACCACATACACATGGTTAGAGATTTTCTATAATAAATTTATACACATCCATTAAGACAAATAAAAAAAACATACATTGATTTTGTAGTCTCTGATATAGCAGCCTTGTAAACTGATACATGAATTACCAATACTAGTATATTTCTGCTAGGATAATGTGATGCACGTGTATTGCAGATTGATAAACAAACTTCGTAGTCCAGTATACTGATACATGATATAATAAAAACATACTCCACAACCGTATGCGATATTTTGCAAAGCTTCTATAGTTCTATATGCAAGCCTGGTTTTAAAATGTGTTGGTTGAACGTTTCATTAAAGCATGCAAAGCAATTAATATTGCACTTAATTTTATGGTGAGAAAGTTAAGACGAGATTGATACGGGGAAGTTATGAAGCACGCTATATTGGATCATATGCTTCAAGACAAATTAAATATCATTCAATCCCATGTCAATCTGTGCTTCTTTAAAATTGTTTACGTCATTTTCAGTTGAGCAATTGATAGTAACTTTATAGAAGTTGGTTAAAGTATGACTATTAGTTAATTGAAACTTTCAACAACTGTTTTGAAAGATGTTTTACGTAAGATCCCAGATATATAAAAACCATAATCGAGGGCTGCCAGCATTGTGTAGGGTTCGGAGTAGGCATAGACGATAGGGTTTCAATTGAAAAACAAAACATCAACATGAGTTTATATTGGATAAACATAGAACGGCACAAGCATCTCATCGGCATGGATCCGCCGTGAGCAGTTTTGAATAGGATGATAATTAAAGAAAGGTCATGACTAGTGGCCGACCAGGAAAATAGGTTGTGGGGGGCAATTTTTTTTTTGTTTTTATTTATATTTTTTTTGACAATAGCAAGAAAATATGAAAGAAAAAACTAGGATCGAAATGATAAATTTTTTTGAACGGCTATTTTATTAAAGAAAACTAGCAAGGAGCTAGATTACACAGTAATCAAGTACGGGTTTTTTAGCCACTCGATCCAACTAAACAAGGCTTTACTTCTAAATTTACACCAATAAAAGGAACTAGAGACAACATTATATTATCAAAAATGAAC
The DNA here is from genome assembly GCA_030686995.1 of Artemisia argyi. Classification (NCBI taxonomy): domain Eukaryota; kingdom Viridiplantae; phylum Streptophyta; class Magnoliopsida; order Asterales; family Asteraceae; genus Artemisia; species Artemisia argyi. Next base: position 19,339,394 of record CM060676.1, read on the forward strand.
GCCTTCGGAGGAACTTTATCTTCAAACACGATCTTATTACGATACGTCCATGTGTTCCACCAGATAACATAAAAACCACCTTCAAGTAACGCCTTCGTTTTAACCGCAAGCCTCAAAGACACCATCCAAGTGAGCCATTCTTCATACGACTGGGTGTCAGCGTAGCAAACATTCCACCAACTGGCAATCTTGCGACCAATCTGCCTTGATAGTTCACATCGAAAAAACACTTAGAGATGAATGATTTATAAGGTTTTAAAGTGATTGAATGTTGGGTTTTAGTGCGTGGGTGGGGGGCAATTTAAGTTTTGAGTTGGGGTCACTTTCGAAAAAAGGTCAAAATTATAAAAAAATTACATTAAAATCTTAACTTTTTCGGCTAGCCATGGGGGTACCGCCCCCCAAAGTCTATATGTAAGTCCGCCCCTGGTCATGACGGTTGTTGTATTTGAGAGGTGAGCGGGGATGATTGTGGTATTGGGGAAGAAAAAGTGTTACTCCTTCAGTCTCAAAATAATAGTCCCCGTTGACTTTTAAACTCTTTTTTATTCATCTTTGATGTGGGAACGTTTGGTACGACTGAATCGTAGAGAATGGAAACACGATAGAGAATGGAATGATAGAGAAAGGGAATCATCCCAAAGAAAGAGAGAATACCTCACTGTTTGGTAGATGCACAGAATCAAGCAACAGAATGGGTAGAAATTTTTATTCTTCTACTAGTTATAATGCTCGCGCACGCGCGGGTTTTTAAATTTTTTTTAATGATATATTTTTATTTCTTAAAAAATAAATAATTAAATATTTGTTTTGTTTGATTTATGATTTTTAATTATATTTGTTTATTATTAAAGATAATCGTTTAAAAATTTAATTCTGTTGTTAGTTGCATCTTATCTATATTTTTTTATACTTATCTTCTACTTGTGTAGTATATCAACAAAATAAATTTTTAAAAATTTAAATTAAAATATAATAATTAAAATATTACATAATAAGGAAATATTCTTCTTTCTGAAATACGAAAGTACCCACTAGTGATTTTATTTTATTATATAAAAGATTTGGTATAAACCGAGAATCAATAAAGCGTAATGAATATGTAATTAGTTTATGCATATGTGGTTGTTGAGTTGTTCAGTTTGGGAAAAATATTTAATAATGTATTATATTTGTCACGAAAAGTACTTTAGTGTAGCGTACAAAAAAAATAGCCTTACTACCATTTAAACTCGATTATTTTGTCTTTTTGTATGCGTTTTTCCACCCTCCTGATGAGGCGAAAAATGAACCACTTTTAGGGGGTCATTTAAGCCCGAAATTGAATTTATTTGATCAAATATTGCCCTAAATCGTTCCTTTTATGATTTTAGGTACTTTGGGAGTGAAATCTGGAAAAGAAAGCAATTCGGACGTTTTTGGAGCATAAAAGTGAAGAAAACGCCAAAGTCTTAATTTTCCTTGCTGGGAACAGTAGGTGACGGTGTCAAGAGTAAATTGCATGACGGCCCAGTGCAAACATGAAGGCGTCACAAGTAGAGCGTCAAGAGTAAAACACTTGACGGCCTGGAAGGACCTAACACATGACGGCGTCTGATGTAGATCTAGGCAGTCCGAGAATTATTTTGGCGGCGAGATGACGGCGTCACCTATTTGGTCTTGACGCTGTCAGCCTCAGTTTTCTATATATAGTTTTCTAATTTTCATTCATTAAAAGAGAAGAGTTTTGGAGAAACCCTAAGGCCGAACCTATTACGAATTTTACAGGTTTTTTAAGGGTTTTCAACCCTTGAACCCTTTCATGTGTAATTGAGATAAGTGTTCTTCTAATTCAATCAATATGTCTATGTGTTGGTTGTCTATATCTTGTGCTTGTATTAATTCCACCATGCTAGGCTAGATTTATCTTGTGTTTGCTTAGATCTAATGAAACCTAAATGTTGATTATATGTTGATTACTTGTTTATGGTTGTATTGGATGAATGATTTCGATGTTAGGCTTAAGAAAACTGGCAGATCTCCAAACGGTAACATGCTTGAACGTCTTAGGAAATATGAACTGACGTGCACTAGGTTTTATTGGTTGTATTTAATGCATGAGTAAATTCTAATGATCCCATGTTATGAGCTTCTTAGCCGGCTCGACATAGGAGTGAAGTAGGCACTCATAGGATTGGGGAATTAAGTGCGCCACCCCATGAATGGTATTAAGGAATACAATCCGTCATCCACGCAACTAAGTAAACACAATTTCTCCACTTATTGCTCACAACCTTAGTTTAATTTAGTTTTATTTTCATTTCTAGTATTTTATTTTAATTGCATTTTTAGTATTGGGTTAGTTGACTAGCAAGTAATTCCGCTCAAATCCTTTAAACCCGAGATATTTACTTGCATTCTAAAAAAATATAAAAATACAAAAATAATCATCCATCATCTTTATAACTAGTATTTAGGTTTTCTAATCCTAGCGACACTATTCCTAGCTGAACGATCAATCCCCCGGTACTTGTCACTATACTATACTACAACGATCAGGTACACTGCCTGGTGGGGGTTGTAAGCTTCTCAAGATCCCTTGAGAGGTAAAGCCTGGTGCAATCCCCACGCATCAAGTTTTTGGCGCCGCAGCCCGGGGAATTGTTATTGTCTAGGATAGAATTTCTTTTTATTAGGTCTACTTGCTAGATTCCGTTCTAGTAAGATTTTATTTTTATTTTTAGGTTCTCTTTAGTCTATCTTATTTTTTTGTTTCCTTTGTTCGTAAACTATTTCGATGGATAACAATAACATTGATCGTTTGATTCCTGTTATTCGTGTTTTTCGTCGTAGGATTTTCCAAATGCCCGCCCCACTCCCTTTAGTTGAGAATGAGAACCCGCCTAACCTCTCACCCAACCACCACTTTGACAATAATTATGAGTCAGAGGATTCTGATCATGATGATGACCGTAGGGCTAGTCCTTTTTACTATTCAGACTCCGACGAGGATCTTGATGATGGTGATTTGATTAATGAGGATAGAATGGAAGAAGAAATAAACCCTCTTAGGTATGTCGACCCTAGAACTAGGATTGAGTGTGATAGTTCATTCAACATGCAATTTCCTTGTAAAATCGGATTTAGGAGCTTTAACGCCTATCTTAACTCATCTCTCCCCATGAACATAATCTCGCGTAATGAATATAATAAAATCATTGTAGATGAGTTAGAATACAAAGGAGAAAACATTATTGCTAGGGCAATACCATTGCATGTGTTTGTAGGAAGCTTGGTCAATCTTGTTGAGTTCATGGTTATGGAAAGTCTAGAGGAATTTATTGATGATAAGTTAACCCAGGTTGTGTTCGGAAAACCCTTCAAAAGGTTGACCAACCTTGATGAAAAACTTATAGAAGGGTTAATTACATTCTCGGATGGGGAAGAAGATTTTGTCTACCAAATGCCCCGTATACACCCTAGGTTCAAGGATTTTTCCATGAAGAAGTGTAGTAGGTATCCGCCCATAGAAATGCTAAGTGAGAATGATGAGAGAAAAGGGCTTAAGTATACTCATGAAAAGAATAAAAGATACTATCGCGGATGTCTAGAGTTAGGAGATGAGTATAAGAAAGATGAGGCGACCATCAGATGGCTCACGCTTGGTTATGTGAGCATAAGCGATACACAGTAACCCATGACCTTGAGTCTAGCTACAAGACTCGTAAATAAAGAAAAGCGCTTCTTGGGAGGCAACCCATGCTTTGTGTGATTTTATTTTGTTTGTTTGTTTGTTATTTGCTTCCGTATGCATGCTTTATTTTTATTGTTGGTAGATCATGTTTCTAAATTAAATAGTGGAAATACTTTACTTTGTTGTTTTGGCCTAGTCTTAACTCCACCTAAAAGTATTTTTGCAAAATATAAGTGTAAGGGGAAACCCCAAATATGTTTTTAATAAACAAACCGATCATGATTCTCCACAATATTAAGTGAACATGTATATTCGTATTTGTTAGAGTCAAATGCTTGTATCGAGCAGTGATGAAGTTTTGCAGTATTTTCCAGGAAGTAGGACCAAGTTTTTCCAGAAATTTTCCGGAAACTTAACATAAGGATTTCTGTAGGTCACTTCTGACGGCGTCACGAGGTTACTCTTGACGGCGTCACGTGTAAAAACCTGGAAATTTTACCGGTTTTGTTTTTCAAACGGAGTCTTGAAGTTTTTGTTGAATTATTAAGTTTTATAATCTCCAGGAAATCTGCAAACTTCATTCCACAAGCATTATATCTTATCTTGTTTTCTAGGATTTAGTAACTTATATAGATTGCCGCCGATTTTATGCGAGGTTGTCTTTTCTATTTTTCATTCTTTTTACTTTTTCACTTTTACATTCTTTACTTGAACATTGGGGACAATGTTCATCTTAAGTGTAAGGGGAGGGTAAAATGATGATACCTTACAAATACACTTTCGCTTGAGTTTGTTTGTTTGATAGTAGATGTGTAATAAAACTATGAGAAATACTTGTTAGTGCAATTTTAGCGCCAAATTTAAAATTTTTTACAACATTTAGGAGTGAAACTTTAGCCATAGCAAGCGTCTCATGGATAGGAGATTGTATGACTAGCACATAACCGTATCATTCAGAAAAATTTTCCACCCAAATATGTGAGGTTCGCCTTTATATTTGACAGGAAAGCATTTACTGTTAGTGCTTATGAGTGTACCGGTAGCATTTAGATTCTAGAACTTGCGTTAGTGATGCATCCCGAGACTGCTAGTGAGATTACATTTGTGTAGTAGGATTTACTACATGATAAGAGGCATTAGGATCACCCTTGTGTTAAACCCGTATCATAATTACTTGACCATTTAAGTCATATTACTTGGCTAGTTAAGTCAACTAATTTTTCCCACACCTTAGCGTTGTACTCATTTTTAGTACACGAAACCCCTAGTACACCCCTCCGAGCCTATCTTTTCGTTTTTAACTTTAAGCATTTTACTTAAAGGAAGAATTTGTTACACCCCACTTAAATGTACACCCAAATCGCCTTAGCCTTCCGTGTATGCACTCATTTTTGGTGCATTATTGTTATTTGTTAAACCCTAAGTTAACTATCTAATTGATTACATGGTTGCTAAGTCAAGTCATATCCTTGTACATATTATTTTGGGACGATTGGGACTCATGGGTAAAGTACTTATTTTATGGAGCAATGGATAAGAACATCATTTATTACCCCCATATGTGCGTTAATCTTAAAAGTGCTCCAAGTGTTTTGATTATCTTAATTCGAGTTAATAGATTAGTTTATTGTAAAGTATTTAAAAATTCAAGTGTAAGGGGAATTTTCATCCCCTATGATGTAATATTTTGGATGGTAGGGTAAGAGTGTATGCACAAAAAAAAAAAAAAAAAAAAAAAAAAAAAAAAAATTGAAAAATCAAGAAAAAGAAAAGAAAAAAAAATAGAAAAAAACATACGGACTACCATCCCGTTTCATTCTATGTTCATTTTATGTTTTTGTTATTTTTCATTTATTAGCTTAAGTCGAGTCTAGTCTTAGCTTAGCAACGCCATATTGTACATGTAATTAACCAAGATTGTTAACTCGCCACCAGTAAAGACTGCCTTTATCCAACAAAACCGTGTATTACATATCCCTACACCTAACGTTACAACCCTTTAAAAGACCTCTTTGATAGTTTATCCTAGGTGCTTACGCCATGTGGTGGAGGTTTGATCCTTTCCCAAGCCTATGGTAATCTATTTTGCTATGACAGGTAGTGAGAGATATCTTCTGTTTCCATATTGTAATTTATACTTTATTACACCCGAGAGATGTGAGTATCTAAACACTATTTGTGAGGTGCTAGCTAGTATATGAATTCCGAGCTTGTCCTTGGTCTTTAGTGGAACGATTATTTGTTGTAATTACTTTTATATTAGTGTTAAATGACCCCTAACTTGTATTTTGACTAGAATAAAAGCGCATTTGCTTGAGGACAAGCAAATCTCAAGTGTAAGGGTATATGATGAGGCAAAAAATGAACCACTTTTAGGGGGTCATTTAAGCCCGGAATTGAATTTTTTTGATCAAATATTGCCCTAAATCGTTCCTTTTGTGATTTTAGGTACTTTGGGAGTGAAATCTGGAAAAGGAAGCAATTCGGACGTTTTTGGAGCATAAAAGTGAAGAAAACGCTAAAGTCTTAATTTTCCTTGCTGGGAACAGTAGGTGACGGCGTCAAGAGCACCATCCTGACGGCGCCAAGAGTAAATTTCATGACGGGCCAGTGCAAACATGAAGGCGTCACAAGTAGAGCGTCAAGAGTAAAACACGTGACGGCCTGGAAGGACCTAACACATGACGACGTCAGATGTAGATCTAGGCAGTCCGAGAATTATTTTGGCGGCGAGATGACAGCGTCACCTATTTGCTCTTGACGCCGTCAGCCTCAGTTTTCTCTAATTTTCATTCATTAAAAGAGAAGAGTTTTGGAGAAACCCTAAGGCCGAACCTATTACGAATTTTACAGGTTTTTCAAGGGTTTTCAACCCTTGAACCCTTTGATAGTGTGTAAATACTCATCATTTTTACCTTTTCTGAGCTGCCAAACATCTAAAAACACTCAATATTGAATCAAAATAGTGAAAATATCCCAGGAAAGTGTTTTACATGTTTCAAATGCAAAATAATCAAAAAACATATGAAAAACGCACAAAGTTTGCAAAATTGGCAGTTTCAATCCCTAAACTTTCAAAAGTTGTCAAATCTAGTCCCTAGTTGTTCTAAAATCTTGAAAAAGTCGCCAAAGGTCCTTTTAAATCAAAAAGTTACATAATTAGTCCTTTGGTGCAAAGTTTCACAAAATGTCATGTTAGTCCCTTAACTTTGAAAATTTTCAAAAATGGTCCCTGGGATATTAAAAACTTTGAGAAAAACAAATTTTGTCCTTGCACTAATCTTTTATGGCAGGATTGGTCCTTGGTGGAAAAGTTTGGTGAAATTACACAATTGGTCCCTGAAGTTTAAAAGTTTGGCAGAAATAGTCCCTGGTGAAATTTAAATGAAAAAGTCAACTTTGGTCCATGTACTATTCATAGATTGGCAAAACACACCCTTGTGAACACTTTGGAAGATTGCCATTTCACACCCTCCAACTTTTGATAAATTGCAAAAAAGGTCCTTGTGAAATACATAACCATAACCGGACCCTTATTATTTCAAACCAAAAACCAAACCCAATCCAATATAAAGCCCACTCCCATCCCCTATCCTAGGCCCATCTACAATCCAGCCCACACTACCCAAAATAAATTAAGCCGGGGTCAAAATTTGACCCCCTTGGTCAAAGCCGGTCAAACACCATCATCTTCCCTCTCCAAACTCCCCCACACCCCCACAACCTGCCAAACTCCCCCACCCCCACTTGCATTAAATGCATCATCACAAACCCACCACCCTCACCTAACTAGACAACCCACAATTAATGTTTCCCCCCTACACGCTAAACAGTCCCAATTGCTCCCATTATTTTTTTGGCGCGAAAAAATTTCAAAGGCTGAGATTGGTTTAAAGTGATCCAACGGTTCAGATACTTGATGGGAAATGATCAGAGGCTTAAGAGAACCCTAATGGACATCTATAATAGGCAGAAGAAAGCAAGGAAGCAAGTGTGTAGTTAATTAAATATTTTTAGTGTCGAATTAAGTTTAGCTTTCAAAATCAGTTGTAATTTTCTTAATTCAAGCATTGTATTAGCTTTATTATTGTACTTTAAATCTTTTTAAGTTATAAAATTCCAAGTTTCAAGTCTGTTTTGTGTTATTGCCATTTATTCAAAATTCTGAAATTCTCATCAAGCTGAGTTGTGATTTGTATCAATGAACATGGACTGAATTAAGCTCACTTAGGTTCCTTAAGCTTATCAAAGCTTATAGAGACAAGTAAAATTCAGTATTAGAAGAAAAAGATCAAAAATCTAAATAAGTCAAACATAGTCAACTGTTCTTGTTTTGAGTTTGATTTCAGGTTTGGAGAAGCTTTGAAGAGCAAGATTCGAAGTGGCATTAGCCTATCTAAAGATAGGCATCAGTGGAAAATCCCTTGTTCATGCTAGGGATGGTTTTGTAAGCCTTGCTTATTTGAAATTTCCTCTAAAATCTTAGGTCTTTATTGCTTCTGATTGCTTGTTTGCTTATTGCTATTCTGAGTTTCTTATGCTTATTGAAGTGTTGTTTATGTAGTTTATAGCTTAATTTAGTTAACTTGTTAATTAGAATTAATAGTTACCTTAAATCATAGTTGTAACAGTCAATATAGTCTAAGTGGTAATTTAGAGTTCTTGTCATTGCTCTCTGCTCCTAAGTGCTTATTTGATCATATTACATTAGTATAAGACATTGTGGTTAGGTTTCATAAGCTACAAAAGCCTTTTACTACTTAAAACCTAAACAGACTTGCTTAAGAGGGTGTTTGGATTTGGTTAATCCACTGTGTATTTAAGGTTCTTGGTTGATAGTTTTTGGTGAAAACTCTTTCTCAGTGTAAAATTAGTTCAAACAAACCTTAACAAATGGTGTCATAGAGTAAAAAAAGTCAAAATCATTGCTAAGGGTCCATAACTGTTAACTGTTGTGGTATTTTGATCCACAAAACCTCATTTTAGCTCACAAGTAGTTTCTTCAGCTTAATCTAATCATATTTTAGTCTAATATAACATAATCAGTAGATTACATGCATTAGAAGTTCATAAAAGTCAAAGAATCAAGTTTTCTTTAAAAAGTCAATTTTACCTTTGATCAGAAAAACCAAAATTTGTAAGATTTGTTGTGATTTATATGTTTGGATTGACGATTTGAAAATTGTTGCAGCTAAACTCTACCACCTCAACTTCATTTTCCCATTGTTGCTTAAATTTTGTGAATTTTTCTTGTTGGCCTTTTAGCCCCTTGAACTGAGTTGCAGGGCAAACCATTGCCCTGTGCACCAGCATACCATCACAACACCACCAACTTTGGTGGTGGCTGCAGCCCACCTCAGTGGACCCCAGTGGTTCATTTTTGGTTTTGATAACCCCCTCCTACCAGGGTACAAGAATTGACCCTTGGTTTGACCTAGGAGCAAGTGGACCCCACCTGGAATCCACCCCAAAGTCTGTCCCATTTCTGTGTCAAGTTTCAGTTGGCATAAGTGCTTATTTCCATCTTTTCAACTTATCAGTGGTTGTTGCTTGTTGTTTCTGGATTACTTTAGTAACTTTAGCTTATTTATACCTAGTTTCATCATTGTGGACCCCACCTATAGTCATTTGTGCTTAATTGCTTGCTCAGTCAACTGCTTAAGTAAAGGGGGTGCATACTACTTATTTTTAAGCTTTGTAAAAAGTTGTTTCACAAAAGTTTCTTAATTTCATCTTATAATTAGCTGTCAAAAAGAAAAACTCAAAAAAACCAAACATAAAAATAGTGATAGCTTCTATTTAATAGAAACTATCTTTTTCATTTTTCATTTCAGCTTATTTATAAGTACTTTTCCATTTTCATAATTTTCTAAATTTTCTAATACCTTTAAGTATTTAAAATAATTTTCTTAGATTTTTTCTGATTAGTTTACTATTTATTAGATTTAAAACTAGTTTAATTAATTAAATAGGTAATATTAGTTATTAATTAGTTTTCTTAGATTTTTATTAACAACAGTAGGTTTTTATAATTTTTCTAAGTTTTATAAATTAGTTTAGACTTTTAAAAAATATATTTTTAGTTTCTACTGTTCATTTTCCATCTTTCTTATTTTAATTATTTAAATTAGATTTCAAGTAATTAAAAGGTGATTAATTAGTGGAATAGCCTTAAACATAATTTTTAGAAGTTTTTATAATTTTGTAGGATTCCTGTGATGGTTAAATAGTTTTTTAAATTTTCTTATAATTTTCTAAGTTAATTTAGTATTAATTTCAATTTAAAGTAGTTTAATTAGTTTAATTAAGTTAAATAGTTTTTAATTAATAAAAAATTCATAAAAAGACAAAAATATTTCTTTAAATTTTTTTTTTATACTTTCTTCAAGTTCTATTTTAAGTTTAGAAATTGTTTTTGCAAAGTTTTTAGTTTAATTTGTAATCTTTAGTTAATTTAAAATTAGATTTTAATTAGTTTAATTAAATAATATTTAAATAGTAAAATAATCATTTTTATAATTTCATTTTTATTTTCAATTTTCTTTTAATTTTAAGTTTCAAAAGTTTCAAAAGCACCCCCTGTAGTTTGTAATTTACCAAATCCCACTTTTCATGTCTGTTACGTGAATCTTAATTGTGAACTTGTGCATATATCTGTGTATCTGATTTTTGTGAATATTATATCTGTGTACAAATACCAAAATAACAGTTCCAAAATCAATTCCATATCATCTGGGCTACTGTCCTCAGTGCCACTCATTCCTAAACAATTTCAAATAGCACCATTTCAATCTCGCTGGGACTTTAACGACCCGGGGACACACTATACTATCACCGGTGTATTGGAACGAGGCTGTCTTTGACTTATTGACCTTGGTCAATAATATCTGACAGCTTTCACACCAATCACCATTTCATGTGTAATTGAGATAAGTGTTCTTCTAATTCAATCAATATGTCTATGTGTTGGTTGTCTATATCTTGTGCTTGTCTTAATTCCACCATGCTAGGCTAGATTTATATTGTGTTTGCTTAGATCTATGAAACCTAGATGTTGATTATGTGTTGATTACTTGTTTATGGTTGTATTGGATGAATGATTTCGATGTTAGGCTTAAGAAAACTGGCAGATCTCCAAATGGTAACATGCTTGAACGTCTTAGGAAACATGAACTGACGTGCACTAGGTTTTATTGGTTGTATTTAATGCATGAGTAAATTCTAATGATTCCATGTTAGGAGCTTCTTAGCCGGCTCGACATAGGAGTGAAGTAGGCACTCATAGAATTGGGGAATTAAGTGCGCCGCCCCATGAATGGTTTTAAGGAATAAAATCCGTCATCCACGCAACTATAACAAGTAATTAACGTGTAAAAGATATCTAGGGAGTAGTGAAATCTAAGTAAACATAATTTCTCCACTTATTGCTCACAACCTTAGTTTAATTTAGTTTTATTTTCATTTCTAGTATTTTATTTTAATTGCATATTTAGTATTGGGTTAGTTGACTAGCAACTAATCCGCCCAAATCCTTCAAACCCGAGATATTTACTTGCTTTCTAAAAAAATTTAAAAATACAAAAATAATCATCCATCATCTTTAGAACTAGTATTTAGGCTTTCTAATCCTAGCGACACTATTCCTAGCTGAACGATCAATCCCCCGGTACTTGTCACTATACTATACTACAACGATCAGGTTCACTGCCTGGTGGGGGTTGTAAGCTTCTCAAGATCCCTTAAAAGGTAAAGCCTGGTGCAATCCCCACGCATCAAGTTTTTGGCGCCGCCCGGGGAATTGTTATTGTCTAGGATAGAATTTCTTTTTATTAGGTCTACTTGCTAGATTCCGTTCTACTAAGATTTTATTTTTATTTTTAGGTTCTCTTTAGTCTATCTTATTTCTTTGTTTCCTTTGTTCGTAAACTATTTCGATGGATAACAATAACATTGATCGTTTGATTCCTGTTATTCATGTTTTTCGTCGTAGGATTTTCCAAATGCCCGCCCCACTCCCTTTAGTTGAGAATGAGAACCCGCCTAACCTCTCACCCAACCACCACTTTGACAATAATTCTGAGTCAGAGGTGTCTGATCATGATGATGACCGTAGGGCTAGTCCTTTTTACTATTCAGACTCCGATGAGGATCTTGATGATGGTGATGTGATTAATGATGATAGAATGGAAGAGGAAATAAACCCTCTTAGGTATGTCGACCCTAGAACTAGGATTGAGTGTGATAGTTCATTCAACATGCAATTTCCTTGTAAAATCGGATTTAGGAGCTTTAACGCCTATCTTAACTCATCTCTCCCCATGAACATAATCTCGCTTAATGAATATAATAAAATCATGGTAGATGAGTTAGAATACAAAGGAGAAAACATTATTGCTAGGGGCAATACCATTGCATGTGTTTGTAGGAAGCTTGGTCTATCTTGTTGAGTTCATGGTTATGGAAAGTCTAGGGGAATTTATTGATGATAAGTTAACCCAGGTTGTGTTCGGAAAACCCTTCAAAAGGTTGACCAACCTTGATGAAAAACTTATAGAAGGGTTAATTACATTCTCGGATGGGGAAGAAGATTTTGTCTACCAAATGCCCCGTATACACCCTAGGTTCAAGGATTTTTCCATGAAGAAGTGTAGTAGGTATCCGCCCATAGAAATGCTAAGTGAGAATGATGAGAGAAAAGGGCTTAAGTATACTCATGAAAAGAATAAAAGATACTATCGCGGATGTCTAGAGTTAGGAGATGAGTATAAGAAAGATGAGGCGACCATCAGATGGCTCACGCTTGGTTATGTGAGCATAAGCGATACACGGTAACCCATGACCTTGAGTCTAGCTACAAGACTCGTAAATAAAGAAAAGCGCTTCTTGGGAGGCAACCCATGCTTTGTGTGATTTTATTTTGTTTGTTTGTTTTTTATTTGCTTCCGTATGCATGCTTTATTTTTATTGTTGGTAGATCATGTTTCTAAATTAAATAGTGGAAATACTTTACTTTGTTGTTTTGGCCTAGTCTTAACTCCACCTAAAAGTATTTTTGCAAAAGATAAGTGTAAGGGGAAACCCCAAATATGTTTTTAAGAAACAAACTGATCATGATTCTCCACAATATTAAGTGAACATGTATATTCGTATTTGTTGGAGTCAAATGCTTGTATCAAGTCATGATGAAGTTTTGCAGGATTTTCCAGGAAGTAGGACCAAGTTTTTCCAGAAATTTTCCAGAAACTTAACATAAGGATTTCTGCAGGTCACTTCTGACGGCGTCACGAGGTTACTCTTGACGACGTCACGTGTAAAAACCTGGAAATTTTACCAATTTTATTTTTCTAACGGAGTCTTAAAGTTTTTGTTGAATTATTAAGTTTTATAATCTCCAGGAAATCTGCAAACTTCATTCCACAAGCATTATATCTTATCTTGTTTTCTAGGATTTAGTAACTTATATAGATTGCCGCCGATTTTATGCGTGGTTGTCTTGTCTGTTTTCTCAGGATTTACAGGTTATGTATGACAAGAAGATGATTTATATTCTGGAAGGGAAGCTTTGATTGTTCATTGTCTTGGAGGAAGATTTAACCTGGCCACCTTATTATCCATACCGAGCGAATCAGGGGAATATTTGATTTCATTCTTTTTACTTTTTTTCACTTTTACATTCTTTACTTGAACATTGGGGACAATGTTCATCTTAAGTGTAAGGGGAGGGTAAAATGATGATACCTTACAAATACACTTTCGCTTGAGTTTGTTTGTTTGATAGTAGATGTGTAATAAAACTATGAGAAATACTTGTTAGTGCAATTTTAGCGCCAAATTTAAAATTTTTTACATCATTTAGGAGTGAAACTTTAGCCATAGCAAGCGTCTCATGGATAGGAAATTGTATAACTAGCACATAACCGTATCATTCATAAAAATTTTCCACCCAAATATGTGAGGTTCGCCTTTAGATTTGATAGGAAAAGCATTTACTATTAGTGCTTATGAGTGTACCGATAGCATTTAGATTCTAGAACTTGCGTTAGTGATGCATCCCGAGACCGCTAGTGAGATTACATTCATGTAGTAGGATTTACTACATGATAAGAGGCATTAGGATCACCCTTATGTTAAACCCGTATCACAATTATTTGACCATTTAAGTCATATTACTTGGCTAGTTAAGTCAACTAATTTTTCCCACACCTTAGCGTTGTACTCATTTTTAGTACACGAAACCCCTAGTACACTCCTCCGAGCCTATCTTTTCGTTTCTAACTTTAAGCATTTTACTTAAAGGAAGAATTTGTTGCACCCTACTTAAATGTACACCCAAATCGCCTTAGCCTTCCGTGTATGCACTCATTTTTAGTGCATTATTGTTATTTGTTAAACCCTAAGTTAACTATCTAATTGATTACATGGTTGCTAAGTCGAGTCATATCCTTGTACATATTATTTTGGGACGATTGGGACTCATAGGTAAAGTACTTATTTTATAGAGCAATGGGGAAGAACATCATTTATTACCCCCATATGTGCGTTAATCTTAAAAGTGCTCCAAGTGTTTTGATTATCTTAATTCGAGTTAATAGATTAGTTTATTGTAAAGTATGTAAAAATTCAAGTGTAAGGGGAATTTTCATCCCCTATGATGTATTATTTTGGATGGTAGGGTAAGAGTGTATGCAAAAAAAAAAAAAAAAAAAAAAAAAAAAAAAAAAAAAAAAAAAAAATCGAAAAATCAAGAAAAAGAAAAGAAAAAAATTGAAAAAAACATACGGACTACCATCCCGTTTCATTCTATGTTCATTTTATGTTTTTGTTATTTTTCATTTATTAGCTTAAGTCGAGTCTAGTCTTGGCTTAGCAACGCCATATTGTACATGTAATTAACCAAGATTTTTAACTCGCCACCAGTAAAGACTGCCTTTATCCAACAAAACCGTGTATTACATATCCCTACACCTAACCTTACAACCCTTTAAAAGACCTCTTTGATAGTTTATCCTAGGTGCTTACGCCATGTGGTGGAGGTTTGATCATTTCCCAAGCCTATGGTAATCTATTTTGCTATGACAGGTAGTGAGAGATATCTTCCGTTTCCATATTATAATTTATACTTTATTACACTCGAGAGATGTGAGTATCTAAACACTATTTGTGAGGTGCTAGTATATGACCTCCGTACTTGTCCTTGGTCTTTAGTGGAACGATTATTTGTTGTAATTACTTTTATATTAGTGTTAAATGAACCCTAACTTGTATTTTGACTAGAATAAAAGCGCATTTGCTTGAGGACAAGCAAATCTCAAGTGTAAGGGTATATGATGAGGCGAAAAATGAACCACTTTTAGGGGGTCATTTAAGCCTGGAATTGAATTTATTTGATCAAATATTGCCCTAAATCGTTCCTATTGTGATTTTAGGTACTTTGGGAGTGAAATCTGGAAAAGGAAGCAATTTGGACGTTTTTGGAGCATAAAAGTGAAGAAAACGCCAAAGTCTTAATTTTTCCTTGCTGGGAACAGAAGGTGACGGCGTCAAGAGCACCATCCTGACGGCGTCAAGAGTAAATTGCATGACGGCCAGTGCAAACATGAAGGCGTCACAAGTAGAGCGTCAAGAGTAAAACACGTGACGGCCTGGAAGGACCTAACACATGACGGCGTCAGATGTAGATCTAGGCAGTCCGAGAATTATTTTGGCGGCGAGATGACGGCGTCACCTATTTGGTCTTGATGCCGTCAGCCTCAGTTTTCTATATATAGTTTTCTAATTTTCATTCATTAAAAGAGAAGAGTTTTGGAGAAACCCTAAGGCCGAACCTATTACGAATTTTACAAGTTTTTCAAGGGTTTTCAACCCTTGAACCCTTTCATGTGTAATTGAGATAAGTGTTCTTCTAATTCAATCTATATGTCTATGTGTTGGTTGTCTATATCTTGTGCTTGTCTTAATTCCACCATGCTAGGCTAGATTTATCTTGTGTTTGCTTAGATCTAATGAAACCTAGATGTTGATTATGTGTTGATTACTTATTTATGGTTGTTTTGGATGAATGATTTCGATGTTAGGCTTAAGAAAACTGGCAGATCTCCAAATGGTAACATGCTTGAACGTCTTAGGAAACATGAACTAACATGCACTAGGTTTTTTTGGTTGTATTTAATGCATGAGTAAATTCTAATGATCCCATGTTAGGAGCTTCTTATCCGGCTCGACATAGGAGTGAAGTAGGCACTCATAGGATTGGGGAATTAAGTGCGCCACCCCATGAATGGTATTAAGGAATACAATCCGTCATCCACGCAACTATAACAAGTAATTAACGTGTAAGAGATATCTAGGGAGTAGTGAAATCTAAGTAAACACAATTTCTCCACTTATTGCTCACAACCTTAGTTTAATTTAGTTTTATTTTCATTTCTAGTATTTTATTTTGATTGCATCTTTAGTATTGGGTTAGTTGACTAGCAACTAATTCCGCCCAAATCCTTCAAACCCGAGATATTTACTTGCTTTCTAAAAAAATATAAAAATACAAAAATAATCATCCATCATCTTTAGAACTAGTATTTAGGTTTTCTAATCCTAGCGACACTATTCCTAGCTGAACGATCAATCCCCCGGTACTTGTCATTATACTATAATACAACGATCAGGTACACTGCCTGGTGGGGGTTGTAAGCTTCTCAAGATCCCTTGAGAGGTAAAGCCTGGTGCAATCCCCACGCATCACCTCCCAACAGGTCCCCGGTTTATTCATTTTTTGTGACTTAAAAATATTTCCACGTATGAAAAACACCACACTTCTTCTTCCTCTCCCCACACTCCCACCACAATCTCGCTTTTTCCACTAACTTTTTGTACGATGTTATCCTTAAATTTTGTGGTCCATATGTTCCTGTAATCGAAACACACATACTCACACTTCACTATCAAGATCCCCAAATTGTCTATCCTAACACTAATTCGTCATTCGCTTTTAATATAACAAATTGATTGTCGCTTTCCATTGTTTGTGGTCCATCAAAAGGTATATTCCAGCTAGTATTCATATATTTAATTTAATTGTATTAATTTATTACAAACAGAATATTGTTTTTTAGGGTTTCGTAAATTAGGGTTTTCATTTCATTTTTTCGATATTTACAGGTCTGATGGAAGTACCACTTGATTTGGTGTTTAAAATACACTATAATAAGGTATTCATGTTTGACCCCTTAAGGTATGACTTTGGTAGGGAGATTGTAATGGAGGCCTCATCAAGTGATAGAATTATGTTTAGCCCATTGTTAGATATTTTAGTTGCTAAGGTTAAGCAAGATATATGGGGTTTGTTCATGTGCATTCCTGAGTTAGACATTCATAGTGGAGGATTGAAAATAATTGAAAGGAATGCTGATGTTCATGCCTTATATGATTTAGCCGAAGAGTATAAGACCGTAAATTTGTATGTTGCTCATTCACCCCGAAACCTAGCAGGCTACTATCACATTAACTTGACTTTAGAAAGTTCAGATTCTGAAGTCACCTCAAAAATAAAACACCATGAAAAATTGAAAAAGGATGCCTGTAATATGTCTTATGAAGAGTTAGTTGCTTGGGCTGAGGAAGAAGCCCGCTCCCCTTGCTTAAGGTCCCCTCCACTTAAGGATAGGCCACTAAGAAAAGATTTTGAGGGTAAGGTTAGTTTCACTAGTGTGTGGAGTATTGATGATGACTGGTAATGATTATCCACACTTAACTGAAGATGAGGTGTATAAGGAGGTCAACGAACAACCTTAGAACATAGCAGATGAGGTTGCAGTCAATGATGTTGTTGATGAGGTTGCGGTGAATGATGTGGTTGATGAGGTTGAGAACAATCAGGCTGCACATGTTGATAATATGGATGTTGATGGTGAAACTGATGGTAACATAGATGAAGTGGTGCTAGCTAGGCAGAAGAAATTAGATAAAGGAAAGGGTGTTATGAAAGGGAAAAATAAGCAAACAAAAAAGGGTGTCCCCAATTTTCCTAGGACTACCGGTATAACCATTAGAGAGAACTGTAATCCTCATGTATCCTCAGATTCAGATACCAAAAGTGAAAATTTGAATGATAAGAATGTTGATGAGCCATCTGATTATGAGTCTTTAAGTCTGGTTGTGAAACAGACAAGTCTTTTTATTATCTTAGTGATGGTGAAGATGAGGTCATCCAACTCAGAAAGTGCTTATTACAAAACAAACATACAACATCTGATGATCAAGAAGATGAAGAACAACAACCAGCAGATGACAATGACACCCCTGCAGTTGATGATGGACCGGGGCCTAATGGTTTAGGACCACTAATTAGGGAGCATGAAAAATACATGCTTGGTTTGACAAAGCAGTTAAGGGGTAATGGAGTTGGGGTGACAGATCCGTTTTCTATTGTTCAGAGACCGGAAAAAGACGACAACTACCCTGTCTATGACCAAGATACTCATTGGAGACTAAAGAAACCAACGGTAACTCTATTATTTTTATTTGACAAATTTACTTTCATTATAATTAACATACACTTAATAAGCTGTCCTTATAACTGCTGTATTCATTTCGTTGATTTCGCAGCTTGGCCAAAAGTACCCAAGTGTTGAGAGTTTTAAAGAATGTCTTACCTTTTATGCGGTGGCCAATGGGTTCTCATTGTGGTTTGAGAGGAGTGAATCCAGTAAGGTTATAGCCAAATGTGGACAACGGAAGCAGACCCTTAAGGATCCTGTTAAAGGAAAACAAACTTGCAACAAAAAGTATCCAACTGAAAAAGCTGGGAATTCATAATGTTCATGGAGGTGTTATGGGAAGATGCTAAAAGATGAAGCAACATTTCAGGTTATTTCTCTCAAGGATACTCACACTTGTGTTCGTAGTTTCCATTATGGCAGGCTAGTAAATTACAAGTGGATAGGAAAGCAATTTGGAGACAAGATTAGGATGAACCCAAATATTAGTATTAACAACATAGCTGAGCTAGTCTTAAAGAAATACAAATGCCATGTAACTCGAACACAGTGTAAGAATGCTAAGGCTTTTGCTTTGAATGAAAGGGATGCGACTATCCAGGATCACTATGGGGTATTAAGATCATATGCTAGTCCTTTATTGGAGTCAAACCCTGGTAGAGTATTCTATATGCCTACTTTGGGTTTGAGGAGAGGAGGCCATGCTCATAGGGGTGGACATTTGAAGATGCGGGGGGGGGGGGGGGGGGGTAAGACTAAAAGGGATAAACTAATTCCAGCAGAGAGAATTGGTAGGATGGGGACATGGTTAGCAATGGATGGTGCATGCTCTGATAGTATTGAGGATGAGCAGAATTTCAATTCTTCTATGCCGGGCAAACGTACTTCACCAGAAAACAATGAAAACATAGTAGGTAAATACTTTGGACACTACATTTGTTTGTATTATATTTATTTGCAGTAAATATAGATATATTACTCACAAGTAATTGTAAATCTGATTAGGTACCCAACAATCTGAAGTAGGAGGATCAAATGCAGGCAAAAGAAATGTTATGACCTGGTCTGTAACAACAAATGACAGTCAAATTCTTGAAACAAGGACAATAAGAGCTGGTAGAGGTAAATCCTTCAGAGGTGGAAGGGGGACATTATCAAACAGGGGTGCTAGATGTACATCAATGGTTGCTGGAATAGGTAATGTGCCTGGAAGGTTTACCAGACAAACTAGATCAGCTGAACCACAAGCTGTGCAACAGCCAGGTGTGGCCCAACCTTTGCAACAACCAAGACAAAGAGCTGCTCCTCAATTTCTACCACCCAGAATTCCAAGTCAAAGAATTCTTCAAAAAAAGATTGTATGCACCACTCACTGGACCTGGTTCCAGTGTGGACAATGAAATAATTCTTGACTAGAAGCTTAAAACAACATGTATGCTTGCACATATTTTGTCAAATGTTCTATCTTGTATGTGCAGAAACTATATAATTACTAGGACCTGTATGTGTAATTATTATGCCCTGTTTTGTTCATGGGAGGGCCTAGTTGATTAGGGATAAAAACAGTAATAGTGCAGCAAATATTGCCACTATGAAGCTTTGTAAGATATGTGTTGTAGTGCTGCATTTCTTGCCACTACTAAGCCCTATTTTGTGTACTTGAGGGCTAACTATGAAAATTAGGAATGATGTGTTGTGGTTTTAACAATGTAAGCTGCTTTTGCAGAAACAATATGTTATGAAAGAACATATTTTGATGTTATTGTCATTTTGGGCTAAGGTCAATTGTCATTAACTTGTTTCATTGTTTGGTGCAATTTAGTTATTTTCATTATGGGCATATGCTCAATTGTCATGAACTTGTTTCTATGGGCATATACTAAGTCCTTTGTTTGCTGCAAGAATATTAACAGAAAACTTAAAGAAAACATTAAACAACTACAACCAATCCATTAAGATTTCATAAGAAGTACCATTACAATACTACGACATGTTCAAAAGCAGAAATGCATATTACAATAACAACTACTTTCTAATGGATAATGCAATGAACAACATTAGCACAATCATGAAATAGGTAGAACAAACCAAAAACATTTAATGCACTTTTCCTTTGACCTTTAAGTCATTCAGTTCTTTGCAAAGGAAATCCATTGATGGTTCAACAGCAGGCTTGGTTGTAATTACATTTTGAGAATCAGCTTGGTGAGTAATGTTTTGAAGGTTGCTCTCCAACATTTGATTGTCCTTATACATCATCAACATAAGGTCTTTGTAGTATTGTGATGGTAACTCATCATCAAGAAATCCATACACCTCACATTTTTTATCTTTGTTCTATGGAAGTAAAAAAAACAAATGTGAATAACAATTAACTGCAACAATTTATACAAATAATTTGAAATACGGAACTTACACGGACTGGACAAGCTTTGAATCTTCGACCTGGATTTTCAGGAGTCCGTGCCACTTGTTCATAAATTGGGAACTTACATATACAACGTGTCATACGAGCTATTTCTTCTTTGGTGTATCTCTTTCGATAATAACGAGATGAGGAACTTGATGAAGCCATTGTATTGTAATTTTGTGTGTCAATTTGAATGTGGTGAAAAATTAGGTTTAGGGTTCATATAATCGTTTCTAAAAAGAGGGGAAAGGGTAAAGTGGAAGGGGGAAAATAGGATTGGGGGGGGGGGGGGGGGGGGGGGAGTAATATACACGTTTTGCAAAAAAAAAAAAAAAAAAAAAAAAAAAAAAAAAAAAAAAAAAATTGGCATTAACCTGCTGACATGGACAGAACCTGTTGGGAGGGTGGAAAAACGCATACAAAAAGATAAAATAGTCGAGTTTAAATGGTAGTAAGGCTATTTTTTTTGTACGCTACACTAAAGTACTTTTCGTGACAAGTATAATACATTATTAAATATTTTTCCCGTTCAGTTTTCACGAGATCATCTACATAAGAAATTAAACAATGACACTATGAATTAGAAGCCTTAACTATATTGAGTAATAATGAGATGGGATAATGCCTTTCATTGGTAAAAAAATAGATGGGATAACGAGTGGCAAAAAAATCTAACAACTTCCTTATTCGATGATTATTTGCTTCATCTGTAAAAACGAACACACAAAAGATAAAAAATAATCATATGGGTTCTAGATTAGCAATAGCAGTGGAAGAAGAACAATAAAATAATTAATTTTGTATTAGAATGTGCCATGCACATGTTAATTATATTTATACCTCATTATTGTTTTACCCTCCTCCACCGTTCACACGAGAATGATAAAAAAGAAACGCTCCTTCTAAAATATCCATTCATCAGCTTTCTTTACTTTTTTTAGAGAATCAAAATCAGGTAATAAGAATGGAACGTATCCCGTTATTTCCTTTCTCAGTGTGCAACAAACATGAGATTCGATTCTCTTTCCGATTTTTAGCTTTCCATTCCACCGTGCCAAAAAGTATTTTTGTTCATGTTATACAATACTTGATGCAAAATATATGAATGGATTGAGTTTTTAATATATTTTCATTTGTATAATTTTGATTAAGTATTAACTTGGAGGCACCAAACTTTTAACTTTGAGGCAATAAGTTAAAACCTTGATGCACCAAACTTATAACTGTGATACAGTTAAATATTTTTCGAAAAACAAATTCTAAAATCTTTTTTTTTTCACGGGGGATAAGGGTGGGGTTGATGTAGCATGATGATGTGGCAAGGTGACATATGTTACCTTCACAAGCCTTTCTAGACTTTGTTGAATAAGAAACTTTTTACAATAACCCAATATATATATATATATATATATATATATATATATATATATATATATATATATATATATATATATATATATATATATATATATATATATATATTAATGAAACATTTGTCTTGTATCAGTTCTGAAACTCTTAGAATAACCCAACTCTATGACAGGCCTGAGCATATTATATGCTTCTGGTTAATTGATGAGTTATTCGAATTCTTTTAATGGTGAATTAGAATGACACAAAAGAACTTTTGTCCCAAACACCCCAAAGAAACAAAAAGACCCATAACAGTCATTTTATTAAACCATTCTCATTCCAACAGTGGGAACTAGAATAAGTTCAGTTAAGATTTATAAGTTGAGTGTCTACTGTTTATATTTATATGTCTGTATGCTTCTAGTGGATTGATGCGTGATTCAAATTTCTTTAATGGTGAATTGAAATCAAACAAAAGACCTTTTGTCCCAAATACCCCAAAAGAACAAAAAGACCCACAACAGTCACTTTTCAAACCCTTCTAATTCCAACATTGGGAACTTTCACACATATACACATAACTTATAACAATGACCAACACGGTCCCACTTCGGTATTTATTTATAATTAATTTAAATCATTTTAAAATCATTTATAATTAATTTAAATTCATTTAGTAAACAAAAGTTATTCATAAGAGTAGTATAAAGTTCGATCATAGTCGAATCAAAGGTAGCACAATTAACTGGTCAATAATTTAGTCAAAGGCTTTGGAGAAGACATGTCCTAGCAAGAAACCAAGCCATGTCACTAGCATCACTTAGCTAATCAGTAAGTGCAAAAACATATGATTAACGGGTCAATTTCTTGGTCAAACCTTTTGTCCTCGCCAAAGGGTTGGCGGGAAATTTTAGATGGAAACGAATAACGTAAATGAAAAATTGAGGAAAAAATGAAAAATGGTCAACCTTTTGGCGAGGACATGCTTAATGCCTCGCCAAATGTTTTCGTCAAATTTCTTTTACATTCTAGCATAGCCAAAGACCAAATGTCAAATCTTTTTGTCGTTTAATACCCTTTAGCGAGGACAGGGTTCGTCGCCCGTCCTACTTTTTCTTGTTGTGGTGATACAGTTATCTGGGACATTTTTCTTAATGGGTTGAAAGTGAAAGACGGATTGGTCAGGAATGCCGTGCATTCACTTTACAATAACTTTTCAAATATGGAGTCCTAATAAAAGTTAGCTTGGCGACATATTACATTAAAGCTTTTAGTTTTGCATGTATTAATATTGTGAAGTCGTTGCTTAATTCATCTCATCATTCTTTGAAATCTGATGATCGAGTGTTGATAAAATATTGGGTGGATTAAAATAAGGTGATTTGCAATTTAATTTCATTAAATAATTTATCTTGCAAACACTCTCCTAGTCTCCTATATCAAAAGCAATCATGTGAGATCTATATTAAATCACAGCCATGCAATAACTTTAAGATAATGGAAGCAAGAAACTAATGTTCTATTTGATGTTTTGATGTTAATCGTTGGTGTAAGAGGGGCCCGAACGGACCACTATAGATTTACCTATAGACAATAATGGGATATGGATCAAATTCTGTTATCAAATATTAAATGATGACCAACATTTCAATTTCCCTCGTCTACTATTTAACTTGCTGCTACTCTTCATTACTTTCATCAAAATAACACTCATCAACAATGT
The DNA here is from genome assembly GCA_030686995.1 of Artemisia argyi. Classification (NCBI taxonomy): domain Eukaryota; kingdom Viridiplantae; phylum Streptophyta; class Magnoliopsida; order Asterales; family Asteraceae; genus Artemisia; species Artemisia argyi. Next base: position 19,363,045 of record CM060676.1, read on the forward strand.
TTACTTACGCAAAAGAATCTTATTACTATCTCATCAACAATGTCCATAAACTTCTTCTTGTGATCATAGTCTTTGCTATATCCATTCAGGCATTCAAAGAATCGCCACATGAGCTTCTTAATCATCTTTCTCTCATCCCCAAACTCATGGTTCTTGCTTTTCTAATCATGATCTCTATTCCCGTATTCTACGTCGTGAACAAGCCAAAAACAATATATCTCATTGACTTCGCTTGTTTCAAGCCATCTTTTGTTCTTCGTGCTCCCACTGCACGCGGACTTGAACACGGAAGCATCATCTTAGCCTCGCAGCCAAAAAGCTTTAATTTCATAAAAAAGATGTTAGAGAGGTCTGGTTTGGGTGAGGAGACTTGTTTACCACATAAACTGCATTATCTACCACCAAACCCTAATATGAAGGATGTTAGAGACGAGGCTCATTTGGTCATATTCTCGGCCATGGACTCTTTGTTTCAGCAAACTGGGATTAGCCCAAAAGAAATCGATATTTTGATAGTCAACTGCAGCCTCTTTGCACCAACTCCATCTATTTCTGCCATGGTAGTTAACAAGTATAAGATGAATCATAATGTCAAAAGTTATAACTTGTCAGGAATGGGGTGCAGTGCGGGATTAATTTCGATAGGCCTTGCTAAAAACCTACTACAGGTACATCCTGAATCAAACGCAGTTTTGGTAAGTACTGAAATATTGACTACTAATCCTTACAAGGGAACAGAAAGATCAATGCTTCTTCCAAACGCTCTTTTCAGAATGGGAGGAGCAGCAATTCTTTTGTCCAATAAAAGGTCACAACTTAAAAATGCAAAATACAAACTTTTGCATGTCGTTCGGACTCACAAAGGGTACGATGATAAGTCGTACAAGTGTGTCTCACAAGAAGAAGACAAAGAAGGACATGTCGGGGTAGCTTTAACCTTAGATCTCTTGGTGGCCGCTGGAAATTCCTTAAAATCCAACATTAGCACCATCGCTCCATTGGTTCTTCCGGTTTCAGAGAAACTTTTATTTCTTTTTAATTTCTTGGCGAGAAAGTTGCTTAAACTTGATAGGAAACCCTACACTCCCAACTTCAAAAAGGCGTTCAATCACTTTTGTATACATGCAGGCGGACGTGCGGTTATTGATGAGCTTCAGAAGAGTTTGAAGTTGTCGGAGGAGGATGTGGAAGCGTCCAGGATGACTTTACACCGGTTCGGTAACACGTCATCGTCTTCATTGTGGTATGAATTGGGTTATATTGAAGCAAAAGGAAGGATGAAAAAAGCAGAAAGGGTCTGGCAAATAGGGTTTGGGAGTGGATTTAAATGTAATAGTGCTGTCTGGGAATGTAACAAAGATATTGAACCTACAAAAGTAGGTGCGTGGGCTGATTGCATTAACAAGTACCCCGTTGATGTGCCAAAATTTCTGAAATTCTAAGCTAAAAATATATTCACTAGGGCGTACTACTTGAATATAAAGCCGGGCCGGATTTGGTATGTCTCCCTGGAAAGAGAGAAACGAGAAGGTATATGACAACATATATATAGCCTTCCAACTGATTTTCATTAGGCTCCTTATAATTCGACGGTGTTGGACTATTTGTTGGAAAATTTGTTTAAAAAAAATATTATTTGTAACATTTGGACACACTAATAATATATGTATCTGTTATATATATTAGCGCTAATTGTTTAAAAATATATCATACTTGACACATTTCGTAGTTATATGTATTGTTGTTCGAATCTGATTTTTTAATGCTATTTTATTATTATTATTATTATTATTATTGCACATTTCTAGCCATTGAATTACCCACAATCTCGAATAAGTTGTCATTTTCCTTCAACGCTTCAAACGAATTACTTAGATCAGCTAGATTAATATCATCCGAATTAATTGGTCCCATATTACTAGAACTCAAAGCCGTAAACAGGACGATACCTTGTTTCTAAGTAATTCTTTTTCGTCCATGACCCACTAGGCTTAGATACTTGACGATACACAATGTACTCTTAGGTTTAAAGCTCATTGAGCTATCATGTTGTTTGCCTTTAGGTTTACAATTTTGTACAACTTAGAATCCATCATTTTGAGCAGTAGTGTTCCTCACATGACTTGGGTCATTTTTCCTCTAGTAATTTGTCCATAATTTCTCACCATCTTCAGAAACTACATGTTTTGGAAATTGACTATCATCATGACCAAACACTGCACAACTACCGTATCTTGGCGGTTTCCACTCATATTCTACCTTAATTGTATGTAAATAATAACCCGAACCCTCCACATAAGAAATAGCAATCACCATATTATATTTAAGGGGACAACCAACCTTAATCTCAATCAATGCACGCGGAATATCCAATCGACCCCAAGAATCAATATACGTAGAACTCGTATAAGAGTCAAACACGATTGGTGTGCCCAATCTAGTGGCAACGGCACTCAACCTATCCTCGCTAAATGCCGTAACCGAATATCATGTAATTTTACCCAAACTGGGTCAGATTTCAACTATTCTTTTAACAAGCATTCATTAGGCAACCACTTTTTAAGAGTAATAGGGGCATTACATATCAACCAAGGTCCGTTTCCAAATACCTCACCTCTACCTGTAGCCTAGTTGAATTTGAAAAAGAAAAAGACTTTCGAATTCATCATTGCTTTGGTTATATCAAACTTCTTCCATACATTCATCAGATAATGCTCAACAACAAGAAAACCAATTCTTTTGCCCAAAAAGTAACCATATAGAGAATTTGCATACCTAGCATTGGCCTACAAACCCGAAGAAAAAGGAATAGGAACTTCATCATTGCTTGATTCGATATAAGTCTAATATGATAAAAATAAACTCTTTTTCTTTTAATTTATACATGTCCATCATTATAACAAGATATTGGAGCACTGTAAATGTTTTATTTATTTACTAGACGAATAACCGTGCAAAACGATGGTGTATAGCGACAAAAAATTATACTTTCGAAATCTTGTTTCTGGTTTGACCCATGATGCAAAACTTGCGAGTTTAATTTATAGTTATTGAGAGAAAAAAGCTTATGAGTTGGACATAAAAAATGATAAAAGTTTAAAGATTCAACGATATACCAAATACTACTAAGTTAGTCATACATGATGTTATCATTTTCAATAAAGTGTATAATAGTCTACTAATATTACTCAATTTTAAGCCTTTTAAGTTTTTAAGAAATATCATTCACTCTTTATAGATAATAAAAATAACGATATTTGTATCCTGAAATCTGAAAGGATTTTTTTTTTTTTTTTTTTTTTTTTTTTTTTTTTTAACGGCGAAATCTGAAAGGATTTGATTCACGATTGTTAATATTATTATTTTGTTGTTGTCCTATATATGTAATCAGCGAGTATAGTCAGTACCCGCACTTTGTTGCGGATCTATCTAAATTCGTTGCGGATCAATGTAACCCCGTATGTATATCCATTGCCTTTGCAAAACTAAATAAACTCGACATAATAGACACCTATTTTTAGTAAAATAAAAGTAATATGTTTATTTTGAATATTAACAATTTTGAGAAGAAATTATTGTTCAACAGTAATTCCTCATGGAGAAATAGAAGAAATAGTCCCCACGGTTGTATACGATTAGTCGATTACGCAAACAATCTTAGAAAAAATTGCACAAAACGTCCATATCGTTACTTTCTGTTACAGAGACAGTTCCTCAGTTAAATCTAGGGATTGTTTATGTAACAAACAATCTCTGAAAAATGGCGAAAATAGTCCTCTTGGTTTACAAACAACTACGCTTATAGTCCTTAAAGAAATGCAAAAAAGGTCCCTGTCATCACATGTCGTTCTTCAGTTAACTGTAAGGACTGTTTATGTAACAAGTAATTAAAGAAACAGTCTCTTTTGGTTAGTTAACTTTACAAAACCATCTATAAATGAAAAGTTACATAATTAATTCCTGTCAATTACCTCATTATACGAAAAATCGTCCTTAATTTAAATTTTAGTTAGTAGTTAATCAGTTTTAACTTTGTTGGCAAGTTTCTTTTTATTTAAAAGTATCTTTTAATGTATTTGCCTAACAATTTAATATTACAAGAATATAACTTAGAATTTATTTGTATATGTCTAAAACATTTTGTAAGCGAATACAAAAAACGATTTATGAGATCTCAGAATAACATATACCCTTTTCACGTAAAATCCCGCTTCTCGCTGTGAAGTGCGAGTTCAAAGTCCTAGTTTATAACATTGTATAGGCAAACTGCAAAAAATGTCCGTAAACTTTGCAATTTTTGCGAGAAATATCCTCATTTTTGAAAAATTGCGAGAAATGTCTCTGACGTTTCGGTTTTTTGCGAGTTGCCCTTGAACCGTTACTGTAGTTGCAAATTCCCCATTTTTGCTAATGCTCGTTACTAAAACATGTTGTCAAAGTCAAACCCCATGCAAAATGACTATTTTACCCTTATCCTCTTCCCCATTTTTATATTCATTTAAATTTGCACCACCACCCTCCTTTACCACCACACAACCACCACCACCCTCTACCACCACCCCCTCCACACGACCACTCTTTACCTTTCATCTTCATCTTGTCCGGTGACCAAACCCAGATTCCGATAACCAAACTCATATTCTGGTTACTTTTAATGATAATCCTTACCCGTTATATAAACTTAGTTCAACATACATGGTAAGAATTTGGTGACACACACAAACAAATTCCAAACTATAAAGTGATACACTGCTAATTCCAAATTTATACAAATGAATTGAAGTAGGCGCAACAAAATCATAGATCGTTACTAAATTTGCACCGTTACTGTAGTTGCAAATTCCCCATTTTTGCTAATGCTCGTTACTAAAACATGTTGTCAAAGTCAAACCCCCATGCAAAATGACTATTTTACCCTTATCCTCTTCCCCATTTTTATATTCATTTAAATTTGCACCACCACCCTCCTTTACCACCACACAACCACCACCACCCTCTACCACCACCCCCTCCACACGACCACTCTTTACCTTTCATCTTCATCTTGTCCGGTGACCAAACCCAGATTCCGATAACCAAACTCATATTCTGGTTACTTTTAATGATAATCCTTACCCGTTATATAAACTTAGTTCAACATACATGGTAAGAATTTGGTGACACACACAAACAAATTCCAAACTATAAAGTGATACACTGCTAATTCCAAATTTATACAAATGAATTGAAGTAGGCGCAACAAAATCATAGATCAAATCCCAAATATACGTAGCTTCTGTTCATCCACAATAGGTGCCTTTCCAATAAAATCAAGCCCGTATGTTTTCAAAAATAATAAAATAAAAGCAAAAGTAAAGTATAAATATGCAATGAATCACCAGTAAGGAAAAATAGCCCAATCACAATTTAGTATTAGCCCTTTAACAAAAGTATAGCCAATGGCATTTATGTTTGGTCGTGTTTCTAATAACAAACGGAGATTTGGCAGCCACGGTTTTATTTTGACTAAATTCAACAGTGAATAGAACAACATCTCATAATCATAGAAACCAGATCCCTGCTACAGTTACGGCTAGCTTAGCGGTTTCTACGTTCGCGACGGTAGAAATCCAACTGGTACAAAGATTAACCACCGAAGGCAGAAGCATAACAAGAGCCGTGTCGGCATCTACCGTTCTTGAAAAACATTTCGGCACCGACGACGAGGGGGAATGCTAATGCCGGCATAGGTAGTTCAAGTGACTAAGGGTTCCAATTTAAGTATAATAAAATTTTAGGAACTGTTGATACAAAAGTTGACAGTTCCTTGTTTGGGTTCCTGTTCTCGTACTAATCAGATCTTAATGCTTGATACCTGCGCACTAAGAAAGCAAACAAACACCGTTAGGCTTATCGTGGGATTGTCTCCCACGATTATCCTCCGGCGTGAGAGTAACTAATCGGTTTTAGGGTTGTAAAGAAGAGTTAGGGTTTTGTGATCGTACCTTTAATGAGAATTATGATATTCTTTATATAGACACGAAATCCTTCTAGATTTCGTGTTCCTCACTCTTCGGCGTATAATGCCTATCCGGTCTATGGATCTATATCCCATAAATAAGAGATCCTTATCTAGACCATAAATAATTTATTTGGGTTTGGGCTTTCGTGAGCCCAAACCGTTAGCATGGTAGCCCAAATCATTGTTATGATAGCCCACTCGTGGTGGGCTTGGGTGTTAGTAATGTTCATTAATCGGGTTCGTGACCCGAATATGGACTATACGTCATCATGTCCCCCCAGTCTAGTATGCCCAGGTTTTAACCGCGGATGCTAGACTAGCAATGTCAGCGGTAAGCGTGGCGGGGAAGATTCTAGTAGTTCCCGCCAAAAAGAATATACGGTGTATCTAGCCTTAAAACATCCCACATATCCCTTGAAATATGTGAAAAAATGCTTGTACCTGTTTGTATTCCAGCCACACGATGAAAGTAGTGGGATCCACGTGGCAATCATCTTAGGGTTTGGTAACCCTATATAAACCGTCGCCTTTTTTTCACTGTGAGTATCATAGTGAAAATTCTCAATTCCGCCATTGTTAAACCCTTTCATAGCTTATTCAGAAATCAACAACTTTATTAGGTAACAGCGAGTGCGCTGTTAGTAACAATGGTTCTTCAATTATCCGAGATTGTTTCCGATATAACCGAGGATGAACTACGTCAGTTCTCCTCGGATTATTATATCCCATTGGCACTGCATCCGGAAGTTCCGGATGCGGATGCGTCTATAGCGGACTTCCCCGAAAAGAAGGTGGGGGTATACACACGTTTCTTCGAATTCGCGAACCAACGTGTGCCCATTTCGCTTTTCCTTTGTGACATTCTAAGTTTCTATCGTCTTCACATTTCTCATCTGCACTGTATAGGTGCAGCAAAAATAACTAATTTTGAAGTGAATTGTCGCCTGTTGGCGATTAACCCCACTATTCACCTGTTCCGCGCCTTCTACCACACGTCGTGGTCAAACGGGTGGGTGTCCTTTTCCAAGCGCGCAGGGCGCTTGCAGTGCTACACTGAAAAGGTAGACGCCTTAAAGAATTGGAGGGAAAAGTTCTTTTGGGTCGATAAGGTCTTTTTCCCGTGGGAATTTGAGTTCTATACTCAAGGGTCCTTACCGAAGGATGAGCGCCCACTCCCTGGTTTATATAATGTAGCGGATGCAGATACGATAAATACCAACCGCATCCCTATCAATGCGTACCCTGAAGAGTTCTTGGTGCATATGGGCATCAGTCGTAACTACTTCCAACCGGAGACGGAAGTGCCAACATTCTTGTATGAGGATGGTCGGGGTGGGTGCTTGTCCTTCACTCTGTTAGTTTTGATATTGTAAGCACTCCTTCCTTTGTATTTGCTTTTTTAATCCTTGTTTTTTGTATATGTTTTGCTTTGCAGAGATGGACCTGTTCGCTGTAGTGCACCTGGAGAAGCACAAGTTGGTGACGGTAGGAGTGCGCCCTCTGAGAGAAGGCGAGACGCCAGTTATGGGAGCTACCGTGGGGCGCACAATGGAGCTTGATCAAGAGGAGCCTGAGGATTCTCCCCATCCAGCTTTACAAGTGACTCCAGTGCAGAGTGTTCCCCAATCTAGGGAACAATCTCCCACAGTGGCTGAATCGCACACCAATTCGTCCAATAGTGTGCAAATCCTTGAGCCAGTGGGGACTAGCCAAGGCGTGAAGCGTAAGGGAGCGTCTGGTGGTTATGGCGCTGGCACCTCCAAAAGGAGACGCCATCTTATTGCGGACGAAGAATCATCCGCAGAGGAGGATGTGTCCACCACTGGTGCGGACAAAGATATTCTCAAGTCTCCTCCCCTCATGTAAGTAGTTTATGCTGTTATTGCTTCAATTCCTTTACCATTTTTAACATTAGCGTATGAATTTAAACTGTTTGTTGTATGTGTGCAGTGTTGAAGATACCGCTGATGCTGTTGCTTCTGCGCAAAAGTCGCCACCCAGGGCGAGTTTTGTGCCTTCTGATGAGTTTTCGCGGAAGGGTAATGAGACAGAGCCGAGGCCGCTGGGTAGCGTGCTCATTGGTTCCTTGGTGGAGAAGCTGGACCTTGCCACTGCGCAGCATGTCCAATTGGTCGCTCAGCTGAAAGCACGCTAGCTATTCTGGTGAGAGCAGCCGGCTTGCGCAGAAGGATGAAGAAATCGCGCTACTGAAGGCGCAGCTGGCTAGTGCACATGCTGAGGTGAGGACTACAAACTTGTATGCTCAGAAGCTGGCTGAAGAGAAGGTGTCCTTGCTTGCCCAAGTGAGTCGAGTACGGTCTGCGTATGATGAGTATAAGAGCAATTGTCTTTGGGCTCTGAAGTACGTGGAGCAGAACAAGAGCAATCACTTCGCAAAATTGGATGAGCTGATTAAGTTTGTGAATGAAGCACTGGAGCATCAAGAGTGGAAGCTGCGCAAGCACAACATAGAGTATGATGAGGAGCTGTACCCTCATTTGTTATCCACCATTGCTGAGCGCAAGTATCTTTTGTTCCTTTGCTTCATTTGAGTTTTCTCAGACTTGCTGCCTTTTATTTCTTTGGAATTATCATCTAATGAGGATGTTGTGTTTGTAGGTGGTTAATTAGTCATGGTCTCCGATTAGCTGCCATGGGGACACTAGATTCCCAAGAGGTTGTGGAGGCCTTTGGGAAGGTTGTGGAGTGTGCCATGACGCGTGCAAAGGCTCAGGCTATGGAGGAGTTGTATGAGAGCCAAATGCTGACAGTGCCGCTCGCAGAGGTACCCGGTTATAAGGCTGATGCTTATGCGGAGCTTGTTGCTTCCATGGAGAAAATGAAGCTGTTTGAGCTTCCGCGGATCGCGCAGCTGGAGCGCGACCAGGATCAGCCCATTAAGGTGATTATGGAAGGGCTAACCTTGGGGAGGCATATCCTTGAGGATGCGGAGGCTCAACATGACTATTTTTTGAAGCCTGACGAGTCGCAGCTGCAAGTTCCTGTGTTCGTACAACCGCGTGACATCCTTAACCCGTTCGTCCTTGAGAAGGAGGTTCCTTTGAAAGAGTGCTTAGAAGCCCATCTAGAGAGGCTCGCAAGAAAGAAGGGTGTAAAGGGTAAGGCAATCTTGTGCGGTGTTGGTGCTGCACATCTTCCGAGGTCTGATGGGGTACCTGTCAGCGTGCCAACAGTATCACAAGAAGATAGTAGCCTGTTGAAAAGGCTTGAGGAGGCTGGGCACATGGCGTCTACAGCTAGTAGCTCAGGGCATAGACGTGCTAACAACATGTAGATTTCTTTGTATTCATCTTTTTGTTGTATATATGTAACTCATGGTTGATGAATAATAATAATAATATTTTTTGTACGCAAGTTTGTATTATCTTGTACTTAGATTTTTTGCCTTTCCATGAAAGACTTTCCAAGAATCAAAACGTACTTAGGAAAAATTGTGTTAAGTCCATAACTTAATAAATGTATGTGAGTAAAAACTCATAAGTGTATGGATTAACTTGCAGCGTGCTGCAAGTACCATATCAAGGGACCAAGAGTCTTGGCTCCTAAATTGCTAAACGTGCACAGTGTGCGTTATTGCGTGTCCTTCGTGGGATGCGTATTAAACTTACTTCAACGTCTTGATAGTAAGGTGTTTAGCAAGGATGCGTGATCCAATGTTGATTGGTTTGCAACCCTCTTACTCAACGAGTTATTTAGTAGGTTTACTCATCCTTTCTGCCATCGTGAGTCTTAATAAATGCATGCACGCCATGTGGGCAAAAATATAAATTAACAATATTGAGACATAAATAAAAGAATGTAAGCAATAAAGTTAAATGTGTTGTGGAGTTAGCTAGAAACCACAACGTTTTATTAATACTTGCAAGTTTTTGAAAATAAAAGACAATTCCCTAAAAAAGAAAATTCAAATACGCGGACATTTATTAGGCACTTACTAAAGTGCAGAGTTGTCTATGCGTGGGCCGTAGCCTTTCCTAACTATAGCATCTCTTGAGATTGCAGATATTCCAAGTGCGCGCTAGCTCATGGCCTTCCATATCACGCAGCTTGTATGCGCCTCTGCCTAATGCTTCTGTGACCTCGTAGGGTCCTTCCCATTTTGGTCCAAGCTTTCCCATATCTTCTGCGTGGCTTTCATCATTGGCGCGGTACACAAAATCTCTTGGCCTGAAAGAAGTGTTCCTGACTTTTGCATCATAATACTTCTTCATCTTTGACTTGGCCCTTGCTTCGCGTATAGCTGCGTGTTCACGTCTTTCTTCTAGCAGATCCAAGTCTATGCATCGCTTGTCGTCATTGGTTGCAACATTGACTTTCGCCGTGCGAATGGTTGACATTCCAATTTCGGCTGGTATGACGGCTTTTGTTCCATAGACAAGAGAGAATGGTGTATCTCCAGTGCTAGTTTTTATTGTCGTGCGGTGCGCCCTTAAAACATGCGACAATTCATCCACCAATCTTCCTTTATGTTTGTCAAGGTGCGCTTTTATTCCTTCGCCCAGACTACGATTCGCGCGTTCAACCAAACCATTGGTTTGTGGGTGCTTAACTGATGTGAAGTGTTGTGTAATGTTTAATTACGCGCACCAGTCTTTGAACGGGTTGTCACAGAATTGTTTTTCGTTGTCCGAAATAATTTCTCTAGGTAGGCCAAAGCGACATACAATGTTGTCCCAAATGAAACGTTTGACTTGGTTGCCTGTGATACTTGTGACTGCTTTTGCCTCAATCCACTTAGTGAAATAATCTATGGCCACTATGAGGAATTTTAGTCCCCCCGCTGCAACTGGAAAAGGACCTGCAATATCAATGCCCCATTTATAGAATGGCCATGGTGAGGTGATGGGTGTCAGCTCTTGTTGTGGTCGGCGCGGGATAGGCCTGTGGACTTGGCAGTCGCTGCACTTCTTTATCATATCCCGCGCATCACGGTGCATAGTAGGCCAATAGTATCCTGACCGCAAGGCTCGTGCCACAACAGACCATGGTCCCAAGTGCATACTACATGAACCAGTGTGGATCTCTCGGAGTACGTAATCTGCCTGAAGAGGTCCAACGCACCGAAGCCATGGTTATAGGAATGAACGTCGGTATAGGATACCATCTCGAAGTTCGAACCTCTGCGCTGTGCGCCGTATCCGTCGAGAGTCTTTCTATTCTTGGGGCAATATCCCCTTGCTTATGAATTCGATGATAGGTGTCATCCAAGTAGGATTCTGCTCTTCTATCACCGTGGATATCTCCATCTCTGAGATGGATTTGTTCTTCAAGGTTTCCACCAATACCTGTTTTGATAGGTGCGCAAAGCTTGTAGATGCAATCTTGCTCAGCGCATCTGCTTTTCTGTTGTCTCCTCTAGGAACTTGTTTGATGGTGAACTTGTCGAAATTCTGGATTAGACACTTGGTTTTGTCGAGTTATTGGATCATATTGTCCTCCTTAGCCACATATTCGCCTAACACGTGGTTGGCTACTAATCGGGAATCGACATTTGCTTCTAGGTTGCTTATACCCATTTGAGTTGCAATGCGTAATCCAGCAAGTAAGGCCTCATATTCTGCCTCATTGTTTGTGGCTGTGAATTCAAAACGCAGTGCGTAAGTGAATTCCATTCCATCTGGGCTAGTGAGGATAAGGCCTGCGCCTGACCCATCCACGCACGAAGATCCGTCCGTGAATAGAACCCATGGTTCTTGTATCGTTACCTCGCTCTTTGAAAGTGGAGTATCGGTATCTGGCTTCTCAATGATGAAGTCTGCCAATATCTGTCCTTTAATCGCAGTGCGTGGTCTATAAGAGATGTTATGCTCACTCAATAACACACTCCATTTTTGTAGCCGTCTCGATGCATCAGATTTAGAGATAACTTGCTTGATAGGTTGGTCCGTAATTACAGCTATTGGGTGTGCTTGAAAGTATCTGCGCAGTCTTTTAGCTGCGAATACTAAAGCTAGGACCAGCTTTTCCATGGCAGTATAGTTAGTCTCTGTCTTCTTGAGTGCTTTGCTTACAAAGTATATTGGTGTTTGAACGGAGTTCCTATCTGTCAATAATACCGCGCTAACTGCTCCATGGGTTGCAGACAAGTACATGATCAATTCTTCCCCTTGTCGGGGTGCGACAAGTTTGGGAAGTGCTGCAAGATGTTGCTTAAGCTGTTGAAAAGATTCTTCCACTTCCGTAGTCCAACGAAAGTCTCCCTTTTTTGTGCACTTCGTGAGTGTCTTAAAGAGAGGGAGTGACTTATCTGCTGATTTGGATAAGAATCGATTTAGCCCAGCTAATTTTCCATTTAATAACTAGACTTCTTTCAGTGTGCGTGGTGAAGGGAGATTGATGACAGCTTTTGTCTTTTCTGGGCAGGGCTTCATGCCATCAGGTTCTATCAAATATCCAAGAAACATGCCTTCTGTAGCGCCAAAAGTACACTTCTTGGGATTTAACTTCATGTTGATCTTTCCCAGTGTTTTGAATGTTTCCTCAATGTCGCGCACCAATTCTTCCTCGGTATGACTCTTGATAACAAGGTCATCAACATAAACTTCCAGGTTGAGACCTACTTGCTTTTCAAATGCATTGTCCACCAACCTCTGGTATGTTGCTCCCGCATTCTTTAGGCCAAAAGGCATTTTTATATAGCAATAGACCCCTTGGCTTGTGTGGAAGGCTATTTTCTCTTCGTCTTCCTCAGCCATCTGAATTTGATGGTACCCTTTGTATGCGTCTAGGAAACATTTAAAGGGGAATCCACACAAAGATTCTACCTTCCAGTCTATCTCTGGTAGTGGGTAGCTGTCCTGTGGACATGCTTTGTTAAGATCAGTGAAGTCCACTCACATTCTCCAACTGCCATCGCTCTTCTTTACCATTACTGGATTAGAAATCCAGTCATGGTAGTAGACCTCCCGCATAATGCCTACATCTACAAGCTTGTGTACTTCCTCCAGAATGGCTTTTGCACGATCTGGAGCCTGGCCGTGCTTTTTCTGCCGTATTGGAGGATATCCTTGTCGGATTTATAGCTTATGCTCCGTGATAGATCGTGGCACTCCAGTCATGTGCTTTGGTTCCCATGCAAGGATATCTAAGTTCTTTTGCAGGAGTGCGCACACAGCTGCTCTGCCTTTGTCAAACAGCGACCCTCCAATTGATACTTGTTGATCTGGGTAGTCAGGGTGAATTGCGACCTTTAGATTTGACACTTTTGCTACGCGCTGTTCTGGAATATCCTCCACTTCACTGGTTACTGTGTTGCATTCTTTAGGTGACATAGTGATATTGTAGAGGGTGACAATGTCTCCTTCTACTGGGAATTTGAGCATCCCATGCGCTGTGGATGGTACAGCGCGCATGGATGATATTCCAGGTCTTCCAATAATGCCGTTGTATGGCGAGGGAGATTTGATTACCATAAAGTTCATCCAAGCTGCCGTAGAGTGTTGCTCATTACCAACGACCACAAGTAGGCATAATTGCCCCATGGGCCATATCTTCTCTCCTGTGAAGCCAGTCAGCGACGTCGTGGCCGGAATTAACTGACTCCGTATTTCGGGTCGCAGCCTCTTAAAACAATGTTCGTACATAATATCTGCGGATGCTCCTCCATCAACATACATGCAGTGGATGTCGTGACCCCCCCGTATGTATCTCAATGGTGAGCGGCTCCATCACTGCGTTGTCCGCAACCAGAGTGGGGAAAGAGATTTCGTTTCCAAAAGAAAACTTTTGGCTGACTTTTTGCCTCGTCTTTCGCTGCCATGATTGTATCATGTAGATGGTGTCAGCCTTGTCTTTGGATATCTCTTTCTTGCTCCTATTTTTCTGTTTGTCCTTCCCCTCTTTGATGTTTTTAACAAGGTGGTCCATTTTACCTTCCTTCACTAATTTGTCAATTAGCTGTCGCAGTTGGACACACTCGTTGGTGGTGTGGCCCTTTTGTCCATGGTATTCGCATTATCCGTTCCCTATGCGCCGATCCTCTAGGGTGCGCATTGGTGGAGGTTTCGGGAAGTTTGCACCTTCTGTCACAAATATCTCCCTTAGGGTCTTCGTAAGTGGAGTATATTTGTCGTTATCTCTTCCGCTCACCTGACTGCGATAGTTCTTGCTGCGGTTGCTACCCTGGTCTTTGGATTGTCTCCTGGGCTGCTCTTGTGGCCTGTAATTTGAGTAACCTTTTTTGCTATCCGCAGCAGCTGCTTCTCCTTGGATAAAAGACTTGGTGCGCTTCATCAGTTCATCAAAGGTTTGGGGAACCTTATCATTAAACCTCCTAATAAGCTCTGGATTGTTGATTCCATTCATGAACCCTGAGATTTTTAGCACTTCAGGACACGCCTTGACGTGTATACATTCATCCTTAAAGCGCTCTACATAAGCACTTGTGGATTCCCCTTGGCACTGTTTTACTCTGGCCAGTTCAACAGGGTTCTTGACGCACTTCTTTCTTTGAGTATAGTTCAAACGGAATGCTTTCCGCAACTCCTCAAACCCGTTTATGCTTCTTCGTGGAAGCTTGATAAACCAGGTTCGCGCATTCCCTACCAAGGTGGAGTTAAACATATGGCACCACACAGGTTGTGGCCAATTTTCGATAGTAGTGGCTGATTCGAAAATTTTTAGGTGATCATCAGGGTCACCCATCCCGTCATATGTTTTAACATTGGCGGGCATGCGCCTTCTCTTATCATCCGAATAATCGCTGATGCGCCGCGTGAATGCGTCAACCTTTTGGCGGTGCCAAGGAAGTGATATATCTTTGTCTTCTTCCTCGCGATGTCTTCCCCTGGACTTCCAGTGTCCTGTTTCCTTGTCCTCGTTGTCCGAGAAGTCGCTTGAGGAGGAGTTGCCCCTTTTGCGGTGCTTGCGCCATTTTTCCTTGGAGTCCGAGCTTGGGAGGCTTGAACTTGGGGAAGCTCGTCCCCCAAGCCTATCATGAATTCTTCTACTACCAGACCTTGAAAAGCTATCGCTCGGTGAGAATTGCCGTCCAAGTCTATCCTGCATCCTGCGGTTACCAAGTCTTGCGTGGACATTGGTACGCCTTCCATTATCTTCATACCCCTCCGAGTACTGCGAATCAGATGCTTCATCCTCCGCAGCTTTCCTTCCGATTCTGGTGAACACTGGGGGTCGGCGGGTATCCTTTTCGCGCATATCCTTCTGATAGTGCGATGGGGATGCTTCGCACTCAGGGCCAAAGTTGAGCCGGGCTTGCAGGCTCATACTTGACCTTCTTCTTGCTTCCTCTTGCATGAGGGCAGTTAGGGTTTCGTAATTTTGGGATACAAAATTACTGAGTGTGAATTCAGGAGCCTCCCTCTCTACCACGAGGACATCCGTTTCCATATTAGGTCCCCTATCTCGATTAGGCGCGCATGGCGGCACAGTGTTGTCCAAAGTAGGTGCCGTTTGATGGGGAGTAGTGAAGAGAGTGCGCTGAAGATCTTCAGCGCTTGGAGCCACCGTAGTGGCCTGGGTAGTCCCTGTGGGCAATTATACCATTGGGAGAATTAGAGTTGGGCCCGTTTCTTGGTGACCAGGCGCACTGGTTGTTCCAGAGGTCTGCCTAGGGGTAGCATCTTGATGCTTCCTCCTCTGGGGGTCACCATGTGTTTTTTCCAACTACGGAATCCGCTGGCTTGAGTTTTTGTGCTTCGTCATTCTAGTTCTTAGTGTAGGGTCCCACGGATGACGCCACTTGTTGATACAAAAGTTGGACGTTCCTTGTTTGGGTTCCTGTTCTCGTACCAATCAGATCTTAATGCTTGAGACCTGCGCACTAAGAAAGCAAACAAACACCGTTAGGCTTATCGTGGGATTGTCTCCCACGATTATCCTCCGGCGTGAGAGTAAGTAATCGGTTTTAGGGTTGTATAGAAGAGTTAGGGTTTTGTGATCGTACATTTAATGAGAATTATGATATTCTTTATATAGGTACGAAATCCTTGTAGATTTCGTGTTCCTCACTGTTCGGCGTATCATGCCTATCCGGTCTATGGATCTTTATCCAATAAATAAGAGATCCTTATCTAGACCATAAATAACGTATTTGGGTTTGGGCTTTCGTGAGCCCAAACTGTTAGCATGGTAGCCTAAATCATTGTTATGATAGCCCACTCGTGGTGGGCTTGGGTGTTAGTAATGTTCATTAATCGGGTTCGTGACCCGAATATGGACTATACGTCATCAGAAACGATTTTTAGGAGTGGTCATGAATTCTTCATTGAAACATATTTAGATATGGGAATAAAGATTGAAGAGGATTTTGAGATCTAAATGGGGAGAGAAAGTAACAAAAAACTAGATCAAACTTTGATATGATAATACATACTTGTTATATAAACTTAGTGGTTGTGATTTCAAATTATAATTAAACTGAGATTATATAAACTTAGTGGCTGAGATAATAAACTTGTTAAAAGATAAAAGAAAAGGTGACCGGAATTTGGGTTTGGTCATCGTAGAAGATGAAGATGAAGGGTAAAGGGTGGTTGTGTGGTGGTGGTGGTAGAGGGTTGTGGTGGTGGTGCCGGTTGGGTGGTGGTAAAGGAGGGTGGTGGTGCAAATTTAAAAGAATATAAAAATGGGGAAGAAGACAAAGGTAAATTAGTCATTTTGCATGCGGTTTGACTTTCACTAACGGGTTTTAGTAACGAGCGTTAGCAAAAATAGGGAATTTTCAACTACAGTAACGGTACAGGGGTATAACTCGCAAAAAACTGAAACTTTAGGGACATTTCTCGCAATTTTTCAAAAATGGAGATATTTCTCACAAAAATCTCAAAGTTTAAGGACATTTTTTTGTAGTTTACTCCATTATATAATTAACATTCGTGAACATATACATGATTACGTTCATTTAAAGTAGCCATTAATTTGTCCTTTTCGAAAAGTTTTGGAAACAAACCCTCAACCCAAATTATGCTACAAAATATCCGCTAAGACCGGCCTTTTATAAATTAGGGTAAATTGCTAAAAATGCCTATGGAATCCTGATTTTTTATATATGTCACTCCCAAAGCTTTTTTTTTACTTTTTGTAACAAGTTATGTCCCTTGCGCTATTATTTTTACCTGTTAGTTAAGGTTAAACACTGTTACAATCGTGATTTTAGCAGGTTAGTTAGACTTATAGCCATGAGTTATATAACTTTGTTTGGTGTGGTTTGGGTAGATATATGGGTATATGTGTATTGTGTGTTATTGTGTGATTAGTATATGAGTTAGCACTAAATCCCTTTGCGTTGTGGTTGTCATTGTGATTTTGGAAATGTACACACTACTAGAAAAAGGGCTATCCTTGACTCCAGATGCGAGTCAAGAAGAGGTCTTATGACGCGTAAATGCGAGTCAAGGAAGGACCAGTCATAAATCTTCATGAATCGCATTTGTGCGTCATCTCTCTATGACGCGCACTTATGACCCACGTTTTATGACTCTTTTTTGCGAGTCATAACCTAATTTTTTTTTAAATTAATTTTTTTCAGTTCCTAATTTTCTATTAAATAACAATTAAAAACCTGATAATACAAAATTAAAAACACAAATATCAAAATAACACATTTCATATATATATATATATATATATATATATATATATATATATATATATATATATATATATATATATATATATATATCAAAACAATGAGGTTAATTAATTCACGATAAGTCACAAGTTAATTAACGACAAAAATTACATATCGATATGCCTAGTTTTTATATAGATCAAATCTGTCTCAACACATCGGACCACTTTGCGGATGTCATTTGACTCTTCTTGGTGGAGACTGGTACCCGAAAACCTAATGTTTGCTGATTTAGAAGCGGAATATTCATCATCACACGTGTTTCCTCGTTGCCCATCCTAAATTTAAAAGAAAAAAGTAGCAAAACAGGATAATCAGAAAAAAAAAAAAAAAAAAAAAAAAAAAAAAAAAAAAAAAAAGTTTTAATAACATCTCTCCAAATTTTTGTAGTTTATTATAAATGATCATAAACTTTGCATCCCGCCAAAATACATTAAACTTATAACATACCCATTGTGTTGAAGTTTGATCGTTTCTAACGGCTTGTAGCAATTCCTTGATTCGAGATTCAGCAAGATCCCTTTGTTTGATAAGATCCCGCACCTCTTTCTCCAACTGCGAATAATAAATATATTTATCATTTTTAACCCAAAACCCAACTTATGGTTAACTTGACTTTCAAAAGAAAACCATACCAAACCCAAACGTACCCATGGCCAACTCGTGACCACATGTTGATACCCCCTGCAAGTTGCTGCTGACAGTTGACTTTTAACAACATTTCAGAAGTTTGACTTTCAGTTTTTGACCCGCTAGGCTACATTTTCAAGACTCGGACTCAAAAGAGATTTAATGCAAAACGACATTCCGAACAACTTTCGTGTTTTAACGGAAGGCCGATTCGGACCAGAAAAGGCTGAAAACCCCGTTTAAAAACTGCATCAGCTCACTTTTTATAAAACAAGTGCTGTCATTTAAAAAAAAATGTGGAACTGATTTTTAATCAAAATCACCCTCATTTTCGCACTTTCACACCCCAATTCCTCGCGGTAGACTAAAAATGTTGTTTCGGACAACTTTCGTGTTTCGGCCGAAGGCCGAAACGGGCCAGAAACTAACGTAAATGCCCTTATTCAGATTTGACAGCAAATAAATTTTATACAAGTGCTGTTTGGAAATTTATAATTTTTCTAAATTTCAAATGACCGCCAAACGTTCGTTATTAAGAGTTAGAAGCCGAATTTTATATCAAAACGTTCATATTAACATCCTCTATCATATTCAAAAGACAAAAATCAGTTTCAAAAATTTCGACCTAGGCGAAACAAGCCTCAACTTTCTGGTCTAAAATGGGTAGCTTTAAACCCCTTCAAACTTCAATTTTCGCAATATACAACATCACCATAAGCTCTAACTAGCCTAATCCCATTCACTAATCATCCCAACTATTAATCCAACCTTAATAATAATATTTACTTGATGAAAATTGTGTTAACTTGACTTCTAAAAGGGTTTCATGATGACATCCCTGAGCTCCTATAGCAACAGATGAAGAAACTACCGATTATGTAAAGTAGAGAGAGCAAGGGTTGATACTAAGAGCTTATGATAATGGTATCTTTCAATAACAATACAATGTTGAGAACATCTATCACCCTAAACTGCAAAGTTTCATAAATTATCTTTCATGCTGTTTCAATAACAATACAATTATTGGACACACCCGTCATAGAAACAAGCTAGTAGTTTAGCGCCTAATCAGCCTTGCATACTGAATTATACCTTGTGTGTAATTAATTAATTATTGTTATGATTCATGTAATATTTATTATGATAGAATCTAGGGTTTATATACCTCTGTAAATTTATTAAGTAAAACATGTGAGGATCATTAGTTGTTAATAATATGATAATTAGTTAAGGGAATTGAGTATAAAACACGTTAGATTATGGGTTAGGGTTTGGACAGAAAACTATGGCTGTAATGATGTGAGTGTAAATAATAGACGGTGAAGAGTTAGGTCATGAATTTTAGGTCTAAATTTAAGTTTAATGAAAGAGATTTCCAAAAAGTCTAGCCACGATTGATTTCAAGGTCGGGAAGTTGGTCTTTTGATTTTTCTTTGTTAAGGTGTCAAAGCTGTCAAACCGGGACAGATTTTGGGTAAAAGTTTGAGGATGAATTGTGGTTGTAAAATTGGTATTTTGACTAACCCTTCTGGAATAGTTAAGTCTTAGGTTATATTAGACTACCACGAAAAAGATTCGTGATAAAAACTTGTGGAAGTATTTTATGTTAATTAAAACTTTTTGGTGTGCGTTGAGTTCCGAATTTGAGTAGTTGACAATTTTGATTTTCTTTTGAGTACTTCTGTGTGTTATTGGTCCATGACCTTCTGGGATTAGCTTGTCTGCTTATGAAAGACCAGGGTAAATTTTTGGTGTGAGTTTTTGAGCTTTATTTGTCGTGATTTCATGTGGGCGAATGTACTCAAAATTTCTGCGTTTTCCAATTTTAAAAGTGCAAGGGATTTAGTTAGTGTTAGGTTATGGTGGTGGTTAGTATGGTGTCTAGGGGATCCATGGTGGGTCATATGAGTCTTAGACATCCATCATATGTGTATTACATGGGTTGTAGCTTTTAGCTTGACCTTATGTAATGTGGATTATTTTTGTGTGTTATAGATTGTGAATTTTTTTGTGAAAGCTGTGAAGTTTAAGGGGAGTTCATAGTCCCATATGTTTACTTTGTTTTAAACTTGGGATGTGAATGATGCTTGTCTTAAATGTTTTGAGTTACTGTGATTATGTGTGATTTAAAAGAGCTTGGACTTATAATGTTATCGTATGTGTGCTATATGTGATGATTATTAAGTTGTGATGATTATATGTTGTAATTATCGGGAATTATCAGACATGTATTATCACTGACTCAATTGGGAGGATGCTTATCATGTTGCTCACGCATGCGACCTAATTGATGTCAATATCAGACATGCATATCAGAGACTTAATTGGGAGGATGCTTATCTTGTTGCTCGCGCATGCGACCTAATTGATGTCTATATTGGAGCGGGGGACACGTTCCGTCTCATTGGTTTCCTTATGTGTGTTGGTTACCTTTATCTTGTGTAAATACATGTAGCCTATATGATAACTTCAATTATTTGTCCAACTATATTTTATGATCACAGTGAACTGGTTGCCTTGTGAGTGTATATGTGTCTAAACCTATGAATCTCACCAACGTAATGTTGACATTTTAAGCATCATTTTCAGGTGAGTATTCTAAGGCCAAAGTTGAGGGCAGCAATTAGGCGAGACTTAGTTGCATATGGGGACTTTATTTATGTTTTGGGATTTGACTTTATCTGGATTTGGTTTTGATACATTTATGTTTTCCGTTTGGTACTTTCATATCTATTGAAGATACCTTTTGGATTTTGTTTTGGTTATTTATTTTTATCTTGGGGTATTGTTACAACACTGTTTGTTGGTACATTGCTCTATTTATGTGCATGTAGTTGTTCTCTATGTTGAAACTAGGTGTTGTGATGATATCCATGAAGTTACACCCGCGCATTTCCGCCGTGGCGGGGTGTGACAGATTGGCATCATAGCCTTAGTTATAGAGAATTAGGTGGTTTAACCTAGACTATAGCTTAGGAGTCCCTCATATAGTTGCATTTAGGACCTATGTGTAAGTATAATACTTTTACACGTCTATTTTCCTAATTTATGAGTTATTTTATCGAGTTTTGGACGTCTATCGAACCCTGTTCTTAGCATCGTGTGTGTGTCATTTATAGAATGGCACCTCCTGCACAAAAGACACTTTGTTGGACCACAGTAGTCGTTAAGGGACGTAAGAGAGTTGGGAAGACGAAGAGAACCAACAGGAGGATATTGGTCCCCGCTAGCATGGTACCATGTGTTATTGAAGAGAAGCTGACACTCGAGAATGTGAATGGGGAAATGGTGGAGAGGTATGAGACGAAAGTAGCTGATAAAGAAGGTTTCACCACCAAGTACCCGTGTAGGTGTCCTCAGTTTCTAGAAGATAACGGGGTAGTTTGGGCTAGACCCCGAGGGTTGTATGACTTTGTGGATAGAATAGATGAAGAGTTAAGAAATCGTGGAGATGATTTTGCAAGACATCCTCTACCACAGAATCATGGAAATAAGAATGGATGGGTAAGCGAGGAGGAGGAAGTGGATTCGGATTTGGAGTCCACTGCGCATACACCATTTTAGGTCTTAGATAGAACTCGAACCGCGTACGACTTGTTTTCAATGTTATGTTTTTAATGTTTTATTGTTTTGTTGAGTTATTTTGACGTTGATTGTATGTCTTAATGTGAATTCCTTAGGATTTTGGGATTTATCCTGTGTTTTAATGAGAAGCCTTGGGCGAGTTTGAATATTTTGGTGTGTATATTATGTGTATGATGGGAGTATAATTTGGTTAGTATTGATTGTGTGTTATTTTTTATAAGACGTTACTATTGTTAGGTGTGGCGTTGGAAGTAAGTACACATGTGGAAGGATACATTTAAAATTGTGGGTGGCCAACACAATTATAAATGTATCACGACATATGTGGACTTATAGCCAATGTTACATTGAATCAATGGTGATGTGCTTATGTGTGGTAGAGTTGAATTTATTTTGTTATGTGATTGAGAGTGTTCCATGTGATGGGAGGTAGATGATTGAGTAGGATTACAGAAGTTGTGAAATCTTGTGGATGGTCTCTCATGGTTCTATTGTCCTGCGTGTTTAGGAAATGGCGCCAAGGAAACCAAGAAGACCTATCACTAAGTCACCTATGGGTGGAGCTTACCGGACACCGAAGAAGTCCAAGAGGTCAACACCCATTATTGGGGATAGCAACCCTATCTTTCAGCAAATGATCAATCAGCAGCTAGAAGCTTTAATGCCTAAACTTGTGACTCAATTGAGTGCGTAGATAGGCAGTGGAGCTCATCCTGATGGTGCTGGAAGTGGAAGAAATGGAAATACTGGGTGTACTTATAAGGAGTTTATGGCCTGTAAGCCCAAGGAATTTGATGGAAAGGGTGGTGCGATTGCACTCGCTCGATGGATAGAGAAAATGGAGTTTGTGATGGATATAAGTGGATGTAGTGAGGGCCAGAAAGTTAAGTATGCTGTTAGTTCTTTGGTTAACAAGGCGTTGGCCTGGTGGAACACGCAACTTCAAGCTAGAGGACGAGTTGCGGCTTTGGGTATGACTTGGGAGGACTTCAAAGCCTTAATGGTAGAGGAGTTTTGTCCAACCAACGAAATGCATAAATTGGAAGAAGAGTTGTGGAATCATACTATGGTTGGAGCCAATCATATGGGGTACACTGACAAGTTTCATAAGTTAGCTAGGATGGTTCCTTATCTAGTAACTCCCGAATCGAAGCGTATTGAGAGGTATATCCGTGGGTTGGTTCCACAGATTCGCTCGATGGTTAGGGCTACTGAGCCAACAACGCTTCTAAGTGCCATTCAGAAGGCTGGGGCACTAACAGATGAAGCGGTTAGGAGTGGAACACTTGCAAAGTCAGGAGATAAGAAGCGATAGGAGGTTGATACTACTAAGACAGCTAGTTTTAGTGGTGACAATAAGAAAGCAAGAAAAGGGAAGGGGTTCGTAGCTATGGATTCTATGATGGCAGCAGGTTATGTGGGAACAGTTTCTACGGCTATGACTGGTAATAATGAGAAGAGGGGATATGATGGTAATGCCCCTAGATGTGCTAAGTGTAATAGCAATCATCCTGAGAATGCCGTATGTCGTATATACTTCAGGTGTGGCAAACTTAGAGACATTGCTAAGTATTGCCGAATGATGATTACTCCGGCAACTCCAATTAACTCGGTGGGCGTGGGGCCTCAGCGTAGGGTGTGCTATGAGTGTGGTAGTACCGATCATTTACGCAACTGGTGTCCCAAATTTATTGGAATGTTTGGGCAGCCCGGGAATCAACTAGCTATTGAAAGAGGACAAGGACAAGGGTTTAACAGGAATGCAGCTAAGGGAAAGGCGTTTACAATGAATGCAAGCAAGGCGCGCCAAGACCCGAACGTTGTTACTCGTACTTTCTCTCTCAATGGTCATTATGCTACTACTTTATTTGATACGGGTGCGGATTATTGTTTTGCTA
The DNA here is from genome assembly GCA_030686995.1 of Artemisia argyi. Lineage (NCBI taxonomy): Eukaryota > Viridiplantae > Streptophyta > Magnoliopsida > Asterales > Asteraceae > Artemisia > Artemisia argyi. Next base: position 19,386,770 of record CM060676.1, read on the forward strand.
CTACTGAATTTGCTAGAATATTGGGTGTTGAGTTTAGTGAACTTAGACCTAGTATTTTGATTGAAATAGCTAGTGATAGAGAAGTAGAGGTTGATAAGGTTATTCGTGAGTGTGTTATCGTGTTAGAGGGTGTTACGTTTAAGATTGACTTAATACCCTTAGGACATGGTAGTTTTGATGTGGTGATAGGGACGGACTGGTTGGCTAGGCATAAGGCTGAAGTAATATGCCATGAGAAGGTGGTTCGAATTCCATTAGAGGATGGTGGGGTGTTGCGAGTACAAGGAGAAAATGTAGAGAGGAAATCGAAATCCCTTATGAGTGCGAAGTCTAGAGAACTCAAAGTGGGGGATATTCCAATAGTGTGTGAGTTTTCGGGCGTTTTTCCTGAGGATTTGTCCGGATTACCATCGATACGACAGGTGGAGTTTCATACTGAACTAATTCCTGGAGCAAAGCCGGTAGCAAAAGCTCCTTATCGATTAGCACCTACGGAGATGCAGGAGTTGACTGCGCAGTTGAAAGAGCTCCAAGATAAGGGGTTTATTCGACCTAGTCATTCCCCGTGGGGAGCACCTGTTTTGTTCGTTAAGAAGAACGATGGTTCGTTTAGAATGTATATTGATTACCGAGAGTTGAATAAGTTAACGGTGAAGAATCGGTATACTCTACCTAGAATTGATGATCTTTTCGACCAGTTTCAGGGTGCTAGATTTTTCTCAAAAATAGATCTGCGATCTGGTTATCATCAGTTGAGAGTGCATGAGGAGGATATTCCCAAGACAGCTTTTAGAACTCGTTATGGACACTTTGAGTTTACGGTTATGCCGTTTGGGTTGACTAATGCACCTGCGGTATTCATGGATTTGATGAATCGTGTGCGTAGACCCTATTTGGATAAATTCATAATTGTGTTCATAGACGACATATTGATTTATTCTAAGACGAAGGAAGAGCATGGGGAACATCTGAGGTTAATACTTGGATTGTTGGAGAGCGAGAGACTGTAAGCTAAGTTCTCTAAATGTGAGTTTTGGCTGCAAGAGGTGCAATTTCTTGGTCATATAGTGAATAGTGAAGGTATACACGTAGATCCCAGTAAAATAGAAGCGGTCAAGAATTGGAAGGCTCCTACGACACCTTCTGAGATATGCTCTTTCTTAGGACAGGCAGGATACTACAGGAGATTTATAGCAAATTTTTCAAAGATTGCTAAGCCTCTCACTATTTGACTCAGAAGAATAAGAAGTATGAGTGGGGAGATGAGCAAGAAGTGGCTTTTCAGACACTAAAGGATAGTTTGTGTAATGCACCTATTCTGACGTTACCTGATGGGCCAGATGATTTTATGGTATATTGTGATGCGTCAAATCAAGGTTTTGGATGTGTGTTAATGCAAAGAGGAAGGTGATAGCTTATGCATCCCGACAACTCAAGGTTCATGAGAAAAATTATACCACTCATGACCTAGAGCTTGGTGCAGTGGTATTTGCTCTCAAAAATTGGAGACATTATTTGTATGGTACGAAGAGTACAGTCTATACCAATCATAAGAGTCTTCAGCATATTTTTAATCAGAAGGAGTTGAATATGCGTCAAAGAAGATGGCTGGAGCTGTTAAGTGATTATGACAACGACATTCACTATCATCCTAGAAAAGCGAATGTGGTGGCTGATGCGTTGAGTAGAAAAGAAAGAATTAAGCCAAGACGTGTGAGAGCTATGAGCATAACATTGCAGTCGGGAATTAAGAGTAAGATATTGGCAGCACAAGAGGAGGCTCTCAAAGATGAGAACTCTGTGGCTGAAATATTGCGTGGTTTAGATCAACAGATGGAAAGAAAGGAAGATGGTGGACTATATTTCTTAGATCGAATATGGGTTCTACTAGTGGGAGATGTGAGAAAGGTGATCATGGATGAGGCTCATAAGACGAGATACTCGATTCATCCAGGGTCTGATAAGATGTACTATGATCTTAGAGATGCTTACTGGTGGCCGGGAATGAAGAGGGAGATAGCTGAGTATGTTAGTCAATGTTTAACTTGTTTGAAGGTTAAGGCTGAACATCAGAAACCCTCTGGATTATTGCAACAGCCGCCGATTCCTGAATGGAAGTGGGATAATATAACTATGGATTTCATTACTAAATTGCCTCGCACAAGTAATGGACATGACACGATATGGGTCATTGTGGATAGATTGACGAAGTCTACACATTTTTTGGCCATTCGTGAGGATTATAAGATGGAAAAATTGGCAAGGATCTATATTAATGAGATTTTGGCAAGGCATGGTGTGCATGTGTCTATCATTTCAGATCGGGATAGTAGGTTCACTTCGCGGTTCTAGCAATCGTTGCAAAAGGCTTTGAATACACGGTTGGATATGAGTACTGCTTATCATCCACAGACCGATGGGCAAAGTGAGCGAACGATTCAGACATTGGAGGATTTGCTTCGTGCATGTGCTATTGATTTTGGAGGAAGCTGGGATACTCACTTGCCTTTGGCTGAGTTTTCCTATAATAACAGCTATCATTCAAGCATTAGATGTGCACCGTTTGAGATGTTGTATGGAAGGAAGTGTAGATCACCGGTGTTATGGGCAGAGGTTGGGACGAGTCAATTGATTGGACCTGAATTAGTACAAGAGACTACGGATATGGTCTTTCGGATTAAAGAAAGACTTAAGGCTGCGAGAGATCGTCAAAAGAGTTATGCGGATAATCGCCGCAAACCGTTGGAGTTTAGTGTTGGGGATCTCGTGATGCTGAAAGTGTCGCCATGGAAGGGTGTTGTGCGTTTCGGCAAGAAAGGCAAGTTAGCACCTAGATATGTTGGGCCGTTTGAGATTACGGAGAGGATTGGACTTGTGGCATATCGTTTGAGATTGCCTAAGGAATTAAGTGGTGTGCATGATACGTTTCACGTGTCTAATTTGAAGAAGTGTTTGGCGGATTCTAGTTTGCATGTGCAACAAGATGAGATTAAGGTTAATAGAACACTTCACTTTGTGGAGGAACCTGTTGAGATTATGGACCGAGAAGTTAAGAGTATGAAGCATAGTAAGATTGCATTGGTAAAGGTACGATGGAATTCCAAGCGTGGTCCTGAGTTTACTTGGGAGCATGAGGATCAAATGAGAGCTAAGTATCCTAAGTTGTTTGCTGAGAAGTCTGAAGAGACGAGCTGTTAAATCTCGGGACGAGCTTTCCCTAAGTGGTGGATGATGTAACAACCGTGATTTTAGTAGGTTAGTTAAACTTATAGCCTTGAGTTATATAACTTTGTTTGGTGTGGTTTGGGTAGATATATGGGTATATGTGTGTTATATTGTGTTATTGTATGATTAGTATTTGAGTTAGCACTAAATCCCTTTGTGTTGTGGTTGTCATTGTGATTTTGGAAATGTTGATTTTGGGAAAGTTCATTTTGATCACTTATGTGGTGTAGAAATGACTTGTGCATATTTGGTGTTTTGTGGTTCTGCGTAACGAGTCTTCGTTCAAGTATTTGAGCGTTAGTAAATTACGGGAATGTTGTTTTTGTGAGAAATGTTTATGGAGTGTGTGAAATTCTATTTTTGGAAACTTAATTTTGAAAATGAATATTTTCTGGTTTGTCGTAAAATTAAGGTTTATCGCGAAAGACGTTAGGTTTTGATATGGGAATAGATAAAATATGAAAAGTATCAGGTTTTGAGTGTAATAAATAAATTTAGTAAAAAAAATAAAAATAAAAAAATGGATAGGGGGGGGGGGGCGGCCGAATATTGGGATAAGGGGAAAAAGGAAACCAAATTTGATACCAAATACAACTCTAAACCTTAAGGGTTATCCACTAATAATATAAATACAAAACCAAGACTCCCAAATCCCTTTTTCCTGCAATTTGAAGTCGACCACAAGGAGAAACAAGAAGAAAAAATTAGGGTTTTATAGTTTTCAAGCAATAATCAAGAATCAAGATAAAATCCTTAAACCTTGTGTGTAATTAATTAATTATTGTTATGATTCATGTAATATTTATTATGATGGAATCTAGGGTTTATATACCTCTGTAAATTTATGAAGTAAAACATGTTAGAATCATTAGTTGTTAATAATATGATAATTAGTTAAGGGAATTGAGTATAAAACGCATTAGATTATGGGTTAGGGTTTGGACAAAAAACTATGGGTGTAAAGATGTGAGTGTCAATAATAGACAGTGAAGAGTTAGGTCACGAATTTTAGGTCTAAATTAAAGATTAATGAAAGAGCTTTCCAAAAAGTCCAGCCACGATTGATTTCAAGGTCGGGAAGTTGGTCTTTTGATTTCTCTTTGTTAAGGTGTCAAAGCTGTCAAACCGGGACAGATTTTGGGTAAAAGTTTGAGGGTGAATTGTGGTTGTAAAAGTAGTATTTTGACTAGCCCTTCTGGAATAGTTAATTCTTAGGTTGTGTTAGACTACCACGAAAAAGATTCGCGATAAAAACTTGTGGAAGTATTTTATGTTAATTAAAACTTTTTGGTGTGCGTTGAGATCCGAATTTGAGTAGTTGACAATTTCGATTTTCTTTTGAGTACTTGTGTGTGTGTTATTGGTCCATGGCCTTCTGGAATTAGCTTTTATGCTTATGAGAGACCATCTTAAATTTTTGGTGTGAGTTGTTGAGCTTTATTTGTCGTGATTTCATGTGGGCGAATGTACTCAAAAATTCTGCGTTTTTTGATTTTAAAAGTGCAAGGGATTTAGTGAGTGTTAGGTTATGGTGGTGGTTAGTATGGTGTCTAGGGGATCCATGGTGGGTCATATGAGTCTTAGACATCCATCATATGTGTTTTACATGGGTTGTAGCTTTTAGCTTGATCTTGTGTAATGTGGATTATTTTTGTGTGTTATAGATTGTGAATTATTTTTGTGGAAGCTGCGAAGTTTAAGGTGAGTTCATAGTCCAATATTTTTACTTTGTTTTAAACTTGGGATGGGAATGATGCTTGTCTTAAATGTTTTGAGTTACTGTGATTATGTGTGATTTAAAAGAGCTTGGACTTATAATGTTATCGTATGTGTGCTATATGTGATGATTATTATGTTGTGATGATTATATGTTGTGATTATTGGGAATTATCAGGCATGTATTATCAGTGACTCAATTGGGAGGATGCTTATCCTGTTGCTCCCGCATGCGACCTAATTGATGTCAATATCAGACATGCATATCAGAGACTTAATTGGGAGGATGCTTATCTTGTTGCTCGCGCATACGATCTAATTGATGTCTATATTGGAGCGGAGGACACGTTCCGTCTCATTGGTTGCTTTATGTGTGTTGGTTGCCTTTATCTTGTGTGAATACATGTAGCCTATATGATAACTTCAATTATTTGTCCAGCTATATTTTATGATCACAGTGAACTGGTTGCCTTGTGAGTGTATATGTGTCTAAACCTATGAATCTCACCAACGTAATGTTGACATTTTAAGCATCATTTTCGAGTGAGCATTCTAAGGCCAAAGTTGAGGGCAGCAATTAGGCGAGACTTAGTTGCATATGGAGACTTTATTTATGTTTTGGGATTTGACTTTATCTGGATTTGGTTTTGATACAGTTATGTTTTCCGTTTGGTACTTTCATATCTATTGAAGATACCTTTTGGATTTTGTTTTGGTTATTTATTTTTATCTTGGGGTATTGTTACAACACTGTGTGTTGGTAAATTGCTCTATTTATGTGCATGTAGTTGTTCTCTATGTTGACACCAGGTGTTGTGATGATATCCATGAAGTTACACCCGCACGTTTCCGCCGTGGAGGGGTGTGATAAACACCGTGCAAAATAACTAATTTAACCTCGTCTTCTTCCTTACTTTTATTTCTTTGGAATTTGCACCACCACCACCACCCTCTACCACCACACAACCAGCACTACCACCCCAGCCTCTTTTTTTATTTCGCAAATCATCCCCCTCGTCTCCACACATTGTTCAAGAAACCAACGATGAGTTTTCTCTGTCCAACCATCATTACGCAACTCATGGGTTTTGTCATAAAGATACGGGAGGTGATTAGCACACTCCATCAATTTATCTGAACACTCAAAAATTTGTATTATGACATTTATACCCTTAATATTTGTATTTTAATTTGCACACTCTACTAAATGATCCATCATAAATGTCATGACACAAATATTTTGAGTGTACAAATCACTTTCGTAAAGATACTTGACCAGTTCATTACTTCCAAACAAGACAGCCGCATACAGTGGCATCATTGATCCTCCAGCACCGGGAATTGTGTGCAAAAAATGATTGTTTTTCATCAATGTTTCCAGCTGCAGCTGCCAAATAAAGGGCTGTGCTGTGATCTTTGTTTTCAAGTTCCAAGGCTTCCTTTATCACCTTTTTACCAGATTTTTCACTATCTCTACCACCTGTTTGCTTCTATTTGCGGACGCCGCAACATGAAGTGCCGTGTCACCATTATCAGTGAGACTATACCTTACCAACTGTGGTTTCTTATCAAGAATGGCTTTAGCAGATTTCCAGTCACCTTTAATCGATGCTTCATATAGAGGGGCACCATATTTAATACTTGCAATATATATATATATATATATATATATATATATATATATATATATATATATATATATATATATATATATATATATATATATATATATTCTTTTCACTTTTTATCCCTCACGCTCTAGAGAAAAAAGAGAAAACCGAAACCCTTACATCCCCTACAATTCGATCGACTCAAATCCCTAAGACTTAAGTTTGTTATTAATTCTTCCTAAGCTCCTGATTCAGTAAGACCTCTGATTTAACCAATCAACTTAAGTTTTTTAGATTAGGGTTTGTTTTGATTATTCAAGTTAGGGTTTGTTTTCTTTTACTATTCTTGCGCATCAATCACAGAATATCTATTGTCCTACGCACATTATGGTGGATTAATTGAATCGATACTGTCTGAGAAACCCTAATTCGTTGGGCTTTACTATCTTTTTTCTTGGAAATTCATTGGTTGCTTAGGGTTTGTATGTGTTTGAGATGGAACGAGGGTTCTTATGTCAGAAAGGGAGTGAGGGTAGGAGAGGTGTGAAGGAAAAGCTACATGGCTCGACTAATCATGCTACTATAGATTCTAAAAGGTCTAAACTTGCCGGAATTTCTGATGACAAATATGTTGATGGTGTAACGAGGGGAAGTAATGGTTCTTGTGGTAATTCGGTGGGTCGAAGTGGTGTCGCATCTCAGGTATCTTATTCTTGTTCTAATGACCATTCTAAGTCGAATAAGGAATCTGTGGTGAATCAATCAGGCCTGGTTTGGTTGCGCAATCTAGCCATATTGGTGTGTCAACTGTCGAATACCATATGGCGGATCCGTCTAATCCAATATCCGATTTAGCATACTCTAATGAACCCATTGTAAGTAAATCAGGTTCCTGTGAATTGAGTAATAATAATGGTATAGATCAGGTGGTATTGGACGCGTGTAAGACATTTGATAAAGCAATGCATGATGTTGCTATTGAGAATGCGGAGATTACAAATAATGTAGGAACTGGCCCTAATGTGGTTGGATCTAACACAAGGGATCACGTGATAGGTACTAATTCTTATGCTAATGTGTTGAATCTGGAAAGGGTTAATAGGAAGGTTAATTTTCGTCCTTTGGTGAACAAGAGTCGTATTGATAACTAGGGGTGTCATAAATCCTGACACGACCAGGACTCAGACCCGAACCCAAACCCGAATAAGGATAATCGGGTCGGGGACTTGGGTCCAAAATTTAACTCAGGTCAACCCGATTAACCCGAGTATAAACTAGGGGTCAACCAAACTAACCCGAGGTGTTTTTTTTATTATTTTTTTATTTTTTTCCCAGTGGTTTTATAACTATATTATGTAGTCCATCTTTATTTATTAAAGGCCCAAGTTATCAAATTAGTCTGGTGTACTTGGCCCATTTTTATTCTATTTTGATACTGTATAAAAATATAGGCATATATCTTATGTTAGTATTACTAGTAGTACACTACTCTGTTTACAATTCCAACTTCCAAGAACCAACAGCCAACAACCAATAACTAATCATTCTACACTTCCACATGATGATCTGATTTGTTTTTTCATTCAAGAATTGGCATTTTTTTACAAAAGGTACTACTTATTCATGGTTGATTTTGTTGTTAATTTGGTACTCTTATTAGGTTTCTAGGGTTTGAGGTTTGCTTGGATAAAGTTTGCATTTAGAACACAAATGTTTTCTTTTCAGATTTATAGGGTTTAATGCTTGTTTGTTTATTTAAGTTTTATTACATTAGAGACTTTTTGATTATGAATATTAGTAAATTAACTTGTATCTTTATATGTTGTTAGATGTCAGACAACTCGATGGAATGAGATGAAGAAGAGAATGTAGAAGTTAACAATAAGAAAATGAAGGAAAAAAGCCACAAAAGATAAAAACTAAGCGCAAGGTGAAAAAATGGTCGAAGGTTTGGCTAGACTTTGATCAGTTAAAGCTAAAAGAAGGTGAAACAGAGGAAGATGTGAAAACTCAGTGTAAGCATTGTGATAGCTTGTTTCTTTGTCATTCAAGTAAGCATGGTAACAAAAATCTCAAAAGACATCTATTAAGGTGCGAGCCTTACAAAGCCGAACAAAGTAAAGGTCAAATTGAACTTATGTTCGAACATGGTAACGAGAATAAAATGTTTTCATGGAAAATTGACCAAAAAGAAAGTAAGAAAGCATTGGCACGCATGATTATAGTTGATGAGCTCCCTTTTAGTTTTGTCAAGTGTGATGGCTTTAGGCACTATTATAGGATTAATCAACCCTTGTTTGATGTTCCACATATAGGTGGTGCTACACAAGATTGTTACAAGTTGTATGACGAGGAGAAAAATTAACTTCTTGATGTAATCGAAAAAACATTGGTAGGGTATGTTTGACTACTGATAGTTGGACATCTTTACAAAAGAAGAGTTACATGGCTTTTACCGGTCATTTTATAGATAATGAATGGAAGTTGAATAAAAAAGTCTTGAACTTTTGTCGTCTTGATGGTCACAGTAGGGTTGACATAGGAAAGGGAGTAGAAACTTGTGTGAATGAGTGGGGTACTAATGGCATATTGGCTATTTCGGTAGATAATGCAAGTGCAAATGATACTACACTTGATTTTTTAAGAAAAACATTTGCAGAAAAAGACAATTGTTTATTGAACGGGAAATGGATTCATATAAGATGTGCAGATCACATTTTGAATCTTGTAGTGAAAGATGGTATTAGAGTGGTTGATAATTCGATTGAGAATATCAAATATGTGGTAAAATGGATCAAAAAATCAGGAAGTAGAATTGAGAAATTTAAAAGATGTGCCGAAAGTGCTAAATGTGATATCACAAAGAACTTGATACTTGATGTTCCAATGAGGTGGAACTCCACCTCTAAAATGCTTGAAGTTGCTCAGGCATATGAAGATGCTTTCGAGAGATACTATTTAGAGGATGTAAGTTTTGGGAATGCTTGTCGCGAAAAAGGTTTGTTGGTCCCATCATCAGAAGATTGGGAAATGGCTAGAAAGTTGTGTGAATTTCTGAAAGTATTTTATGATGTTACTTTGAGGATTTCCGGGACAAGGTACGTGACATCACATACACTTGTTGTTGAATTATCTACTATTCGTGAACTTTTAAGAAAACAAATGAGTTGTGATCTTGTAGGAGAACTTCCTGAGGATGAAAATCTTTATAAAATTGCTAAGGCGATGAAAAAAAAGTTTGATAAGTATTATGGAGAAGTAGAAAACATGAATTTATTGTTATATTTTTGCTTTTTCGCTTGATCCAAAAAACAAGGATGAATTTTTACATATTATACTCGATGACCATTATGGAACAGAAGGACTAGGGATGGTAGAATTGAAGAAAACCTACGCACATGCTCAATTTAAAGCTTTATATGAAGACTATTTGAGAATTCATGCTCCAACGTCTACTTCACCTTCAGTGTTAGGGAAACATTCAAATCGAGATGATACGACAACAACCCTCCCCCCTCCACCACAAGGGATAGGTTGAGGGATAAGATGAAAACTAGTTCAACTTCTACTTCAACAATAAGTGAATTGGATAGGTATTTGGGTGAAAGTGTTGAAGCATTTGATCCTAATGTGAAATTTGATATATTAGCATGGTGGAAGGTAAATAGCCCAAGATTCCCAATCGTATCTTTAATGGCTAGAGATTTGTTAGCCATTCCCATTTCAACGGTGGCGTCCAAGTCGGTGTTTAGCACTAGTGGGAGGGTGTTGGATTCATTTAGGAGTTCTCTAAGAGATAAGAGTATTGAAAACCTTGTTTGTACCTAAGATTGGCTTCGTAAGGATAAAGATAAAATCCCAGAAGAAGAAGAAGATTGTGAAACAATAATAATTGGTACGTGTTTTATTTTAATATTTGTTAATTTAAATGTATTGTTTCTTGCTAATTATATCACTTTCATGTAGATTCGAATGAAGATGAAGGTACCAGCTCCAAAAGGAATGTCAATGAAAAGGAAAGTTTTATCATTGAAGATTGAAGAACTTCATAAGGTTATTATGGAAGCTTATTTTGTGGATTGAAAGGTTATTTTGTGAAGAATATGAATGACTTGTTAGTTGTGAAAAAAGGCCTACTGTTGTACTTTTGAAACTTTGCAAGTATTTGCCTGCTAGTATAGTAGTATGGATCAACGTATGGCTTGTTAGTTGTTTTATTTTCCAAGTTATATAAGTAGTATCTTTAAATCTTTTGTAAGTATCTTTGAATCTTTGTAAGTATTTCCTACTGATATGAATGAATGACTTCTTAGTAGTTATTTGCCTATCACTCTTAGTATGGATAGTTATTTTCTGCAAGTTCAGTGTAATAGAGTATAATTTTTGTGTCAGTTACAAAATATTTCGTGATGGTTGTTTTTTGTGTCTGCAATAAGTAGTTTAGTTTCAAATGTAAGCTGTGACTGCACTTTCTGTTGCAGTATGTACTTTTGGTTTGTGTGATAGTTTCAAATGCACAAGTTAGTTGTTATCTTAAGTTCTTGCGACGTTGGTTATATTTGGTTTGTGTAGTTTAGTTTAAGTAAGCAGTATGGTAAAACAGGTCACAAAGTTAATGACATCGCTCGACCACGTTAGTTTATGGTTAAACTCCACTGGATAACATGATTGAGTCTTCAGGATGCAAGGACGTGTTTGTTGCCAAGGTAGTTATTCGACCAGGTAATGTTCCAGGCTTCCGGCTTATGATCAAACAGACACTATAAGTGAAACAAACTACTACCACAACCATTGTTATAAGTGAACGCAGATTATACAGATGAAAATCATTCTCCAATGCTGTAATGATAGTCCTTGGGACCTGAAGGTTGCGAATTGTTCATAGTATTTTCTGAACCTAGTTCTGATTACCACATGGAATTGTTAAGAGTTAGCGTGTGCTTTTGAAATTGTTAGATACCAAGATTGAGCCTCACTTAGGCCATTGCTGGAAACTATTAGAACAAGTATGTTTTTTCGCACGCTGAGACGTTTCAATTTTAGGGTATGGACACGAACAACATAATATTTATCAGTATATTCGTTTTATATCTGAGAAATTTTAATTATATTTTTAACCGGTTTGTTTCACAAAACTAAATTTCTTTAAAAAGTTAGAAGTTATAACATGTTGCTCTATATGAAAACTGGTAATCATGCTTTTTAAGAAATTAAATGGCAGTGGTTGAATAGCGAATACTAAGCAGTTTGCACAAGGATCATTTTCCAAGTAAGTATAATATACTTCACTCTAATATACTGTATAAATTATTTGAATAATAAAATTTTGAGACCAGCACTAAGTTTTTAAAGGTAAACGATGTATATGCCGAAGAACTAAAATAAAACATGTTTGTAATGAGTGGCACAGATATTGTTTCATAGTAGTAAAAAAGTAGGAACTGATACTTGGGATTATATAAATGGCACAGACCCGAACTCGACTTGACCCGACCCAAACCGATTTGACCCGAACCCGACCAACCCGAGTTCGAATAGGGTCGGGTTCGGGTATGTTTTCTTTAGTCTTGACCCGACTTCGACCCGAACTGTTTGACCCGAACCCGACCCGATTGACACCCCTACTAATGATAACCATGATACTTTACTACCAAAGGCTGCTATGGAGGGTGTTTTGAACCGATATGATAATACTCTTATTGGTTTCTTTGTTGGAAAGAATATTGCCTTTTCGTTGGTTCGAAACTATGTCATGAATATGCGGGGTAAGTTTGGTTTGAAGAAACTTATGAAAAATGATGCAGGTGTTTTCCTCTTTAAGTTCGATTCTAAAGAGGGTGTTGATAATGTGCTTCAACGGGGCCCTTGGATAATCCGTAATTCATCTCTCATTCTCACTAAATGGTCTCCTGATGTGTCGTTAACTAAAAGTGAGGTAACCAAAGTCCCCGTGTGGATTAAATTGCACAATGTGCCATTGCTTGCATATTGTGAAGACGGTTTGAGCTTGATAGCTACACAGGTTGGTAAGCCAATTATGTTAGATGCGTTTACAAGCTCAATGTGTGTTGATTCATTGGGTCGTATTAGTTTTGCTCGTGCTCTTGTAGAAGTATCATCGGAGGCTGAATTAAAACGCAAAGTTACTATGGCTATCCCCATGAAGGATGATACTGGTTTCACTACGGCTGTCATCAGATTAATTGCCCAAGCTGTGTCAAGGAGGTGTTTCGTAATGAAGTTAATATAAATGTTCCTACTAGTAAGGATACGATTAGTGATGGTTTCCAAACGGTTAATAACAGGAAGAAGGGGAAGAATGCTGGTCAAACTAATCCGGGTAAAGGAGGTTATACTAAGCCTGTTGTGGGTAAGCAACTTCAGTATTGACCCAAAGCGCCTCCTATTGAACCCAAGAAAGTGGATGTCACTAAGACAAAGGTTATTGATGTGCCTAGTACGAGTGGAATGAAGGTTGCTACATCCAATATGTTTGATGCCCTTAGTATGGATGATACTGATGACTTTGGTATTCCTACTAAGGAAGTGAATAAGGATGTGGATGTTGGTCGTACAATGGAAGGAAAGAGGAATGAGTCTCCAAAGACTAGTAATACATTGCATGAACCGCTTGTGAGTGATTCAATGGAAGCTAATGAGGTTGGCCCTACCCTTGTTGTTGAGAAAATCGGGAAGCTTGAAAAGTTACTTATTGATGGGAAAGCTACTCTTGTGGATGATGATGGTAATCATATTAAAAATGTTGATTATCCGGGTAATAATAAGGATTCTCCGTCTACTTCTTCTACTAAGAAGGTTAACCTATTCTCTAAGGTGAGAGAGATTGTTGATTCCGACAGTGATAAAGAGGAGGTTGTGAACACTTTTGAATGAAGAGGAGGTTGTGAACATTTTTTATGAGTCAAGGAACCTATTTGGTGGTGGTCATGATCGTGAAGATGACTATGATTATGATGACTTGCAGATTAGGTCTACGATCTTTCAGGGAATTTGGATGCTTTTTATGACACGTATGGTATCAAGCTTCAAGGCCTTGGTAGGAAGTAATTTTGTTTTCATATGAGTTTAATGTTATCTTTTGAGTAGTGGTTTATTTTCTTGTTTAGAGAATAGGAAATATATTGCTATATAAGCTTTTCCGCCTATGTAACGTGCTGAGATATGGGATTCACACATATCCTTTGTACTTAAATATTTTTTTGAGTAATATATTTACCGGGTCTTTGACCTTTTACCCAAATTCTTTTCACTTTGACAACGCAAAGTAGAGTAACAATAAGTTCTAGCTAACATCTTGTATATAATTAATTAATTAAAATCAGACTTTGTTTAGTAAGATTCAAGAATACTGCATGACTCTTTGATAATTCGTACAGAAATGATTCGCTAGATTCGGTGCTGGTCTAGAGTAAGTTGAATCAATAGGCATTTTGATATCTTCGGCTTATTGGATTCTGGTAACCTTTATGCTTTAAAACCTAAATGCGTCACACAGTGACAAGACTAAAAGGATTTGAATGGTGCAACCGAATACCTTTGCTTTAGATCGAGCAATCAAGCTGACATGTGTATGCGAGTGAATGAAGATTTTGAAGGCTTTGAGATATGATAATTTCATTTTCAACATGTATTCTTTCGAGTACTTTTAAGCACTCTAACGTCAACAAAAAAACTAAAAAAAAAATATATCTAGGTAATTTATTTTTGAGGTACGCTACGTCAACAAAACGTTTACAAAGAAATAATCACATAATGACATGGCAAGAAAGATACAAAGAATGTTCTATAATGTTTTTTTCTTTTATCATTCTCATCCATGATATTTACAATTTTACATGGCGCATGTGTGTAGATGGTTTTTTTATAAATTATTGTTTTATATCATTTCTCGATCTTTTATCTTTTTCCCCTAGCTTATGTTATTCTTCTAACTAGCCTCCTTCTAAACCAAAGTAAAAAAGTTAACATATTACCACTCGACTTAAATATCAGGAATAAGAAGCAAATATATTACTCCATATTCACAAGTCACAATGACAAAAAGTGCTGTCGATTATTAGTCTAATAAACGTTATTCGCATTTTGTGTCTATTCATATGTATGTATAGCCATTTTTGATTATTAATTTTATTACACATGCAATCACAGCTATTACTAGGGTCCTGCTGTATTATGGAACCTGATAGAGTCGCTTTATAATGCGAATTTTCACATAAAACATTGGTTTTTTAAAACATGTCCCGTTCCAACGCATTGTATTCCTAGTTATTAATTAGTTAGTCTATCAACAGATGAAAAGTTAGCGTAATTTTTACTATTCATTTTAACAAAAACTCGTACTTTTTTGCTAATTTATTTCTTATATTACCCTTCAAAAAAAATTATGCATCCAATCACTTCTAGCTCTGTTCCGTCATGGCATGCAATAAACAAATGGTGGTAATGTGTTTGAATTTAGCAATCGTTGATGGAAGAAAAGTGGAAAACGATCAAACCCATAACCACGTGAGTACATTTACTGATTTACATAGACGTGTGTGAATGAACGAGTTACGAAGTCAAAGTCTATATTAATTCATAGAATATTGCATGACAAAGTCTATATTAATTCATAGAATATTGTAAGAGGGAGATGTTAATAAGTAATCTTGTGCTTATTATAAGTGTAGATCTAGACCTTGTTCAATTATTATAAAATATATCCATATCACATTGAATGAGTCAATCTATTAATAAACAAGCACATACTTATAGAACTATGTTTTTAGTAGCTAAAACTTGTATATCTATACATACGGGGAAATTTGATTTTTGTGATCGAATATGTCATTTACTTTTAAGTTGGGTTGAAAAACAAATTGATGTATGTCAAGATACAATAAGTATGTAACAAATATTATGAGTGCATTACACCAATATTACAACATCTTGTATCTTCTCGATACTTTGCATTCTTCTCTTACATTAGTAGAGGAATGATAGTGATAATTTAATTGGATGATTGGATCACTCTTAAACAAAAGAAAACTGTCTAAATGATCAAGGAAATGTAAATGTGATTAAGGGATTTAATTCAGAAAGTTTTGTGTGAAAAAGCATACCTAAAAACTGTGAAATAGACTACTATTTATTGGCAGAAAAAATTTATCTGTTACAAAGGGATGACACCACTAAATATATCACGACACAACTAAATTTAACGGTACCGTGACAATTAGTGGTACCGTGCCAGACAAACACGCTCAATTTTTTGTTTTTAGTAGTGAAAGTTTATTTGAGAAATTTTGGAGCTGTTTTGGGGGAAAAAATAACTGTTGGATTATTCAAACTTATTTTTTCAATTAAATTTTTTTAATTCAAAAATAATTTGTAAAATATATTTTTGAAAAGATATTTTGACACATTAAAAATGTGAAGTTTAGAACACAAATTCAATTCTTTGATCATTTGTCAAGTTATAGATTTGTTTATTCTTACCTAGAGTGATTTGCGTCGAAACTATATATTTTGACTAAAAACTTGTTTACGTTAATTTTGACGTAACGTGTTTTTGTATTTTGTTGTCATAAAACTGTGTCGAAAAATAGAAATAATATTTTTAGACATTATGTGTATCAACCGTATATAAAAATGTGTGTATAAGAATGTGTTTATAAAAATATGTGTACAAAAACATGTACTAAAATATGTATAAAAATGTGTGTATAAAAAAGTGTAATAAAATATGTGTATAAAAATGTTTGTATAAAAACACGTATAAAAACATGTATAAAAACGTGTATAAATTTTAAAGATATTTGAAAAAAAATTTAATAACATAATTATTAGAAAACCAAATAATAAGTTAGGTATAAACGGTCGTTACTAACGTTGCAAATGTTTGTTGCAAATGTTTGTTGGCTAACGGGAAAAAACTAAAGACAGTTAGTCATATGGACCAAACCTGATACAGGTCACAACTATAAAGAGAGAATCCGTTAAAAAAATTTTAAGCATTATTTTCGTTAAACCTGACAGATCACATAGACCATTTATAAAAGAGGAAATTACTTAAATGAACCGTTTATACAACTAGTTATCCAAAATGAACCTCGCATACAAAATTATCTAAAATGAACTTTTCAATATTAACCGTTAGATCTATTATTAGATTAGTTTGTAACGTTACACGTGTATAAAAGTAAGGATACACGAGTGCTGGGCGAGGTTATCAAATTCAGAATTATGGGGGAAAAGATGGGCGAGGCCTAGGCGAGTGTTGTGCGAGGTGAGGGTTTAGGGCGAGGCATAAGCGAGGTGTGGGCGAGTTATACACGCGAATTAAAAATAGTGGGCGAGGTTTAAGAGCTCTGGGCGAGTAATCCTGGGCGAATTAAAAGTAATTGTGGGTTTAGGGCGAGGTCTAGGCGAGTAAAAATTCTTCTTTATTATCTAGGCGAGTTCCAAATTCTGGGCGAGGTTGTATCTAGGCGAGTTCCAAGTTCATTGTGGTTATTAAAGTGATACATGTTATTAAATAATGCATATCACATCATAAAACATGTCAATGATGAACTAATGAAAGTTTCTCAAACGATTGATCATATCACCAATAACATTTGTTTTATTTATTTATTTTTCACAAAAGGTTATTTCTTGACATCTAATCATTAAAAGGAAACACAAAACTGAATTAAAAAAAAAAGAAGCCAAAGAGTATGAATTGGTGACAAAACTATTTATTTATGCGTAAATAAATAAAGCAGAATTGTATTGTTTGCATACGTGCTGCTAATGCAACTGTGGTCACGCTCACTAGTCACATGATATCCAAATTTTTTATATTGGCAAATAGAAAATGGAAAAAGTTGATTGTCATATATATTGATCACTTTGATAAACGATGTAAAAAAGGTTTATTCCCGTAACACGAGTGACTATAATAGTCATTCTCGCAATTGGGTTTTTATAAAATTAACTCTTAACTTTATGTGAATGTGCTTCAATTCCCGTCCAAAAATTGGTTGGCTATTATAAAGATGCTGCCAAATTGTGATTTTATAAGCTATGCATTAAAATAATGAAATAGTTAAAACATTGGCAGGTGAACATTCCATTACTTGATAATCACTTTGAACAGGGTACTGCTGTTTGCCTCATTTATTATTACAATGAGGAGTGATTTGCACATCATTTTTTTTATAAATACATCATTTTGTATAATACTGTAATGTACAGAGAGCACACAGTACAACACCGTAATGCACAAAATGTGGTGTAAGAATAAAAAAAATTTGGTGTGCAAATCAACTCCCTTTTATAATTATTTCGGCGAATCTTTATGGATAACAAGTTGATGATAGCAAGAAATGGATGGAGACAATTTTATTAATTTAATCAAAAACAATATAATTAATTTTGTTTTGTAAGTATTTCATTTTTCTATACTATTTCCTATTAATTTCATTACAAACGACTATATAAGTCTTTGCTTTGACGTTTACTTTTTCAACCCTGCGCTGCTTCGATCTTTCCTATTTTACTTTGCAGCATCCAGGTCTAACCCAAATTGAACAGAGGCAACCACTTCGCGATATTGTGTCAATTTCTGTTTTAAACTAACGCAATCTTGTTTCACAGTTTTCAACTAGCGGCAGACCCAACAAGGCTGACAGATAAAATGACGTAAATTTAATTTAATTGATACATTGATATATATATCATTTCACTAAGGACCGCTTTCCCAGATTTTATAAAATATAGTATTACCATTGCCCCGACCCAACAACTGTTTTAGTACCCTTTGGTGAAGAGTTTTAACGAAATATTAAAAAATAGCTCAGCCTTTTAATAAACATATACACAAATGTCTGGGTTACTAATCAAACAAGGGCCCAATTCGGTACATGTGGCTTGCCCAACATCAGCGCACGTGTCTTTGGTGTGCAACCGCCTATATACGATTCGCCTCACACTTTCTTCCAGAAGTTAGCATACCTTTCTTCAAAGAAAAGAATTTGGTAGGTGGATCAGATCTCAATTTTACTTTCTCTTTATGCATGGTCGTCTCCTTGATCTTATTTTAGCTCCACCATAGTAACTATTGTTTAATTAGCTTTTTATGTTGCATATCTTGTTTTTTGGCTTTTCATTCTCTCCTAATATTAAATATTGCATGTTTATTATGTTGCATGTGCCTTTTATTAGTTTATTCTTTTCGTTATGTTTGATACTTTTGCTGACCTTTTTGTTGTTGCATGATGTTATTGGTCATGAACTGTATGTCATAGCTGTTTGTGTTACAACGTTGTATGTCCCTATTTTCTCCTATATTTTATGTCACTTACTGTTTATACGAATGAAATCCAAATAAAAATCGGTCCCGAGAACAACAAATTTTGACCCTTTTGATCCTATAGTTGGTGCCTGTTTGGGGGGTTTGCGCCAAACTGTTAGGCCGCCATTGGGTGCAGAACCTTTGTTTGTGCCTGTCTGCATGTGTAGTGGGTGTAAATGATGTTGGAAAAGTTACTGGTAAGAGGACAATCATGACATAATGTTACATGTAGCAACAATATAGTACTGACCATGATTTTTCACTCCTCTTTGGCAGAGAAATGGCTAATGAAACAAAGAGAGCGGCAACATCTGGAACTGTTGGAGGACCTGATGCCCCGGAGGCTGATATTGTCCAGCGCCGTCGTCACACAGGCAAGGCGATTGCTGTCGAGGAAGATGTGCTTGATCTTATGGACCTCAAACCATCTGACTTGACAAAACCTTGGGAGGTGAAGGTCTACAGGAAATGGACATCGAAAAATGTCCCAGACCCAAACCCGACGAGCTTATGTCTGATTCTTCTAGACAAAAAGGTAAGTACAAAACATACACTATAAAAAATAAAGCATCAGCCATACACATCGTTTCACAATAACCACCCATCGAATCTTTTTATTTTTGTCCAGGGTGCTGCAATCCAGGCAAACATCCAGTTATGGGACGTGCGTCTATTAGATGACAAATTCCAAACAGGTTTATGCTATAGGATCCAGGGCTTCGGATGTAAAAAGACCGACAACTGGCAACGTACACTACCAAACAAGATGACACTCATGTTTGGAAGGTACACACAAGTCACCCCAATAGAAGACACTAGATTCCCAGAGCATCATTTCAACTTTGCAGCCTACAACGAGGTTGGCCATAGAGCAGACGCAAGAGGCTCTATCTTGACAGGTATGAGACATCATTGAACAATATTACATTCACATGTCACATACTAACACTTGCTGGCCATTGAACAGATTATATAGGGATCATAAGTGGTATTGGGAACATACGCGAGTTTGGAGATGCAACAACTAACCGGATAGCAGCGCGAAACATAGAAATCCAGAACCTAAAGTAACATCTAACGCTATCCTTTTACATGTCTTTCTAAACGTCTGCATTTGCTGACATAACATATAAAATTTCCAGCGGTAACACCATCACCTTCACATTGTGGAATGAGATGGCAACAGGATTCAACGTTAGTATGTGTGCACACCTCGAACAGCCGATTATTATTGCAATCAATTCTTGCTGGGCCAGGCGGTTAGCGGGTACGTGTTAATTTAATGGAATAGTGTCCTTCCACGCAAGGATATAACAAACATTTGCTAAACAGGTGGGCTCCAGTTATCTGCAACGCCGGCCACTTGCCACTATCTAAACCCAAATGTTGAAGAAGCTGGACAGATTCGCAGTCTGTAAGTAACTGAGATAAAAATAGAGAGTATTTCAAAAAATAAACAGGGAAAAAACACTAATGTACAATAACATGTTGAATAGGTATGCAGAATTTGTAGGCCAGCCACCACCGCTTATGCTCCCACCAACTGACGCGCTGCTTCAACACCAGGGTACTGCTGAACATCCCATGTCATTGAGTGCGTTATTGGAACTGAATCCGGAAGCTTATGGGGTAACTCAGTTACTTATATCCTTTCACACTCAAACTATCATAGTGACGATATAAATTTATGAATGTCAGCAACAAGTTTTCACAACAGAAGCGGTTATCGTCAGAATAGAGGAAGCCGCAGGTTGGTACTTCAACCGTTGCCAAACATGCCGCACAAAGATCTACGATGGTATGCCCCACTGGCATTGTCAGCAAGTGGGCATTCGGGCAACTCCAAACTACAGGTGATGGTAACATTGTTGTACCAAACCCGCAATAGCTAAAACCTCACGGATTTTTAGCAGCTGCTGACGTTTCCTCTGTTGCAATTCCATCACAGTTATTGTTTTAAGACAATCCTATCGGATGCAACTGGCAGTGTACTGATGACTTGCTTCAGCCCGGCCGCTGATTCAATGCTTCTAACAATCACCGAAGTGTTGCCCTACCTGGATGATCCAAATCCCTATGTTTTCCCAGACATTATAAGAGATCTGGAAAATACTAGACATGTATTTCAGCTACATTTTGGAACAGAGAGTCGCAGAGGCTATCCCAAATTCATCCTAGATCATGCGTCGGACGGCTCTGCACCATTGCCACCAACAATCACCGCAATTGAAGGAGAGGGCGAATGTTCGTCGGTGAGAGAACCTGAGGCTCAGGAAGTTGTCGACACAGAATTGACCGTCGGTGCCGTAACACCACCTCCAGGAATAGACGAGCCGGCTGAAATGGTGACCCGTCCAACTGAACCAGTGTTTGAAGCAATGCGCAAAGAGCTGACCCGCGAAGAGCTATTTCCAGCAGAGCATGAAGAAGGAAGTGGGCTGACGCCCAAGAAACAGAAACGCGACTAGCGTTGCAGAAACGGTGACTCAAGTTTTGTAAAGCATGGGTGACAGGTCCATGTAAGGCATAAAGCCGCTCTCCTCTGATATGTAAAAAGAATGTATAACCTAGCATGACATCCTGTATAGAATACTACTAAATTGCCCCGCATGTGTATAAACATGCGTTGTAAACGGCAATCACTTAAGTTGTAGGGCCATATATTTGCAGCCTTGATACCTATAGGATCAAGTGATGCATCATTTTTTAAACAAGTTGCCCATAACATATGTGATCTTCTTACTTTTACATATGTGTCCATCTTCTTACTTTTACATGCTATCACAGAATATGTACACAGCTGCGAGAAACATACAAACAGGTATGAATGCCCCCGCCGCAAGGCGGCGGGTTCCTTCTCCTTGTTAAAAGTATATGTCGATAAGTGTGGCCCTGGGTTTAATAAATGCATGGATGTCTCCGTGATTTGACCGTACTCTCGACATAAACAACCATATTATATATGTGTTTGTGTCTTATGAAAATATGAGTTGTTTATTACTTTTGACTACTTTTATCCGTCATCAGAAAATATACTCACTCACTTTTCAGCTCAGTGTCATATCAGTTTTTTATCTCTAATTTTTCACTCAAACTCCCACTCACCATTCACCCTTATCAGTTTCACTACACTCACCATTCAAACTATTTTTTAATTTATTAAAAACTAAAATTTTTATTAAAAAAAATAAAAACGGTACAAAAATAATTAAAAACATACACGTATGAAATTAAAAACACAAATATTACATCGATAATTAAAAACGTAAACTTAATTGGAAAATTCCACCTCGCTTGGATCATCTGCTTTTGCAACTCGACCTATTCGCGTTCTTCTAGAGTCATGTGACTAGCAGGCTGGAAATAGAACGATTCGTCTTTCTGATGTTGATCGATTTCTCATATTCTCAACTCTTGATCCTTTAGTTCCAATTCCATCTTTTTTATCGCCAATAACTCTGTAAGGTTCTGGCCCTTTTGGTCATTGACGAATGCATATTTGTTGACCATCAACTTAGCCAATGCTTCCACATTAACCTCAGATGTTGAAGATGTCGACGAACCTCTTTTCGCTTCCCTCTTTACTTGGTCTCTGCCCATGGGATGTCTTGCACGAAATTCCTCCACTTTATATCCCTCGTCCTTAGCCTCCGAACTCAAATTAAAACTACTAGCATGTGACTCCCTCGTGTTGAACGAACTAGAGCTCTTGACTTGTATCTCTTGTTCTTTATTTCTTTTTACGGTGTTACAAATTCTGGAACTTTCAGAGAACTCTATTTATCACAATCATTTAATTTGTCCCAGCAATGAAGAAGTGTAAAGTCGATTCCACAAGTGCACGTTGAAGACAATCCCCGTCATCGACTCCATTACGCCGAGTGACGATGTCGTACACACTACAAAAATTAAGAACATTCGGACACACAGTCTTTCGTTTCCATTAACCATATCATGTGTCTGACATTTGGTTATAAGACAAGTTTTGTGCATATGTTTCACAACTTCACCCCAAAACCTTAGTCTTTCTCGTATTACCAGCAACGCTATCTTTGGATATACGAACCCAAGATTTGCACAATGCAGCTTCTTCTTCGGGTGTCCATGCTAGAGACCGTGGACCCACGACTCTTCAATTCGTCTTTTTTGCCGGAGCCGATCGGCGTCTTTGTCTTGTCTTAGTCTTTGAAACCGAAACTTCTTTGACGAGAAATTCCTCATGAACGGAGACCGAATATTCAGGGGAGTCCGTTTCTTCATATGGAAATTAATGAATGGGAGACATAGGTTAGCTCGTATTTGATTGTGATGACGAACCGCCCATTTGGTTTTGTGAGCCGTAGTTGGGGTTGTTGAATGGGAACGCATTTGGTCGTGATAATAATTGGGTAAAAGCATTTTGTTATGAGAATTGGTTAAAAGCGTCTTGTTGTAGGTATGGGTTTCGCTATGGTGTGTTTTGATATCCTTGGTTATAAAAGAATGATTATCGTCAGAAGTTCATTTGTTGGTTTAACGATGAAGTATTTACCATAATGAATGTTCCTTCGGTTGACGGGGAAGTGTCTAGGGTAGTGTTTCATTGTTGACATTTTGTGTTGTGAGAAGTGTTTTGTTGAGACATTTTGTTAGTTAAAATGACATTGATGGTAGAGAGTATATAATGTGAAGTTGTGTTTAAAAAGGTAATTAAGATTGAGAAAGGGTTTTTTTTTTTTCTCTTTTTTTTTCATTGTATCCGCTGCAAATGGAGGGCCCCGCAATTTTCACATATACCGAAGTGTCACTCACTCACTATTCTAAGTTTGATTTTGCATTGTTGGCACGTGAAAGGTTTTGGCGGTAGTGGTCTCATACGTGAGTTGGCATTCTCACTAGCCACTCACGATGCCCAATATGGGTAGTCTTTGTTAGCACATTTTTAGTTAAATGTTGTTTCCTAGCTACTACGACAAATACAGTGAGTATTTTATTTAACAAAACAAGGACTAATTTAGAGGGTTGGGTATGGTAGCTTAAAAGTTACGTTAGTTCTATGTGAAAAAAAAAAAAAAAAAGAAAAAGAAAAATTGGCACTGCCAGTTGCATGTTACCATGCTGATACGTGGGAATCACACCAGGCTTTACCTCTCAAGGGATCTTGAGAAGCTTACAACCCTCACCAGACGGTGTACCTGATCGTTGTAGTATAGTATAGTGACAAGTACCGGGAGATTGATCGTTCAGCTAGTAATAGTGTCGCTAGGATTAGAAAACCTAAATACTAATTCTAAAGATGAAGGATGATTATTTTTGTATTTTTATATTTTTTAGAAAGCAAGTAAAAATCTCGGGTTTGAAGGATTTGGGCGAAATTAGTTGCTAGTCAACTAATCCAATACTAAAGATGCAATCAAAATAAAATACTAAAAATGAAAATAAACTAAATTAAACTAAGGTTGTGAGCAATAAATGGGGAAATTGTGTTTACTTAAATTTCACTACTCCCTAGATATCTTTTACACGTTAATTACTTGTTATAGTTGCGTGGATGAGGATTGTATTCCTTAATACCATTCATGGGGTGGCGCACTTAATTCCCCAATTCTATGAGTGCCTACTTCACTCCTATGTCGAGCCGGCTAAGAAGCTCCTAACATGGGATCATTAGAATTTACTCATGCATTAAATACAACCAATAAAACCTAGTGCACGTCAGTTCATGTTTCCTAAGACGTTCAAGCATGTTATCATTTGGAGATCTGCCAGTTTTTTTAAGCCTATCATCGAAATCATTCATCCAATACAACCATAAACAAGTAATCAACACATAATTAACATCTAGGTTTCATTAGATCCAAGCAAACACAAGATAGATCTAGCCTAGCATGATGGAATTAAGACAAGAACAAGATATAGACAACCAACACATAGACATATTTATTGAATTAAAAAAATACTTATCTCAATTACACATGAAAGGGATCAAGGGCTGAGAACCCTTGAAAAACCTGTAAAATTCATATTAAGTTCGGCCTTAGGGTTTCTCCAAAACTCTCATTTTTTTTATGAATGAAAATTAGAAAACTATATATAGGAAATTGAGGCTGACGGCGTCAAGACCAAATTGGTGATGCCGTCATCTCGCCGCCAAAATACTTCTCGGACTGCCTTGATCTACTTTTGACGCCGTCACGTTATAGCATTTTCCAGGCTGTCACGTATTTTACTCTTGACGCTCTACCTCGTGACGCCTTCAATTCTGTACTGGGCCGTCATGAAAATTACTCTTGACGCCGTCAGGATTTTCTTCTTGACGCCGTCACCTACTGTTCCCAGCAAGGAAAATTAAGACTTTGGCGTTTTCTTCACTTTTATGCTTCAAAAACGTCCGAATTGCTTCCTTTTCCAGATTTCTCTCCCAAAGTACCTAAAATCACAAAAGGAATGATTTAGGGCAATATTTGATCAAATAAATTCAATTTCGGGCTTAAATGACCCCCTAAAAGTGGTTCATTTTTCGCCTCATCATATACCCTTACACTTGAGATTTGCTTGTCCTCAAGCAAATGCGCTTTTATTTTACTCAAAATACAAGTTAGGGGTCATTTAACACTAATATAAAAGTAATTACAACAAATAATCGTTCCACTAAAGACCAATAGACAAGCACGGAGGTCATACACAAGCACCTCACAAATAGTGTTTAGATACTCACATCTCTCGGGTGTAATAAAGTATAAATTACAATATAGAAACGGAAGATATCTCTCACTACCTGTCATAGCAAAATAGATTACCATAGGCTTGGGAAAAGATCAAACCTCCACCACATGGCGTAAGCACCTAGGATAAACTATCAAAGAGGTCTTTTAAAGGGTTGTAACGTTAGGTGTAGGGATATGAAATACACGGTTTTGTTAGATATAGGCAGTATTTACTGGTGGCGAGTTAACAATCTTTGTTAATTACATGTACAATATGACGTTGCTAAGCCAAGACTAGACTCGACTTAAGCTTATAAATCAAAAATAACAAAAACATAAAATGAACATAGAATAAAAAGGGATGGTAGTCCGTATGTGTCTTTTTTTTTTTTTTTTTTTTTTTTTTTTTTTCTATTTTTTTTTCTTTTTCTTGCTTTTTCGATTTTTTTTTTTTTTTTTTTTTTTTTTTTTTTTTTTTGCATACACTCTTACCCTACCATCCGAAATAATACATCATAGGGGATGAAGATTCCCCTTACAATTGAATTTTTACATACTTTACAATAAACTAATCTAATGACTCGAATTAAGATAATCAAAACACTTGGAGCACTTTTAAGATTAACGTGCATATGGGGGTAATAAATGATGTTCTTCCCCTTTACTCCATAAAATAAGTACTTTTACCCATGAGTCCCAATCGTCCCAAAACAATATGTACAAGGATATGACTCGACTTAGCAACCATGTAATCAATTAGATAGTTAACTTAGGGTTTAACAAATAACAATAACGCACTAAAGATGAGCGCATACACGGAAGGCTAAGGCGATTTGGGTGTACATTTAAGTGAGGTGTAACAAATTCTTCCTTTAAGTAAAATGCTTAAAGTTAGAAACGAAAAGATAGGCTCGGAGGGGTGTACTAGGGGTTTCGTGTACTAAAAATGAGTACAACGCTAAGGGTGTGGGAAAAATTAGTTGACCTGATTAGCCAAGTAATATGACATAAATGGTCAAGTAATTATAATACGGGTTTAACACAAGGGTGATCCTAATGCCTCTTATCATGTAGTAAATCCTACTACACGAATGTAGTCTCACTAGCGGTCTCGGGATGCATCACTAACGCAAGTTCTAGAATCTAAATGCTACCTGTACACTCATAAGCACTAATAGTAAATGCTTTTCCTATCAAATCTAAAGGCAAACCTCACATATTTGGGTGGAAAATTTTTCTGAATATACGGTTATGTGCTAGTCATACAATCTCCTATCCATGAGACGCTTGCTATTGCTACAGTTTCACTCCTAAATGTTGTAAAATTTTTTAAATTTGGCGCTAAAATTGCACTAACAAGTATTTCTCATAGTTTTATTACACATCTACTATCAAACAAACAAACTCAAGCGAAAGTGTATTTGTAAGGTATCATCTTTTTACCCTCCCCTTACACTTAGGATGAACATTGTCCCCAATGTTCAAGTAAAGAATGTAAAAGTGAAAAAGTAAAAAGAATGAAATCAAATACTCCCCTGATTCGCTCGGTATGGATAATTAGGTGGCCAGGTTAAATCTTCCTCCAAGAAAATGAACAATCAAAGCTTCCGTTCCAGAATATAAATCATCTTCTTGTCATACATAACCTGTAAAACCTGAGAAAACAGACAAAAACCCAAAGCATCAACCCGAACAAAGAGAACTCACAACTAGATGTAATTCCAGACTTAGGAATAAAAACAAAACAATTAAAGATATAATGCTTGTGGAATGAGTGTTTGCAGATTTCCTGGAGTTTATAAAACTAAAGAATTAACAAAAACTTTAAGACTCCGGTATAAACAAAACTAGCAAAATTTCCAGGATTTTACACATGACGCCGTCAGAAGTGACCTGCAGAAATCTTTACGTTAAGTTTCCGGAAAATTTCTGAAAAAACTTATGTCCTACTTCCTGGAAAATCCTGCAAAACATCATTATGACTCGATACAAGCATTTGACTCTAACAAGTACTAATACACATGTCCATTTATTATTGTTGCGGTTCATGCTCAATTTCGTTCTTATAAACAAATTTGGATCTCCCTTACACTTATCTTTTGCAAAATACCTTTATATGCAATTAAGACGAAGTTAAAAACAAAATAAAGCATTTTCACAATTGACTTTGAAACATGAGCCACAAGCAACAAAAATAAAACATGCATAAGGAAACAAATAAAATCAAATAAACAAACAAACAAACAAATAAAAACACACAAAACATGGGTTGCCTCCCAAGAAGCGCTTTTCTTTATTTACGAGTCTTGTAGCTAGACTCAAGGTCATGAGTTACTACGTGACCTCATCGTTGGTTCCACTCTCTGATTGTAAATATTCTTTGTAGAAACCAATCACCTTTTTCTCAATCGCCCCCATCATCCTTTGGGCAAATTCCTTATCGACTTTATACCTTGGTCCTAGGGCCAAGCAATCTTTGTAGAAAAGACTCCTCTTTTCCCATACATAATCCATGCCCTTTTTCTTATCCTCTTCATTGATGTCCTCAAAAGCACCAACGTTATCCTTATCAAATCGGGATATAAAGCGAAATTCTTTCATTCTATTAGGCATCCTATAAGTGATCCTATCGGTGTTACTTGCAAATCGGATTGTCCCTTCTATCTCATCATATTCTAACTTAGACTCCTCAACAAACGGTTTACCAAAAACAACATTTGACAATCGACAATCAATAACATTAGCAAGATCTTCCACAATCATAAAGTCGGTGATAAAAGTGAAATTCCCCACAAAGACATGTAAACCTTTGACTCTCTCGACAAAGTTACAAACTCCACCGGGGTATTTGGGATCTTTTCTAGGTTCAAGTCTTGTTTTCACTATATCATTATAAACATTTGAGGACATAATGTTGATTGGGGATTTAAAGTCAATGTGAGCATTGTTAATGTGCCTATACCCAATCATACATGGTATCTTAGCATTCTTAGGATCGCCTCTCTTTATCTTAGGTTCGATTATAGTGAAGGGAGATCGCGGGTTATCAATAAGATTATTATAATATGTAATCTCCTCCTTAGTGGGGTATAGATTAAAATAGTCATTAAGCTTCGGATCTATTTCCCCCTCTTCTAGTCCCTCAACATCATTCACAAAGTCATTAGGCCCTAGGTCCTCATTTGAATACAAGGCGGTCGCTAGGTCACTAAATGCATGGTCGAGCTCAATCTTAATCAACCTATTAAGCTCCCTAAGTTCCCTAATCTCACTCTCAATTTGTTCACGTAACATAGCCACTTCTCTAGGGGAAAGGGGTGGATTCGCGTTTTCCATAATAGTCAACGGAATAGTCAATGAATTTGATTTACTAACAAAGGCACAAAGAAAAAGATAGACTAAAGAAAACCTAACAAATGAAAATAAAATCTTACTAGAAAGGAATCTAGCAAGTAGACCTAATAAAAAGAAATTATAACCTAGACAATAACTATTCCCCAGGCTGCGGCGCCAAAAACTTGATACGTGGGAATCGCACCAGGCTTTACCTCTCAAGGGATCTTGAGAAGCTTACAACCCCCACCAGGCAGTGTACCTGATCGTTGTAGTATAGTATAGTGACAAGTACCGGGGGATTGATCGTTCAGCTAGGAATAGTGTCGCTAGGATTAGAAAACCTAAATACTAATTCTAAAGATGAAGGATGATTATTTTTGTATTTTTATATTTTTTAGAAAGCAAGTAAAAATCTCGGGTTTGAAGGATTTGGGTGGAATTAGTTGCTAGTCAACTAACCCAATACTAAAGATACAATCAAAATAAAATACTAAAAATGAAAATAAACTAAATTAAACTAAGGTTGTGAGCAATAAATGGAGAAATTGTGTTTACTTAGATTTCACTACTCCCTAGATATCTTTTACACGTTAATTACTTGTTATAGTTGCGTGGATGACGGATTGTATTCCTTAATACCATTTATGGGGTGGCGCACTTAATTCCCCAATCCTATGAGTGCCTACTTCACTCCTATGTCAAGCCGGCTAAGAAGCTCCTAACATGGGATCATTAGAATTTACTCATGCATTAAATACAACCAATAAAACCTAGTGCACGTCAGTTCATGTTTCCTAAGACGTTCAAGCATGTTACCATTTGGAGATCTGCCAGTTTTCTTAAGCCTAACATCGAAATCATTCATCCAATACAACCATAAACAAGTAATCAACACATAATTAACATCTAGGTTTCATTAGATCCAAGCAAACACAAGATAGATCTAGCCTAGCATGATGGAATTAAGACAAGAACAAGATATAGACAACCAACACATAGACATATTAATTGAATTAAAAGAATACTTATCTCAATTACACATGAAAGGGATCAAGGGCTGAGAGCCCTTGAAAAACCTGTAAAATTCGTATTAAGTTCGGCCTTAGGGTTTCTCCAAAACTCTCCTTTTTTTTATGAATGAAAATTAGAAAACTATATATAGGAAATTGAGGCTGACGGCGTCAAGACCAAATTGGTGACGCCGTCATCTCGCCGCCAAAATACTTCTCGGACTGCCTTGATCTACTTTTGACGACGTCACGTTATAGCATTTTCCAGGCCGTCACGTATTTTACTCTTGACGCTCTACCTCGTGACGCCTTCAATTCTGTACTGGGCCGTCATGAAAATTACTCTTGACGCTGTCAGGATTTTCTTCTTGACGCCGTCACCTACTGTTCCCAACAAGGAAAATTAAGACTTTGGCGTTTTCTTCACTTTTATGCTCCAAAAACGTCCGAATTGCTTCCTTTTCCAGATTTCTCTCCCAAAGTACCTAAAATCACAAAAGGAACGATTTAGGGCAATATTTGATCAAATAAATTCAATTCCGGGCTTAAATGACCCCCTAAAAGTGGTTCATTTTTCGCCTCATCATATACCCTTACACTTGAGATTTGCTTGTCCTCAAGCAAATGCGCTTTTATTCTACTCAAAATATAAGTTAGGGGTCATTTAACAATAATATAAAAGTAATTACAACAAATAATCGTTCCACTAAAGACCGATAGACAAGCACGGAGGTCATACACAAGCACCTCACAAATAGTGTTTAGATACTCACATCTCTCGGGTGTAATAAAGTATAAATTACAATATGGAAACGGAAGATATCTCTCACTACCTGTCATAGCAAAATAGATTACCATAGGTTTGGGAAAGGATCAAACCTCCACCTCATGGCGTAAGCACCTAGGATAAACTATCAAAGAGGTCTTTTAAAGGGTTGTAACGTTAGGTGTAGGGATATGAAATACACGGTTTTGTTGGATATAGGCAGTCTTTACTGGTGGCGAGTTAACAATCTTGGTTAATTACATGTACAATATGGCGTCACAATGCCTTGCCACTCCTACGTGGAAGCTACTCATACCTCTTCATGGCTAGCCATGACACCGCCCCCTCTCCTCATCCCTCCTCACTTAGCTCTTGCTCGTCTGCACGGCGAAGCTTGCATCTGACAATTTTGTACTTTTTTTTTTCTTTTTGTGAGTGAAAATAAAATAAAAGTGTAAGGGTGGGCCCCAAATGAGTAAGTTGAGGTTAGTTGTGAGTTGTGAGTGAGGAAGGAGTTAATTGTGAAGAGGTGTTAAGGTGATGTGCCACCCGTGAGCCTCAAATGAGTAAAAACCCCTCGCCATGGCACCTTTCCCTTTTACTATCATCATCTCACACATGAGATAGCCAAAGAATTGTTAATGTACGTATAAATATTAATATGTAAATGACTAGTATCGAACTCGAGACCTCGGGATTGCACACATTACAAATGAGTATTAAAGAAAAATAATAGATGTTTTATTATATTTATTATTAGACACGAGAATATAACGACCGTTGGTACTTAATGGAAAAAGGGACTAATGACCGTTAGACGAAAGAAAGAAAAAGGGTGTTTATGTAATTTGGCAACCAAGAAAGGGTCTAGAACCCCCTCCTTGGGTTGGGTCGGCCGAACACACACAAAGGGGGCACCCTTGCCTTAGCTTGTTCCCAAAGCTACCGAAACACTATAAATACAAATCTTAGGGTCATTGTTTTCTCACCTTTTGTGCACACAATTATCCCTAAGATTTTCTCTGTTTCTCCTTGCTTCTAAAACCGGTCGAAAACCCCTAATTTATTAGGGTTTCGATTTTTGCTTTGTCAAAAACTAATTCTTGTGTAGTTACTTGCATAACCTTAATACGGTTTAATTTGTGTGTACAAGAACGAGGTAATAACTCACTATAGTTATTATCAAGAGATCGATAAACAAAATGGTAAGGGGTTTATCATAGATCTATTATTACACAAGATCAAGATTTATTGAAGTGCTAAAAGGTACGTTCCTATTTATGTTTTAGTTAATCTTTATGTGTTATACTTGATCTTAGCTTCCGCAAATTCGTGTACTTTGATTGTCATATTCTAACAGTAGCATCACGAGCCATGTATAACATGTAATTGATTACTAAAACGTAATAAAAATCGGATCTTTAATTGTTTTAGATACATGTTTTGGATCTAGGGTTTTTCTTTTAATTTTTTTTTTAAATTTCGAAATCCTAACCCTAATTTTTTTGGGGGGGTCGATTTTCCATGAAACCCTACTTAGGGTTTTGTGGTTTTAATTGATTACTTGTAATTAATTAGAAACCCTAGGTCACTAACTGGTTATTTGAACGTATCTTGTGACCTATGTAGTAATTGTTATGCTTTAATCCGTGACAAAACATGCATGTTAGTCATGGATCATTAATTGTTTATTGTTTTTCGTCACATGTATAGATAGATCTAAAATTGGGGAAGACCTCAATATAATTATTAAAATCAATTTATGTGCTATGTGGTATGTGATTGACTTTGGCCTACGCAATTGACTTGTCAATGCATGTGGCTCACTTCCTTCAAGAGGTGAAGGCCCTAGTTGATTATATGCATATAAAACCTAGAATTGATTTTGTTAGGATCTTTTCTAATCAAGATTGCGTGTGGCTAATTGTTTCACCTTATAATTGTTATGATTATTAGTTGTTTTGATTTGTCTTTATTACTTGTTTTATTGTTTATTTGTTGGACATGTTTGTAAGCAATAAAAGGGTAATTTTTATAAAGAAAATAAATTAGACTAATAATGGTGAAACTTTAAGTGATAAAAATTGATTCTTGCGGTGTCTTATGTACCAATAGTGGTTCGCTTCGCACGGTAATTGTCTCCCCGACGAGACTAAGCAAGATTCAAACTTTATTACATGTTTTAAGATTTAATCCACAAACTTTTGCTTGATTGATGTTTTTGTACACATGGTTTTAAAAGTAACTCCTTTAATACAAATTCAAAGTTGTGGTAAGAAGGCTTGGAAAGAGCCTTAGAGTCTGCCTTGGTTATCACACTAATGAATACGTCTTAAACGAATTTCTTTTATCTCCATCCTTGTACACTGTCATCTTAAGGGTGATTTACCTCAATTCCACTTATGTAGGCGATAATTGTAGGTTCTTCTTTAATTGGTGAACCTAATACCTCAAGTAAAACTTTTTGTATTAGTCTTAAGAATTGGTTATAAAAAGGTTTTGAAAACTTATGCTATAAAGATGAGTGCATGCATCTTTATACATATTTTGATTGACACGTCAAAATTGAATACCCTAAAATTTAAGTTACATGCCATCTATCTATAAGTAACATTTGGAGTTATAATTTAGTAAACGTGAGACCAAGGCTAAATTTTAATAACAAGGTAAAATTCTATTAATGCGTGAGACCATAGATAGTAATTTTACAGTTTCTAAGGTAGACGACTTAATTAAGTTGTGCGTGAGACCTAGAACTTAAGGCATGAGATGGGATGAAACATGCTTACAAGGTAAATTGATGAATCAATTTGATGTAAATCCCATGATAATCTAGGAATTGGAAATCTTGTTTGCCAATTATTGTTCGACAGATTACCATCTTTTATACTTTCCCCACTAGCAAATCAACTGATGTGGTGGAATCTATGTAAAGTTGGATCCTAGATTTTCAAGAAAATTAGTTGGTTATATGAATATAGCCTTGGGTATTATATTTTCTTGGAGATATTTATTATCGAAAATACTAATGTTTGAACTTTTATCTGTAGATATGGCTCAACCTGATAACCCATCTGTGATTTATACTTTCAAAAGTCATCTTGAAAGAGAAAAACTGACTGGGAAGAATTTCAATGATTGGTACCGTTCGCTCAGAATTGGCTTGAGGGCGACCGGAAAACTCAATTACTTGACCACTGAATGCCAAGCAGAGCCTGCTGAAACTGAACCTGAACCAGTTAAGGCAGCATGGAGACTTGAGCATGCTAAATACAATGAGGTTGCTTGTTTAATGCTCACTAGTATGAATGCTCAGTTACAAAAGAAGTTTGAGTACTACTTTCCTAAAGACATGCTTGATGAACTTCAAAAGTCTTATGAAAAGTCTCCTGCAGTTGAATTGTATGAGTCTCTTGACTAACTACACAGCTGCAAGCATGGCGATGGTAAACCAGTTGAAGATTATGTAAATGAGATGAAAGAATACTTTGATCAACTTCATAGAATTGGATTTGGTTACCCCGAGAATGTTCAAGTGAACTTGATCAACAGGTCCCTTAACAAGGACTTTGCTGGTTTTGTTTAGAACTTCAACATGCATTGCTTGGGGAAGACAGTCTCAGAATTACTCGCATTGCTTGTTGATTATGAGAAAGGTCTACCAGCCAAGGTCATGGCTCCTACCCCGCAAATGTTGGCGATTCATGGTGGGAGAATCTAGAAGAAATCGCATGTGAACAAAGGCAAAGGGAAAGGTGATAAAGGCAAGCAGGTCATGGCCTATCAACCACAACCCAATATGAAGCAGCATCAGCCTAAGCAGAACAAGAGGAATCCTCCAAACAAGAAGGATCAGGCTTGTCACCACTGTCATGAAAAGGGCCATTGGAAGCACAATTGTCCTCTCTACATTCATGAATTGCGACAGAAGAAGCAGATTAATGAGTCTAGTAACCCAGTACTTCAGGTGCGTTCTTTATAATTGAATTATTCACTCTTACTCCTAAATTGAATTCATGGGTATATGATACGGGATGTGGCATTCATATTTGCAATACCTTGCAGGGGTTTAGAGTTGAGAGAAAGCTGGCCTATGGAGAACAATTCTTGCATGTGGGTAACGGAGCACATGCAGGTTGAAGCTATAGGCGTTTTTAATTTAGTGTTGCCTTCGGGCTTAGTACTATCTTTAAATAATTGTCATTATGCACCATCAATTGTTAGAGCTGTAATTTCATTTTCATGTTTGTTAAACCTTGGTTTTGATCATACTATTTCTAGAAATGGAATTTCAGTTTCTTTAAATGGTGTATTTTATTTTAATGCTATTCCTGTGAATTGCATTTTTGAGATTGATATGAATGATAATGATAAAGCTTTTGTTAAAAATAATTCAATGTATAGCATCAATAATAAGAGAATCAAGAAAGGTCTGGATTCGTCTTATTTTTGGCATTTTCGACTTGCTCACATTAGCAAGGCTCGCATGGAAAAGCTACAACATGATAGGCTTTTAGATAAGATCAATGATGAATCATTTGATAAGTGCGAATCTTGTATTGCTGGGAAGATGACAAAGAAACCCTTTAAGAATAGGATTGAAAGGGCTTCTGATCTACTTGGTCTAATTCACACAGATGTGTCTGGACCACTTAGACATGTGTCAAGGAGAGGTGCTAGCTACTTCTTAACATTTACAGATGATTACAGCCGTTATGGTTATGTTTATTTACTTAAACATAAGCATGAGGTATTTGAAACATTCAAAGTTTTTAAAGCAGAAGTAGAGTTGCAACTAGGAAAGAATATTAAAGCTCTTTGATTCGATAGAGGTGGTGAATACCTGAGTCAAGAGTTTATAGATTACTTAGCTAAGGAGGGAATTGTCTAGCACCTTACTTCTCCATATACTCCACAACAAAATGGTGTATCTGAGAGAAGGAATCGTACATTGCAAGACATGATACGATCTATGTTTAATCTAACAACTATTCCTTTTTCATTTTGGGATTATGCCTTAGAATCTGTGGTTCGCATTCTAAATATGGTTCCAACAAAGAAGGTGGATAAGACACCATATGAGTTATAGACTGGAAAAGCTCCTAACTTGTCTTATCTAAAGGTCTGGGGTTGCGAGGCGTATGTTAAACGTGACTCAGCAGATAAACTCCAACAAAGATCTGTAAAGTTCATCTTCGTAGGATACCCAAAGGAAACAATGGGTTACTACTTTTATTACCCATCTGAAAACAAAGTTTTTGTTGCAAGGTATGGAGACTTCTTGAAAAAGGAGCTCATATCTCAAGAATTCAGTAGGAGAGTATATGATCTGGAAGACGATTATGAAGATGTAACACCTTCTGAAAACACTAGCCAACTTCCTGTGGAACCTGAAAGTTTAGGTCCTTCACTTGAAGTTGAAGTGGTTCCCATTCGCAGATCTGTAAGAACTGTGAAAGCTCCTGAACATCTATGTCTTAACGTAGAGTGCGAGGTGTTGGGTTTTGAGATTCTGCTGCTCAGAATTTCACTAACTATCAAACTGCTGCCAATATGAATCTGCTGCTAAGGATATTGATTCTGCTGCTAGAGTAATTAAACTGCTGCTATAAGAGACTGCTACTAGTGAACCTGCTGCTATAAAGATAAACTTGTATACACGAGTGGATAATTATAGAATAGATTGTGTGTATATCTTATACGTTTAGAATATTCTTATCTTGTGTTGAAAGTCATTGTAAACCTAATTGGACTCCTTGGCCTATAAAAGGAGGTGCCTAGGGTTAAAGTAGGTACGCATTAGTTTGTTTTCGTTTACACTTCAAGGTTATAGAACCCTAGCATTGTCGAGTGCTCGTATTATTAATATATTGAAGTGTTGATAGTGAATAACTGTTCTTCTTAAGTTAAGCTTTAATATTCCGCGTTTTAGCTTAAGTATTAATTCAAGTCAACTTCTATACAAGATCGTTTGCTCAACTGGGATCAACAAGTGGTATCAGAGCTTGTGATCTAGAAGTTGTAATCTAGAAGATTTTGTTCCTTACAAGTTTACTGTTCCTAATCAATTGCTGAAGATGGGTGATGACACACACATGGTGACTGCTTCAAAGGTTCCCATGCTCAATCCTGGAGAGTATGAGCTATGGAAGATGAGAATCAGACAATACATTCGCATGATTGACTTCAACATGTGGAATGTGATCGTGAATGGTGACTCTTTACTGATGCGTGGGAATCGCAACAGGCTTTACCTCTCGAGGGATCTCGAGAAGCTTACAACCCCCACCAGGCAGTGTACCTGATCGTTGTAGTATAGTATAGTGACAAGTACCGGGGGATTGATCGTTCAACTTAGGAATAGTATCGCTAGGATTAGAAAGCCTAATTACTAGTTCTAAAGGTGAGGGATGATTATTTTTGTGTTTTTATATTTTTTATAAAGCAAGTAAAATCTCGGGGTTTTGAAAGAGTGGGCGGAATTAGTTGCTATTCAACTAACCCAAAACTAAGATGCAATCAAAATAAAATAATGAAAATGAAAATAAACTAATTAATACAAAGGTTGTGAGCAGTAATTGGAGAAAATGTGTTTACTTAGATTTCACTACTCCCTAGATATCTTTTACACGTTAATTACTTGTTATAATTGCATGGATGACGGATTGTATTCCTTAATACCATTCATGGGGTGGCATACATAACTCCCCAATTCTATGAGCTCTTATCTCCTCCTACACCATGCCCAGCACAACTATAGGGATTGTAAACAGTGGCTCATGCATTAAATACAACCAATAAAGACCTAGTACGCCTCGGTTCATGTTTCTTAAGACGTTCAAGCATGTTACCATTTGGAGATCTGCCAGTTTTCTTAAGCCTAACATATAAAATCATTCATCCAAGACAAGAATAAACAAGTAATCAACACATAATCAATATCTAGGTTTCATTAGATCTAAGCAAACACAAAAGAGATCTACCCTAGCATAATGGAATTGAGACAAGAACAAGATATAGACAACCAACATATAGACATATTGATTGAATTAGAAGAACACTTATCTCAATTACAATGCAAGGTATCAAGGGTTTGGAACCCTTGAAAAACCTGTAAAAGTTCCACCAAATTCGTCTTTAGGGTTTCTCCCAAAACTTCTCTCCCTTTTATGTGAAAAACTAGAAAACTATATATAGGAAAATAGGGGTGACGGCGTCAAGAACAAGGGTGTGACGCCGTCATCTCGCCGCCAAATACTTCCTCGAACGGCCTTGATCTACTTCTGACGGCCTATGTGACGCCGTCATCAACTACGGTATTTTATTCTTGGGACTTTGACGCCATCAAGCAAACTCTTGACGCCTTCATGAACTACGGATTTTAATTCTTGAGGTTTGACGCCGTCAGGGAATTACTCTTGACGCCGTCACCTACTGTTCCCAGCATGGAAAATAGAGACTTTGCCGTTTTCTTCACTTTTATGCTCCAAAAACGTCCAAAATGGCTTCTTTTCCAGAATTCACTCTCCAAGTACCTAAAATCACAAAAGGAACGATTTAGGGCAATATTTGATCAAATAAAGTCGGATTCGGGCTTAAATGACCCCCTAAAAACGGATCATTTTTCGCCTCATCATATACCCTTACACTTGAGATTTGCTTGTCCTCAAGCAAATGCGCTTTTATTCTACTCAAAAGACAAGTTAGGGGTCATTTGACACTAATATAAAAGTAATTACAACAAATAATCGTTCCACTAAAGACCAATAGACAAGCACGGAGGTCATACACAAGCACCTCACAAATAGTGCTTAGATACTCACATCTCTCGGGTGTAATAAAGTAATATAACATTATGGAAATGGAAGATATCTCTCACTACCTGTCATAGCAAAATATATTACCATAGGCTTGGGAAAGGATCAAACCTCCACCACATGGCGTAAGCACCTAGGATAAACTATTAAAGAGGTCTTTTAAAGGGTTGTAACGTTAGGTATAGGGATATGAATTACACGGTTTTGTTGGATAAAGGAAGTTTTACTGGTGGCGAGTTAACAATCTTGGTTAGTTACATGTACAAGATGGCGTTGCTAAGCCAAGACTAGACTCGACTTAAGCTAATAAATGAGAAATAACAAAAACATAAAATGAACATAGAATGAAACGGGACGGTAGTCCGTAGGTTTTTTTTTTTTTTTTTTTTTTTTTTTTTTTTTTTTTTTTTGCATACACTCTTACCCTACCATCCAAAATAATACATCATAGGGAATGAACGTTCCCCTTACACTTGAATCTTTACATACTTTACATTAAACTATTCTAATGACTCGAATTAAGAAAATCAAAACACTTTGAGCACTTTTAAGATTAACGCACATATGGGGGTAATAATATTATGTTCTTCCCCATTACTCCATAAAATAAGTACTTACCCATGAGTCCCAATCGTCCCAAAACAATATGTACAAGGATATGACTCGACTTAGTAACCATGTAATCAATTAGAAAGTTAACTTAGGGTTTAACAAATAACAATAATGCACTAAAAATGAGCGCATACACGGAAGGCTAAGGCGATATGGGTGTACATTTAAGTGGGGTGTAACAAATTCTTCCTTTAAGTAAAATGCTTAAAGTTAGAAACGAAAAGATAGGCTCGGAGGGGTGTACTAGGGGTATCGTGTACTAAAAATGAGTACAACGCTAAGGGTGTGGGAAAAATTAGTTGACTTAACTAGCCAAGTAATATGACTTAAATGGTCAAGTAATTATAATACGGGTTTAACACAAGGGTGATCCTAATGCCTCTTATCATGTAGTAAATCCTACCACACGAATGTAGTCTCACTAGCGGTCTCGGAATGCATCACTAACGCATGTTCTAGAATCTAAATGCTACCGGTACACTCATAAGCACTAATAGTAAATGCTTTTCCTATCAAATCTAAAGGCGAACCTCACATATTTGGGTGGAAAATTTTTCTGAATATACGGTTATGTGCTAGTCATACAATCTCCTATTCATGAGACGCTTGCTATGGCTAAAGTTTCACTCCTAAATGTTGTAAAAAATTTTAAATTTGGCGCTAAAATTACACTAACAAGTATTTCTCATAGTTTTATTACACATCTACTATCAAACAAAACAAACTCAAGCGAAAGTGCATATGTAAGGTATCATCTTTTTACCCTCCCCTTACACTTAAGATGAACATTGTCCCTAATGTTCAAGTAAAGAATGTAAAAGTGAAAAAGTAAAGAGAATGAAATCAAATACTCCCCTGATTCGCTCGGTATGGATTATAGGTTGGCCAGGTTAGATCTTCCTCCAAGAAAACGAACAATCAAAGCTTCCCTTCCAGAATATAAATCATCTCCTTGTCGAAAATGACCTGTAAAACCTGAGAAAATAGACAAGACAACCTCGCGTAAAATCGGCGGCATCCTATATAAGTTATTAAATCCTAGAAAACAAAGTAAGATATAATGCTTGTGGAATGAAGTTTGCAGATCTCCTGGAGATTATAAAACTTAATAATTCAAAAAAACCATAAGACTCCGTTAGAAAAACAAAACCGGTAAAATTTCCAGATTTTAACTCCTGACGCCGTCAAGAGTAAACTCATGACGCCGTCAGAATGGACCTGCAGAAATTCTTATGTTAAGTTTCCGGAAAATTTCTGGAAAAACTTGGTCCTACTTCCTGGAAAATCCTGCAAAACTTCATTATGACTCAATACAAGCATTTGATTTTAACAAATACGAATATACATGTTCATTTAATATTGTGGAGAATCATGATCGTGTGTTTCTTAAAAACATATTTGGGGTTTCCCCTTACACTTATCTTTTGCAAAAATACTTTTAGGTGGAGTTAAGACTAGGCTAAACAACAAAGTAAAGTATTTCCACATTTTAGTTTAGAAACATGATCAACCAACAATAAAAATAAAGCATGCATACGGAAGCAAATAACAATCAAACAAATAAAATCACACAAAACATGGGTTGCCTCCCAATAAGCGCTTGTTTTTGTTCGAGTCACGAGCCTGACTCTACCCTTATTTGATAGAAATAGGGGAGGTTTTCCCTACACTTTGAATTAAGTGCGGGTGGAAGTAGCGATACACACCCTTAGGGTGTAAATATGCCTTGTGAGGAAAGAGTGGTGGATGAATTATATGCTCAAAGGGGTGTGCTCCTATCATCATAACCTTACCTAATTCAATCGGGTTAATGGGTGGCTTAAGATTTTCTCCTAGAAAGGGATCATTTTCAATCAACTTCAAGAGACTACTAGTTGGGGATCCATCTTGACCTAATAAACCCGGTTTAAACCCATAATGTTTCTTGTGATCAATCATGAATGGGTGATGTAAGCATGTAAGGTCATGGTTCACTCCTATGCTAGCTTCCTCTCTACAAGGCTTAGAGTCTACTACCTTCAACGTAAAACTACCCGGACTATATGGTTTGATGGGTGGATCGGGACCTATTTCAATTCCTAAATTTTCATCCAAGGATGGAAGATTAGGTAACGGTTTTGGTTGAGGCTCCGGTTCATCAAAACTAGGAACTTCCCTAGAACTAAGAGTAAGGTTATCATTATAAGTATTCAAACCTATATCCTCTAGTTGTGTTTGGTTCAAAGGTTCTGCCTCTATTGGGGTTCCTATAGTCTCTTCTACTACATCCGGGTAAGTCACGGGTGGTGTGTGTGCCTCAATTGATGGTGGGACTTGTGGGGTACTTAGTGGGCTTATGTTGTTCACCTCATCATTCCATGTGTCAGGATCTAGCCCTAACATTCTCCCAAGTATCTCACGTGCTTCTCTAGGCATCTCAACTTCTATGTCCGAGTCATAAGGATCATCCTCAATATTCTGACTGCTATATACAAATTGCCCAAGAGATTCATCATCTGTTTCTTGAGATTCATCATCACCGATCATAAAACCTAGGTCTTTTTTATCAATGTGATCATGTTCGGCTATATCCTCCATCACATCAAGGTCACCTATGTGTTCATCCTGTATTCTGGTATGGCCTAACCAAGACATGCAGCTAGGTGGCTCATACGAAACTATCCTAGGTGAAAGCTCATATGGTGCATAGGTTTCACTAAGTGAGGCATTTTGAGGGGTTGATGGAGCTCTTAAGGTGAATTCTCTAAAAGCATTATGCACTTGGCCTCTTTTCTCAAGGTACTCAATAAAATCAATATAAGATCCTGTCCTCCTCATTTCGTTCCTCCATCTTGTAATATCCAAACTAGTGTAATTATATTTTTTCTGGTAAAACTCTAGTGTCGGACTTGGTGGATTCGCGTTCTCTATAATGGCAAACGGAATAGTCAATGGAAAGGTTTTTTTTTTTTTACAAACAAAGACACAAAGAAAAGATAGACTAAAGAAAACCTAAAAATAAAAATAAAATCTTACTAGAAAGGAATCTAGCAAGTAGACCTAATAAAAAGAAATTCTAACCTAGACAATAACTATTCCCCGGGCTGCGGCGCCAAAAACTTGATGCGTGGGAATCGCAACAGGCTTTACCTCTCGAGGGATCTCGAGAAGCTTACAACCCCCACTAGGCAGTGTACCTGATCGTTGTAGTATAGTATAGTGACAAGTACCGGGGGATTGATCGTTCAGCTTAGGAATAGTGTCGCTAGGATTTGAAAGCCTAATTACTAGTTCTAAAGGTGAGGGATGATTATTTTTGTGTTTTTATATTTTTTATAAAGCAAGTAAAATCTCGGGGTTTTGAAAGAGTGGGCGGAATTAGTTGCTATTCAACTAACCCAAAACTAAGATGCAATCAAAATAAAATAATGAAAATGAAAATAAACTAATTAATACAAAGGTTGTGAGCAGTAATTGGAGAAAATGTGTTTACTTAGATTTCACTACTCCCTAGATATCTTTTACACGTTAATTACTTGTTATAATTGCATGGATGACGGATTGTATTCCTTAATACCATTCATGGGGTGGCATACATAACTCCCCAATTCTATGAGCTCTTATCTCCTCCTACACCATGCCCAGCACAACTATAGGGATTGTAAACAGTGGCTCATGCATTAAATACAACCAATAAAGACCTAGTACGCCTCGGTTCATGTTTCTTAAGACGTTCAAGCATGTTACCATTTGGAGATCTGCCAGTTTTCTTAAGCCTAACATATAAAATCATTCATCCAAGACAAGAATAAACAAGTAATCAACACATAATCAATATCTAGGTTTCATTATATCTAAGCAAACACAAAAGAGATCTACCCTAGCATAATGGAATTGAGACAAGAACAAGATATAGACAACCAACACATAGACATATTGTTTGAATTAGAAGAACACTTATCTCAATTACAATGCAAGGTATCAAGGGTTTGGAACCCTTAAAAAACCTGTAAAAGTTCCACCAAATTCGTCTTTAGGGTTTCTCCCAAAACTTCTCTCCCTTTTATGTGAAAAACTAGAAAACTATATATAGGAAAATAGGGGTGACGGCGTCAAGAACAAGGGTGTGACGCCGTCATCTCGCCGCCAAATACTTCCTCGGACGGCCTTGATCTACTTCTGACGGCCTATGTGACGCCGTCATCAACTACGGTATTTTATTCTTGGGACTTTGACGCCGTCAAGCAAACTCTTGAAGCCTTCATGAACTACGGATTTTAATTCTTGAGGTTTGACGCCGTCAGGGAATTACTCTTGACGCCGTCACCTACTGTTCCCAGCATGGAAAATAGAGACTTTGCCGTTTTCTTCACTTTTATGCTCCAAAAACGTCCAAAATGGCTTCTTTTCCAGAATTCACTTTCCAAGTACCTAAAATCACAAAAGGAACGATTTAGGGCAATATTTAATCAAATAACGTCGGATTCAGGCTTAAATGACCCCCTAAAAACGGATCATTTTTCGCCTCATCATTTACCACAAAAAGGTCCTGATGGAAAAGAGATACCTATCAAGTCTGCTGAAGAAAATTCAGTGAGGAAGATGGAGATCAAGGCACACAGTATTCTCTTGATGGGAATACCGAATGAATTTCAATTGGACTTTGATAGCTGTGAGACTGCAAAAGCCTTGATAGATGCTGTGGAGTTCAGATTTGGAGGGAATGATGCTACTAAGAAGTCAAGGAAAAATATGTTGAAGCATCATTTTGAGAACTTTACTGCTACAAGTGGAGAAAAGATTGATGGTACATACAACAGGCTTAATCAACTTGTTAGTCACTTAAAGCTTATTGGTTATGTGGTTCCTCAAGAAGATGTAAACCTTAAGTTTCTTAGAAGTCTTGCACCTGAATGGAGTATGCATACAGTTGTTTGGAGGAAGAAGCATGATTTTGAAACT
The DNA here is from genome assembly GCA_030686995.1 of Artemisia argyi. Taxonomy (NCBI): domain Eukaryota; kingdom Viridiplantae; phylum Streptophyta; class Magnoliopsida; order Asterales; family Asteraceae; genus Artemisia; species Artemisia argyi. The sequence goes on from CM060676.1 coordinate 19,430,826, forward strand.
ATGAAGTTGGAAAGCCTCTACAACAATTTGAAAGTGTATGAACCAGAGTTGACTTCTTCAACTACTTCATCTTATGGTACTCAAAATCTTGCCTTTGTATCTTCAAAGTCAAAAGGATCTCAAGAATCCCACTCTACTGCTTATGGGGTATCTGCTGCTACATCTGATGGATCTGCTTCTAGTTCTAATGATAATAATTCCATCAGTGATGCTGCCATTTGTGCATTCTTGGCTGATTTGACAACCAACATGAGGTCATAGGTTCTCAATCAAGATATGGATCATATTGATCCTGATGATCTTGAAGAAATTGATCTTAAATGGCAGATGGCCATTCTGACCTTAAGGGCAAGAAAATTCTTGAAGAGGACTGGGAGAGAAGTCAAGTACAGGGCTAAGGAAAGTTTAGGTTTTGACAAGTCAAAGATGGAGTGCTACAATTGCAACAGGAAGGGCCACTTTGCCAGAGAATGTAGAGCTCCAAAGAAGAATACTGAAGCTCCAAAGAAGACCTCTGAAGAATAAAAGAATACCACTACTGCATTGGTATCTTGTGATGGGTTGGGAGATTATGATTGGAGTGACATGGCTGAAGAAGAACCAAATTATTCTCTGGTAGCTCAAGTCAAGCCTAAAGTGCATAGCTTTGCACTTATGGCCTATGCATCATCATCTTCTGGATCTGACTCTGAGGTATCTAATGATTCTGATCTATCTGTGTGTTCTTTTAAATCATGTGCTGACACTGTAGAAGAACTTAAGTCTAGGAATGAGAGTCTAATAAGAGAAGTTGAACACTTAAAACTTGATAACTTAGGTTACAAAGTAGGTATTCAAAATGTGGAAAAAAGGTTAGAGTATCTCAAACAGTGTAAGCTAGAATATGTAGATAGAATTAACCAATAAGATGTTGAGATCTATAAGAAAAATAGTGAGATTGAATTTCTCAAGAGTAAGTTAGCAAAAGCAGAAAAAGATAGGGATGCAGCTCTTGCTGATAAAGATAAATATATAGTAAGAGTAAATAAACAACAATATGCTTCTGACTTGGTTTATAAATCTATTGAGAGTACTTTGATGAGAAAAGGAAGTGGAATAGGCTACAATGAAGTTGTTCCTCCAGTTAAGAGTGCCTATGCTCCACCAGGAAAAGAACTGTCTTTTATTAGTGAGCTAGACATGGAAAAACCTATAGGTAAACCTAGTACTAATGTGATAGAAACACCTAAGGTTGAAGTTAGAAAATTTCCTGAGGCTCCTATTATTGAAGACTGGCATTCATATAGTGATGAGGAACAGGTTGAACTAAAACAAAGTGTGAAAAAGGAAGAAATTCCAGTAAAAGTTGAACCTAAAATTGAACAGGTTAAGTTTGTGAGACCTGTGTTAGGTAAGGGTATCTCTAGGAAAATGGTAGAATATAATGAGGTTCCTAGAGATCAGATGAAAAAGATTTTATAATAAGCCTAGGGGCAATCAGAGAAACTTTAATAACCTAGTTTCAAATAAGTTAGGTAATGAGTTTTAATTAAAGAAGAAGGCTTGTTATAAGTGTGGTAGTTTTGAACATTTGATAAATAGTTGTAAAGACCACCAAAAACCAGTTTGGAATCAATACTCAAGGGTTAATCATAAATATGTTTCTAAAAATATTCACCCTCATCCTAATAGAAATATGATTCCAAGGGCTATGTTGTTAAGATCTGGTGCAACTAGATCTATTTTTGCTGCTAAATCAAATGGTGCTTTTAAAACCACAACTGGCTCTATTGCTGGCTCTGCTGCTAGTACAAAAATTTCTACTACTGGGCCAAAAGTTTTAACAAATACAGTTGCAGGAAATCATTTTTATGCTGTTAAGGCCTCAGCTTGTTGGACTTGGAAACCTAAATCATCTGCTTCAAACAATGTTTCCAAAAACAGCAGTGCATCAATTGATGCACAAGGCAGATCCAAGTCAGTAATGGCTTGGGTCCCCAAGAGAAACTAATTTCTCTATTTTCATGTGCAAGGTAATCTACAGGATGAGCTAAAAGATATTGTTATAGTTGATAGTGGATGCTCTGGACATATGACAGGTGATGAGTCTCAATTGGAAGACTTTGAGCCTTTTGAAGGTGGTTATGTTGCTTTTGGGAATGATCCAAAGGGTAGAAAGATTATTGGCAGAGGAACACTAAGAACAGGGAATTTAGACTTTGAGAAGGTATTTCTTGTGAAAGGGCTTAAGTTTAACCTCTTTAGTGTCTCACAAATGTGTGACAAAAAGAACTTTGTTCTTTTTACAGACACTGAATGTATGATCCTTTCTCCTGATTTTTAGTTGCCAGATGATAAATTTGTGCTATTGAAAGTCCCTATAACTGAAAATATATACAGTGACCATATTAAGAACATTGTTCCCAAAAGAGCTTTAACTTGTCTAATTGCAAAGGCCACTATTGATGAGTCCAAATTATGGCATAGAAGACTTGGACATCTGAACTACAAGACCATGAACAAGTTAGTGAAAGGAAATCTTGTGAGAGAGATGCTTACAAAGATGTTTGAAAATTGTGAAACTTGTGTTGCCTGTCAAAAGGGTAAATAGCACAGAGTTTCATTCAAGTCCAAGACTGTGAACACAATTACTAAGCCCCTACATCTACTTCACATGGACTTATTTGGGTTTGTTTTTGTGAATAGTTTGAACAAGAAGTCATATTGCCTAGTTGTCACAGATGACTTTAGCAGGTTTACTTGGGTGTTCTTTCTAGCTACTAAAGATGAAACTCCAGAGATACTCAAGGCATTCATTACCAGAGTTGAAAACCTGTAAAACTACAAGGTGAAAATAATCAGATGTGACAATGGAACTGAGTTCAAGAATAGTGTGATGAATCAATTCTGTGTGGGAAAGGGTATTCTAAGATAGTACAGTGTTGCAAGAACTCCACAACAGAATGGTGTTGCAGAGAGAAGAAACAGGACACTGATTGAGGATGCAAGAACAATGTTATCTGATTCTAAATTACCTATACCTTTTTGGGCTGAAGCTGTAAACACTGCATGTTTTGTGCAAAACAGAAGTAAGGTAGTTAAGCCTCACAACAAGACTCCATACGGGTTATTTCATGGAAAGAAACCAATGACTGATTTTTCTCAAACCATTTGGATGCCCTGTTACTATTTTGAACGCTAAGGATCAGTTAGGCAAGTTTGAAGAAAAAGCAGATGAAGGATACTTGGTTGGTTACTCTGTGAATAGTAAAGCTTTCAGGGTATACAATAAGAGAACCAAACATGTAGAGGAGAATTTGCATATCAAGTTTAGTGAGAACACATCTAATGTTGAAGGGAATGGACCAGAATGGTTGTTTAATGGTGATATTCTTACCAAGACTATGAATTATGTGCCAGTTATTGCAAGTGTAGACTCTAACAAACCTCAAGAAGAATTTTTTTTGGTTGAGAAATTAAAGATTGGTCCAACTTTACTACCCTTTCAGAAGGTTCAAAGTTCACAAGAAGATGTTGTTGCACAAGAGAAACCTAAAGAATCAGAAGAAGGCATTGGGATACCTGTTGATGTAGAAAAGGTAACAAATGAAGCACCTAAAATGGTTGTTGATGTTTCTCCAACAAGGCTAGAAGACTCTACTGCTGACTCAGATGATTCTACTGCTATGCCAAAAGAAACAACTACTGCTTCAATCAATTCTGCTGCCAAGCCAACTGACTCTACTTATTCACCAAAGGTTCAATCAGTGGACACTCAGGCTAGGACTTCTGTTGATCCAAACTATCCTGATGATCCAAATATGCCTCCTCTAGAGAATATCTACTATGATACAGATGATGAAGCTCTTGATGGTAAATTATTTGGAGCAGATGCAGACATTACTAATATGGAACTCAATATTCCTGTTAGTCCCACTACCACCACAAGAGTTCACAAGAATCATCCCAAAGATCAAATTCTAAGGGATCTAACATCATCTGTTCAAACAAGAAGAATGACTAAAGAGCTGAAAGATCTACAACATCAAAGTTTCTTTGCAAGATCTCTGCATCAAAGAAACAGTCATAAAGATTTGCAAAATTGCTTGTTTGCCTGTTTTCTATCAAAGATTGAACCCAAAAATACTTACAAAGCCATACAAGAGCCAAGCTGGGTGGAAGCAATGCAAGATGAGCTTATGCAATTCAAATTACAAGAAGTATGGACTTTAGTTGATTTGCCTAATGGACAAAGGGTGATTGGAACTAAATGGGTCTTCAGATGCAAAAGAGATGAAAGAGGCATAGTCATTAGAAACAAGGAAAGGTTAGTAGCACAAGGATACACTAAAAAAAAAGGCATTGACTATGATTAAGTATTTGCACCTATGGCTATAATAGAGGCCATTAGATTATTCCTGGCTTATGCTTCATATAAAGATTTTGTGGTGTATCAGATAGATGTCAAAAGTGCTTTTCTATATGGGACTATTACAGAAGAAGTTTATGTGTCTCAACCACCTGGTTTTGAAGACTCTGACCATCCTGACAAAGTTTACAAGGTGAATAGAGCAATGTATGGTTTACATCAAGCTCCCAGAGCTTGGTATGATACCTTGTCAACATATTTGTTAGATTCTAGGTTTAGTAGAGGAAAGATTGACAAGACTTTGTTTCTCAAAAGACACAAGGATGATATTTTGCTGGTACAAATCTATGTTGATGACATCATCTTTGGTTCTACAAACAATGCTATGTGTGTTGAGTTTGAAAAGCTTATGAAGGATAAGTTTGCTATGAATTCAATGGGGGAACTCACCTTCTTCTTGGGTTTGCAAGTTATACAGAAGGAAGATGGCATATTTATTAGTCAGGACAAGTATGTTAATGACATTTTGAAGAAGTTTAGATTTGAAGATGCTAAGCCTGCTAAGACAACCATGGAATCCAACAAACCATTGCTGAAGAATGAAAATGGAAAAGAAGTAGATGTTCACTTGTACAGATCAATGATTGGTTCACTGATGTACCTTACAACTTCAAGGCCTGATATTATGTTTGATGTATGTGCCTGTGCAAGATTCCAAGTATGTACCAAAGAATCACATCTCAATGTAGTAAAGAGAATTTTTAGGTATCTGAGGCATCAACCTAAATTGGGCCTCTGGTATCCTAAGGATTCACCTTTTGATTTGGTAGCATACTCAGATAGTGACTGTGCTGGAGCTTGCTTAGATAGAAAGTCTACAACAGGAGGTTGTCAATTTCTTGGAAACAGATTGGTGTCATGGCAATGCAAGAAACAAACAGTGGTTGCAAATTCTACAACTGAAGCTGAGTATGTGGCTGCTTCAAGTTGTTGTGGTCAAGTGCTTTGGATGCAAAATCAACTACTGGATTATGGGTATAATTTCATGAACACCAAAATTCATATTGATAACAACAACATACTTTGCATCATTAAAAACACTGTTTTTCATTCTAAAACAAAACATATTGAGATAAGACATCATTTTATAAGAGATTGTTATGAAAAGAAGTTAATTCAAATTGTCAAGATTCATACTGATAAAAATGTTGCTGATCTACTCACAAAACATTTTAATGTGGGGAGGTTTCAATTTTTAATTGCAAACATTGGTATGATCAATCTTTGAAAAACTTAAAGTTTTGTAAAGTAATTGTGCTGCTGTTTAAGATGTTTCTGTTGCTTCTTATGAAGTATTTTGCTAGTTGGCTCTTACTCTGCTGCCATATGCTATTCTACTGCTGAATATCACTAGTACATTTGCAACATATGTTTGTGTGTTATGTGGTTTTTGGACTAACATTTTGCAGGATAAGTTCAAATTAATGATTGTTGCTGTTTATATACAAGTCTAAAGTTACTAAGAATAGAACAAAGTCATTCTTTCATTGATAAAGGCAAAAGGTTACAAAACATATGTTTCAACCACACAAGACTACCCAAGATTACAAAAGATTGCTACATCAACAGATTACATCAAAAGAAAATTATCAAAACCTACATCAACGCCTAGGGCATGGAAGCCCAATAACCACTTCTCTTGTCTTTGGCAGAAGGAGGGTTTGATCTTCTTGTCTTGGGTGGTGGCCTTGGTCTTGATGATTGTGGTCTTTCAGGAGTGGCAGGAGGATTGTTCTGTGGTTCATCCTCATCTGATGATGTACAAAGAAAGGGGGAAACAAGTTCTCTTGGAGATGGTGGTTGGATTGGGATCCTCTGATGATTCTGATGAAGATGGAGACTTGGGGGGCATCACAACTTTACCCCTTGATGAGCTTGGAGTTTGGTTAAGGTTCAAGAGATCCTTGAACACAGGAATATCATGTTTTCTCTTCCTTGCTTGTTCTTTCGTCTTGCATCCATCATGAGGAGGACGGAATGGTGGAACGTATGGGGGAAGTGGTGTTTCATCATCCGATGAAGAATCAGAAGAGATGTTGATGATTTCGGGAGTTGATTTCATCTTAATTGCAATTTGATTTGGTGGATTGATGTTTTTGGAAGATATTAGGGTTTGTGTATGCTGAATTAGGGAAAGATTAGTTCCTTTTTATAATGATCCAGGCGTATACCGAGCATTTAATGATGAGGATCTTTTGACTTTTTGACCGCGATTTAATTTTGACAAATTAACTATGCTGCTGGCCAAATCACTCTGCTGCTAGTTCTTTTACTCTGCTGCTAGTTTTGCTAATATCAAGGTTGTGCTGCTATGGTTAAAAGTGTGAGGGTGGTTGTGTAACTTCTCCAAACAAGTTTAAAACCTAATTGAAACTCACAATTGGTTTTTACGCGCTCCAAATTGAAGTTTTTCCAATCCCTAACACTCTATTATTCTTGAAGTCAAAAATCCCCAATTCCTCAAAACCCTAATTCATGGATTCAACACGTACCTGGGCTGAAACTCACAATAATGTTGCTTTACTGGATGAAGAGATGGATCATGAAGGTTTCACAGATATGGTTAAGTTCTTGAATGCTACTTCTCTTAGGTATGAATTAACTGTGAATCCTACTATATATATTTCCTACATCAAACAATTTTGGCTTACTGCTAAAGTCAAAATTAGGAATGGGGAAAAACATATTAAGGCTGGTAGATGGTCAACAAGTGCGTGTCACTGAATTTTCTATAAGAGAAATTCTTCTCTTAGATGATGAAACAGAGACTAAGTGTCTTGCTAACTCTGCCATTTTTGAAGGTTTAAATAATTTGGGATATGAGGGCCAACATACTAATTTAAAATTTCAAAAAGGGATTCTCTGTTCTCAATATAAATTTTTTGTTCACAATCTTCTTCATTGTTTGAGTTCTAAAACTTCTGGGTGGAATGAGTTTGTTAGCATTAGAAGTGTTGATCATTTATGTAATCAAAGAGAGATCTCAATGATCGTCCCTTAGGGGGAGATTGTTATGATTAAAAGTGACGATCATTATTGAGTCAAATAGTTAGTTAAATATATTCATGTAATAGTTAGTAAATGCTAGTGCATTATGTTAATATAAAAGCCTAAATGGCTTGGCCCAAAAGAAGGCCCATGGTGGCCTAATGTAAAGACTATAAATACCCCTCCTAAGCTTGTTAGGAAGGGGTGGGAGTTCATGCTAATACAAGGTTTATTTCACACATAGTGCTCTCCGCTCTCTCTCTACTTTCTCTCTCTAGCTCTTCCATCTCTCTCTAACATCATAATCTAAAGTGATAAAGATAGATCTATGGTCGTACAAGTGGTATCAAGATCCAAGGGATGATTTTAGGTTGTTTTAGATTGATTTTGGGTGAAAAAAGTGGATTTAGGTCTTATTTTTTCGATCAGGTTACTCTTCATCGGCGTTTTTCCGAGTTAGAAATTTTTTTTAGCGAGTTAGAAACATTTTTAGCGAGTTAGAAAATTTTTTTAGTGAGTTAGAAATTTTTTTTAGCGAGTTAGAAAATTGTTTAGCGAGTTAGAAAATTTTTAGCGTGTTAGAAACATTTTTTAGCGAGTTAGAAATTTTTTTTAGCGAGTTAGAAAATTGTTTAGCGAGTTAGAAAATTTTTTAGCAAGTTAGAAACATTTTTTAGCGAGTTAGAAAATTTTTTTTCGAGTTAGAAAATTTTTTTATCGAGTTAGGGTGGTTTTATCGAGTTAGGGTGGTTTTATCAAGTTAGGGTTTTATCAAGTTAATTTATCAAGTTAGCTTATCAAGTTAGCTTATCAAGTTTGCTTATCAAGTTAGCTTATCAAGTTTGCTTATCATGTTTGCTTATCAAGTTTGCTTATCGAGTTAGCTTATCGAGTTACATAATTTTTGCCGAGTTAGGCTGGTTCAACCTTATCGTTTATTGAGTAAGGATTTCACTTGGGCTTTCCTAAACGAAACTCTGCCGAAATTTCTTTAGGTTATCGAGTAAGGATTATGCTTTGACCTTATCAAGTAACCTAATCCCTTACCCCTCATCGAGTAAGCTACATCCAAGAACGATTTTCAAACTTCGCCAAAAACATCTAATCTTCAAACAACAACCTTTGTTATCTTCAACGATCCAAGATCAACTTTATCACACATGGTTAAACAATGGAAATGAAAATGCAAATCCAAGAGAGAGATTCAAAGAAAGTGTTTACAGTGTTCAAGTCATATGTAGAGAAGGTCATCAATATTTATGGTTATGACTCAAGGTTCAATCAGGCATTTGAATACTTCATCCGAGTCCGATATCACAATTTCAAAGACAAACTCAACCAAAGCCTGAATCAACTTGAGATGCTACTTAATGAAGAAGAACTTGATACGAGTAACTGCAAGGAAGCTTTTAAAGTGATCCAAACTCAATTTCAGAGTATCTTTAACCCTTGGATAATGAACCAGTCAGAGTTTATCGATGCATTTTACCAACAATTTTGGGTAAACTATTCGACCTTCAAAACTAAATGCATAAATGACATGGGGGAACTCGAAAAGATACTTGATGCTGAGGAAGCTGAGTTAAATGAAATTGAGAAGCTGAAACGGGAAAGAGAGCAAATTGAAAAAGATATGCAGTTAAAAGAAAGAGAGCTAATTAAAAGAGAGATGAAGTTAAAGGAAACAGAGGTGATTGAAAGAGAAACAAACAAAGATTTTCAAACAGAAGAGGAAACGGTCAATGAGGGTGATGCATCAGATGATAGTTTGGTTTTCACAGGAAGTGATTCATCTTCAGAACAGCAGGTTGAAAGCAGTAGTCCTAGCTATGATTCAGGTACTGATGGTACACAAAGGAATGAAGCTGTTTGGGACACCGAAGATGATCATATCAGAACTTCATTAGACACAAAGATATTGGCTACGGTACAACATTCACATGCTCATGATAATGTTGATATATTTGAGAATATGTTTGTTCATGATCAGACACATCCTGAGCATCCTGAGTCTATTAGTGACACTTATGTGGTGGAACAAAATGATAGTAATATCACTTTTGATAATCCAGATATGGATCCTAATAGAGGTGAGCCTGCCCAGGATGGATCTTCTTATGAACAAGATTGTGCCTTATTTGCTTCATTAATCAATAATTTCAAACATGAACTTGACAAGTGCAAAAACGACAATCGTGAAGCTAAGCAAGCGAATGTCTTTTTAAACAAAGAGCTTGAGAGATTTAAAGAAATGGAAAAACGTTTTGAAAATGCAGCAACAAGAAATGCTGAACTTGAAATTGAAATCTCAAACCTTAAATCTCAAGCTCGGAAGTTTGAAATAAATGGAGAGTCTGTCAAACCACTTTTAATAAGAAATGAAGAACTTGAAGTTGGTTATAGAGAAGCTGTTCTTCGTGAGAAACATTCCATTCAAAATCTGGATGCTCAAATGGTTATTAACAACAGAAAGGTTCAAGCGCTTGTAAAAGAGAACAGTGATTTAAAAAATGAAAATTCAAGGACGTAAACGATTGAAGCACTTGAGATAGAATCGAAAGTTTTGAAGTGATTTTGAGCATCCAGAAAGGTTCAAGCACTTGAGATAGAATCGAAAGTTTTTAAAAAGCTACAAAATATTTTGGTAATAAATTTAAAGGACATAAAACTATTCAACCCCCCCTTCTAGTTTTCCACAAACTTCGAAAATTGGGACAGACTTCTCAGACTGTCAACATGTTACCTACAAAAGATGATGAAATTTCTAAACAAACATCTGGAATTGGTTTTGAGAATAGTACTCACGTGGAAAATGAAAAACCTTGTTTTATAAACAAAGTGTAAAAGTTGACACCTATTTTGTATAACGCTGATGATATGGGTAAAGAATTGTCAGATGATCTTTTGTATTGAACATTTGCTTACCAACCCACCACCACCACCAACTCCACCATCCTCTCCAATAATTCCTCCACCACAATTCTCACCCATTCCTCCACCATCACCATCACCATCATGCTCTCCAAATTAAGCATATGATATGCTTAATAAATAAAGCTTTTACCACCATTTTGCTTGCAAGCTCTATGAAGTCCATGTATTCTTTGCATGATGATGTATTCTTCTAGTTGTTATTTTATGTACTAGCTATCCTACTTGTAATCCTCATTATTACTACTTGTATTGTTGTGTCTTGACACAACCATTACTTTAATATGAATGCTTCTTTTCAAATATGCTTAATTATTTTCTTATCACCTTACATATGTTTGCATGTATATACTTGTGCTTCTAATATTTTTGTTTTGCAAAGCATTCCATAGCTCGTTCTCTTGGTGCCCCCAAACGAGGGGGAGTACACATCAAGGGGGAGAATTCTTCCCGTCAAATTTTCACGTTTGAAAAATTGTCGGCATAACCTTTTTGATTCTACAAAAAGGGGGAGAAGTAAATATAAACTCACTAAAATACTTGTTTAAAAACTAATTTTTGAGTTAATGAGTTTAAGTTTTGTAATCATCAAAAAGGGGGAGATTGTTGATATAAATAATGTTTAAAAACGTTATTAATATTTCTCAATAAACCTATGTTTTGATAATCACAAAACTCAAATTAAATTAAGTCAAGATTAAGACGTAAACAAGTATTTAGTAACAAATATTTACCTCTATATCTTATGTCACTTAAGGTATGCATAAACTAAGCATCTTATGCATTACATGATCAAAGAAAACCTTGTCTTTAGACATAACATTTTATAAAATGATTTTAACATTTTATATATATTTGTAAATCATTTTTGGTATTGTTATATTAAACTACAAAGATATGATTTCAAATTTCCAACCAAAAAGGGCAAATTTTATCCAGAAAAACTTTTCCTCTACATCCATCTAATTGTAGTAGTGTTGTGATTAGCCATTTTCATATTGTAGTAGTGTTAAATATTTGTAAAAGTGTTGTGTGAATTAGTTGATTGTAGAAACTAGGTGTGTTGTAAAGTAGTTTAGTAGTTGTGACTTAGTTGTGCATAGAAGAAGGTGTGAAGTTGACAAGGTGTGAAGAAGGTGTGAAGTCTTGAAGAAGTTGTGAAGGTGTGAAGCCTTGAAGAAGTTGTGAGATTGGTTCTAGCTACGATTAGAACTCGACATTTAGCTTAGTGTCGTTAACTCGTGTAAGCCAAGGTGTGTAAGGTTTCTCCACCATAAGGAGTTTGTTGACATAGTGAAGAAAACTCTCGAGTGTGGTACTCGGGGAGTGGAGTAGGGCAAGGAAGGTGTCCTTGTGGCCGAACCACTATAAATTCGCGTGTTGTGATTTGATCTTTCTAACTCTATCTTTTCTTCATTCTATTTCAATACTTTTGTTATTAGATTAGAATTGCTTATATTGGTTGTTACTTGAATTCACTTGAGATCGAATCGAAAGTTTTTAATAAGCTACAAAATATTTTGGTAATAAATTTAAAGGACGTAAAACTATTCAACCCCCCCTTCTAGTTTTCCACAATTGGTATTAGGAGCCACGTCTAGCAAGATCTTTAAAATATATTGTATTTTAAAACTTGTAATGATCTATGGAATCTGAAAAAATATTTAGAAGGGCAATCTATGCAAAGACCACCACTATTTGAAAGTGATGGATTTTTATATTGGAAAAATCGATTCGAAACTTATGTGAAGTCAAAAGATCTAGATCTTTGGCATGTTATTACTAATGGTGATTTTTTACCTATTCAAAATAACCCCGAAACAAAGAAAGATGAAATCGTACCTTTTAAAAAACAAAATGATGATTTAAAAAGAAAACTTGCTAAAAATAATGAAGCAAAAATGGTTATTTATAATGCGATACCACGTAAAGAGTACGAAAGGATTTTTATGTGTGAAACCGCAAAAGAAATTTGGAACTCTTTACTAATAACTCACCAAGGTAATAGTCAAGTTAAAGACAATAAGATAGATCTACTTGTTCAACAATATGAGCAATTCACGATTCCGGAAGAGGAATCAATTGATAATGCTTTTGCTAGATTTAACACTATCATCACAAGTTTAAAAGCACTTGATGAGAATTTTTCTAGTAAGAATTTTGCTAGGAAGTTTCTTAGGGCTCTTCACCCAAAATGGCGAGCTAAAGTGACGGCTATTGAAGAATCAAAGAATTTGTCAACATTGCAACTTGATGAATTAATTGGAAATTTAAAAGTCTACGAAGTAATTATTAAGAAGGATTCCGAAATGGTCAAAGAAAAACGAGAGCAAAGTAAGTCAATCGCCTTGAAAGCTAGAAAGGAATCTAGTTTCGAAGATAGCTCATCTTCCGAAAGTGATGACGAAGAATACGCCATGGCCGTAAGAGATTTCAAGAAATTCTTCAAAAGGCGAGGAAGATTCGTAAGACAACCGCATGATGAAAAGAAAACATTTCAAAAGAGTAAGGATGACAAGAACAACAAGAATGAAAGGAAATGTTTCAAGTGTGGTGATCCAAATCACCTTATTGGAAAATGTCCAATGATGACAAGAGATCAAAATCAAAGAGCATTTGTTGGAGGAGCTTGGAGTGATAGCGATGAAGATGAGAAAGAAACGACAAAGGAAGAGAAGTGTCTTATGGCGAATACATCAAATGAGGTACGTTTCGAAACCGAATATTTTAGTGATGAAAATTTATCATTAGATGAAAAAGACCTAGATAATGAATATAATAGACTATGCAAATTAGGACAACTAGTAATGGCCAAAATCAAATCACTAAAATACATAAACAATCAATTGAAAAATGAAGTACTAGAACTAAAATTTAAAATACATCAACTTGAAAAAGGTAAAGAAATTTTTGAAGAATGTAAATCATGTCAAGAGCTTAAAGGTGAAAACGAAATACTTAGGGAAGAAATTCGCAAACTTGATAAATTTGAAAATAGTAGTCACTCACTTAGTAAAATAATAAGTATTTAAAGAGTATCCGGAGATAAAACCGGTTTAGGATTTAATTCAAATGAAGCTTCAACAAGCGAGATTAAAAATGTCAAATTCGAAAATGAACTTAATGAACAAAAACCTCTAAAATCTAATCCTAAGTATATACTTATTAATGATAGAAAAATACCTCTTGCCAACAATGAAGAAGTAAAAGCCTTTTATAAACCGTCTTTAAAAAACAAAGTAGGATCTTCTAAACCTAAGACAAGATCTAAAACTCCACCACCTAGAAAATCAAATAATCCTCATCCTAGGTTTAAAACACCTCAACCAAGAAGAAACCAAAATAGGCAAAACTATAATAACAATAGTAATCAAATGTGGAACTACCAACAAAGCTACAATCCTTGGGGTATACTACCACCTTTCATGCACCCTAGTCAAATGTTAAACATGTTTGGACCAAACAACTTTGGACCAAAAAGGCAATGGGGACCGAATAGCTAGATGAACATTCCTTGAGGCAATCTTGAAGTTTTTCTCAACGTAGACTTTTTCAAAGTCTATATGTCATCTTGATGATTTTGAAGATTTTTTTTTGAAGACCACCGGGTACGCCATTCTTTCACAACTCATTGCTCTGCTTAGATAAATATTTTATTTGATTACGTTGCTTGTATAGATATAGCTTGCTATCTTCCTCTATTTGTTCGATCATATATACATACATATATATATATATACATACATATATAATAAAAGAAGGTTTTTTTTAATTCTTGCCATGTCACTTAATCCATGCTGGCAATTAAAGCCACGTCAACAATTCCACGTGTAATTCCACTTCCCTCTTTCTTTGACCGAACGTTTTTCTCTCACCATACTGCTTATCAATCCGTTTCTCTCACCATACTGTTTTTTTCCCTTTCTATTGATCGAATTCATAAATAGTGCAAAGATTAGAACCCAAGATTAGGGTTTTGATTTTTATTTTTAGGGTTAAGTAGTTAAAGGCTATTCATAAGGGTATATATCTTCATCTCTAATTCTCTATTGTGTTCCAGTATAATGGCAAGCTTATGATGACTATTGTTTGTTTTTATTTTAAAATATATACTTCAACTTTGATAATCTTGGTTGACGGTGTTTCAGGATAAATTTGATTGAAGATTGAACATGAGAGTTGACAAGTTAACTTGAAGGTGCTTCCCTATATTTGTATGTTTAAATGGTTTTATTCCACAGTTTCTTCATTGTTTGAAATGTCTCGATTCAGACATTTTATGTGAATTTGATGTTGACGTTGATAACAATAGTTATTTTATGATGACTTTTAGTATATCAAATGGATTTAACAAGTGCATGAACCATGTTCGATGAAATGTCTTAAAAAGAAGTTTAGATAGATGGTATGATTTCAAATTCATTCTTGCAGTGTATATTTAAAAGATGAATGTGTTTGTAACTTTGTATTGCAAGTTAAAAGTTTTTCATAATTTTGGCTTGATACTATATTTATTAACAGTCCACGGAAATCCTTTTTGAATCTCAATGGTTCACTTTTTGAATATGCTACGTGTTGGTTAAATCTTTTTCTACATAAGCTCTTCTTACTGAACATGGAAAGAGTGTTTTGATGTACTCATATCTTATATGGTTTGTTCAAAAAAATTTCTTATATGGCTATAATATTTCAATAGGTTAAGTAGTTGTTCTAACTGTTGCACTAGAATATGCTTTCGGTTCTACAGAAAATTAGTAACAATTAGCAATTGTACCTCTTAGCTCCACACTGATCTTTGAAATTGAGCTTGTATCTTTCGCGAAGGTTGGTTGATTACTTGAGTTGATTTATGATCACATAGATACTATTTATATAGTTTCTTGGTACTTAATGACAAAACGTTAATACCTTGTAGGATAAAGAATCGTGGGATATATATATACCCTGAAGAACATTGAGCCGGCCCGAAAAGAAAAGGAAGAAGGAAATATGTTGTTCAAGGCAGGAAAATCTCAAAGCTTCTAGGCGGTATGAAAAGGTAATATCATGTTTATTAATTGTGTTTGAAGATTTTGTTTCATAAAAGAATGTGGTTGTGGATGAGCTAAAGTTGGTTAATTAACGCAGGCTGCTAAGTACATTGAGTAAATTTTATTATATAAAATAAAATCAAATGTATATTGATTGTCATAAAAGTTAAGAAAATGTTAGTGTGTCCATTCAGTGTCTACCTGGATACATTAAAGGAGTTTGATAGTTTGACAAGTCAATCATAAAGCATAACTCGGATCGACCCATTAATAGCTAAATGGGTCAAAATTGAAACCTCTATAAATACATATGATAACATTGTTCTCTGTGTATGACAGGCAGTGGGTGTAAAGCGTCTGTTTTTTGTGGTGTCGGATGCCAAATACAAGGTCTGGCCGTTTGACATTAGAGAATAATTGTGGTAAGTTTTGCCTTCTCATGAGCTCACTTTATGTTGTAATATGGACTTTTGATACCCCTATCATTATTCTTTCACACTACATGACATACTACTAATACTTACTGATGTGAATATGTGTTAAGTGATGCATCAACAATCAATCTTTATCTTGCAAAACATGGTGTTTGCAATGCGAGCATCAAGTCCAAATTAGTATTGTGATTCAAATACCTTATTTTTTCTTTAAACAATGCAAACTTTATTACTTCATCCTTTTCTGTCATAATGGTTTAGGGACCAAATGTGTAGTTTTAAGTGCCAAATTAAGACCTTTACATGAACTTTATATGTGGTCGTCCATATAACACACGGGTCTATCAACACATGTTAGTACTTTTATAAAGTACTTTATTACCGTATGTTAAAATGGTTGACAATATAAAGTATTAGAAGTTTACAACATTGCTAATAACTATACTTTTTTTATTATTATAAAGATATTTAATTTTCATTCAAGGTGATCTTGGTACATTTAAGTTTTTGTAGCAACCTGTTTAATACCATGAAACGTGATTTGTTTATAGTTTATGCAAATAGTTAAATTACAAAAAGGGTCTTTGGGGACTACTCAACCCGAGGATAACAATTTGATTGTTCTTTTTGTTTCCTCATATCTTAAAAATTGCTCCAAGTGAGAATGCCCTTGCCCCTTTAAATATCACATGAGCCTATTTATATGAATGCCAAACCATGCAATATTGAGGCGAAGTCAACCACGTGCCAAGCAGAACTCAAAGCGAAGCTAATAAAGGACATAAAGGTTAGCATGCAAATGAATTATGACTGGTCCTTTTATACCCCTTGATTATGAATTGGTTGAATATATATATGTAAAAGTCCTTCTTTTGATGTTGAGGCTTATCTTCATCAATCTCAGACATCAATATGTCATGATAAGAACGAGGCATGCAATTTAAGATAAGAACTCAACATCAACTTCATAAAGCATAGGTCTTGCACGTACACTTAGTCTACTATTCTTATTAATTTGAGCTTTGTGTTACTCCGCGGATGTTTAGCTTACTTAATTCTCAAATTCATGAATTAGTGTGACTCATATGAGTCTCACTGAAGGCCTTAAGCAAAGATTAAACGAGAGTTGGAGTGCACATCTATATTTTAAAGACATATTAAATGAGTGTTGCATTGTTTGTCTACATTTTAAAATTGTTTACTTCTATAAAATAATGTTAGATTTTCAAAAAATGCAGGCGGTTGTTTTATTTTGGTTTTTATCTACAGGGTATTGACATGGTCAGGACTGAGGATTATTTCTCTATTCAAGTTTGTTGAAAGATCAACTATAAATACTTGGTGTTGTGATGCTTTTTGTGTTCAAGTAACTCGAACATCACACATGCTAACTAGAGACTTCGTATGCTTTCTCAAATCATGTATCTGAAAATACCATATAGTTTATAGTTTCTTGAACGATGTTCAACACAAAGTCCTACAGAAATTTTGATCTAACAGTCATAATGCCAACTATTTGTTTCATGTGTTATTGAAGTTTTATTTGTAAGGTCATTTTTCAATTTTGTTTAATCTTTTCACATGTTTTGATGTTATCGAAGTTTTGTTTGTAAGGTCATTTTTCAATTTTGTTTAATATTTCACATGTTTTGCATATCCTTCAAGTTGCTACGCAAATAGTCACTAACTGTTTGGAAATTAGCATTTCTTTTTCTCGATGTTTCACTTCCTTTTTAACTTTTTATAAGCCACCCGTGATTTATCACGGGTTTATAGGCTAGTGTATATATATATATATACATACTTGCACATAACCTAGATACGTCATTAGTTGACTTTCTAGAACTCCAGGAAATTGTTCGTTATCGAACCCTTTCCTTCCTCCCTTGCGAAACTCTATTATGTCTACTTTTAGAAGACTCATGATGATGAAGGGATATGAGTCAAGTGGACTATTATCATGTAAGAATGCCTTCGCACGTGAACACTATGGATGAAACAAACTCCTTTCGCCGACTATATTCTATCTCCGTTATCATCTCTCAAACCTCACCTATCAACCCATCATTCACTCACATTTATACTTATATATATACTAGACGAGTACCCCGTGCATAGCAACGGGATATTATAGCGACAAATAGTTTATTGATAAAAAAAAGTTTATAGGTTATAAATGAAAAATAATAAAAGTTTGAAGATTTGGGAATTAAACATAATGTTTTGAAACCCGGTTCGACCCGGGTGGTTCAACCGGTTGAACCGTTCTGGTCGAAAAATTGGTCGATTTAAACCGGGTCAACTTGCTAGGTTGGGTCAAAAACGGGTTAAACTAAACCGGTTCAACCCTTCGGGTTTGAAGCGTCCCAGGTCAACCTGAATTGTGATATGTATTAATTGTTTTAATTTGTTATATTTAATTTGGTAGATATGTTTTGAAACCCGGTTCGACCCGGGTGGTTCATCCGGTTGAACCATTCCGGTCGAAAAATTGGTTGATTTAAACCGGGTCAATTTGCTAGGTTGGGTCGAAAATGGGTCAAATTAAACCAATCCAACCCGTCGGGTTTGAAGCGTCCCGGGTCAACCCTATTTGTGATTTGTATTAATTGTTTTAATTGGTTGTATTTAATTTGCTAGATATATTTTGAAACCCGGTTCGACCCGGGTGGTTCAACCGGTTAAACCGTTCCGGTCAAAAATTTGGTCGATTTAAACCGGGTCAACTTGCTAGGTTGGGTCGAAAACGGGTCAAATTAAACCGGTTCAACCCATTGGGTTTGAAGCGTCCCGGGTCAATCTGGTTTGTGATTTGTATTAATTGTTTTAATTGGTAGTACAATGTGTATAAATCATTGTACTTTTAAGTAATGGGGTGTTTTAATAAGAGTATTAATTACATTTCATAATTTCCTTATATATATTTTTCAACATTTCACATTTCACTTTTTTTGACTTTTCCACTTTCACCTTTGACAATTTTTGCTTTATAGGTAGTATATATATATATATATATATATATATATATATATATATATATATATATATATATATATATATATATATACACATATTCACATATTCTCGAACACACCTCAAACCCCTCATCAACTTAACACTTTGATAATTTTATCCAAAATTGTCAAAGGTACATTTTTAATTATCGAAACGATAATTAATTTTTTTTTAAGTATTTCATCATCGAGCCAATTAACGCTTACGTATTTTTGATATATTATAAATCTAATTATATACATATTAATATGTTTGTTCCAGAAACTTGAACTGCGAAAACTCAAAATTTAATGGGCGGCCCCCTTAAAGATTAAGGGGACCGGCTTGTTATCGGGGGCGGTCCCCTTAATGTTTAAGGGGACCGGCCATCTGATACTCCCAAATTCGTTTTCTACCTTAAATCCATTCCCAAACACTCCATTTGTTCATATATTCCTCCCTGACCACTGCTGTGAACGAACCAAAACAACCAAAACCACCAAAATCCTTCACCAAATCACCAATCCGGGGTTGTTTCGCAAGGGGCAAACATTAACCAAACGTATAACATCTTTTGTAAGTTTTCCAACATACATTTCATCACATTTCATTCAATTTGGTGTCTAATCAATAATTAGGCATTTTATTAAAATTTATTTTAATTCGAATTTTAGTGAAATAGAAGCTAGGAATTGAATAACCAAATGCTTCCCATAGGATTAGGATGATGTATTACAAATCAACTTAGTATAACACATCATTTTGTCAAAATCTTTAATTGCCCATAAACCCTTGTTGAATTTCATTTTTCAAAAGGCACATTGTTGATATAACTCTTAAAAACTAGTTAAAACTTACTACATTATCTTTGTTTAATGTTGTAAACAATCAAAACATACTTCTCAATTTGTTATAAAATGGTTCATGAAAACAACATGGGCGTTTGGTTCATGAGTAAATTATAATTATATGTAGTTATTTGAAACTTAAAATTAGCTCATAAAAATTTGTTAAAACTATTAGAGTCAATAGATGTCATCAAGATATATAATCAATATATATATTGATGTTTTAGGTTATTTTTATCTAGTTAAGGGAGCGTTTGGTTTATCTTGAAAAAGACATTTTGAAAATGAAAATTCGCATTTTAACCTTTTAAACATGCTTATGTTGTGTCAAACTCTTATGAAAAAGCAAGATATATAATCTAATATATATCCGGCCTTACTTCGAAATGAATTATGATATCATACTCTTTGACATCATATATTCTAAACGAGTTTAAAATCAAAATACAAGGAACATTATGAAACTACTTCATAGAATATTTTTTTCTGTGTCGAAGTAGAATTTCGTTCCACATATATTGCATATAATTATATATATATATATATATATATATATATATATATATATATATATATATATATATATATATAACATATGCATGATAGTTGTTTTTATCTTAATTTTATTTTTGTTGTCATATTGTTTAGGTGAAAATGCCTAAGACCACGGTTGGTGATGTCTCCAAAACCAAACAATACATTCCAAAGGTTTCCTCTACTCCCGGCATGTCTCCTTCAGTTGCATGTTTCTATCGTCCCATTGAAAATAGAAACATTCACGAAGGAAGAATTGTTGATCCATCTTTCTATGACTCTGATCAAACCGAACGAATGTTCTCCAATATTCGCTTTGAATGTCTTTACCAAATCAACGAACCAATCATTCCTCGTTTTATCCTCGACTTCTATAGCCAAGTGACGGTGCAAACCGATCCCTATGGTCATCTCCTCATCTCTTTCATGATCCAAAATCAATTCATCACTCTTACTCTTGCTCAATTTGGACAAATTCTTAGAATCCCATACAACGGCCAATCCGTATTCTCAAATTAATGGGATCTTTCCTCTCTTGAAAGAAATCGTCCTCAGGATGGCCCATACTATTCTGAGATTCCTAGTCCTGATGACATTCGTCAACTGCTTGAACTAGAACGTCGTACGACTAGTCGAGTAATCAAGTCAAAGAATGTCGATATTCATGCAAATCAAATCCTCCTCAAAGAGCTAAGCCAAGATATGAAAAAGTGGGAAGAACTCATTCGCGAAAATGCGTTTGGTACTGGTGGTCACCGTGATCATGTCACGGCGAGCATTGCCCACATGTTATATTGTGTAGTTGCTGAAGAGCAGTACTGTCACACCCCCAAAATACCTGAATGGCAGCGGAATGGAATACCTGAGGGTGTAACGGATCATAGCACACAAGCAAGGAAATATTGAACGACCTAAAGTGTCGTTTATAAAATACATCGTTTGATTCATTCAAAATATTCAGAGTTATAAAACATAGGTCCCATAAGTTGGAAAAGGTTTAAGGAAACAAGTTTAGTACAATCAAACGATAGTTCAAAGTGCATGAAATCCAAAAGAGACGCGTCATCCTTGATACACAAAGTGACTCCATGCAATGCCATGAGAATATGCCTTAGTTACCTGAGAAATACATTGCGAAAAACGGTCAACATAAAGTTGGTGAATAATCATAGGTTTATAAGTAAAATCTAGTGTACAAATGCCATAAGTAATGCCAAGAAATAGGATGTCCGGAAAGTATATACATTGGCTCTTAAGCTCATGACCCCGAAGCTAGACGATACTTGGCCCCAATGAGTGTTTACCAGACACTCTAATAATAAAGACATGAAATGCATTCGTTCCATTTGGAGCAACCCAAACACGAATGGAGGCGTCACCCTCGATAGATCTATCCACTCACTCCCGCTTAGTACCAGAAATTAACGGTCCATGATAATAAAAGGGGACTTTTCAAGACGTGATAATAAGGAAACTTAAGCAATGTATGAATTTTATACTTAGGCATGTACACAAAAATAAGTAATGCAATGTATTCTCCCCCGTGGGATTTGAAATCAAAATATAGAATTAAAACGGGGCTATGAAACTCACCTCGAAATAATGATACAACAATGGTACAATGATGTAAGAGTAATCGGGATAATGAGGTGCGAGTACTATCCGCAACCTAAATGAATAATCGCGATCTAATTAAGATCAAGTCGAAATGACATGAATGCACATGCACATGATACTCATACCACTCGTAATTTGGAAATATTAGTTATCGTCGTAGAAAAAAATGGTTTCCATACTTAGGAAAATAATTCCATTTAGAGAAGTATATAACTTGTCATATTAACTCGTACGAAAAAGTTAGCGTTATAATCCTTGTATCAAAACCTTAGAATGACGTCGTCATGTCGTATAAATATTCCCTCGAGTTGTACGTATTCGTTTGTTAATAAAATCGTCATTAGTAATGTTGCTAGAACATATACCATTTTAGTACGTACGTTATTATTTTTATTTGTGACTATATATATATATATATATATATATATATATATATATATATATATATATATATATATATATATATATATATATATATATATATATATAGTTTTGTCGATGTTAAAACGGGTATAACTCGGTCGTTTTAAGCTCGTTTTCCTTGTTCTTTATGTCCACGGATTCGTCTTTGTGTATACTAGTATATTTTAGATAACTCGGCTCCTTAAAGTTACGTTTAATACCTCAAATTACCCGTCGTATTCTGCCAAACAGCAAGCAGTTTTCTGAAAAGTAGTTTTCGTCGTTAAATTTGCAAAAATCATAACTCCTTCGTTATAAACTCGTTTTAATCCATTCTTTCGCCCAAAGTTTCGTTTTTGAATGTATTTTCTAAATCTTTGGTCAAAAATTAACCATCACCCACTGATTTTCCCACGAAATTAAAATAGGGACAGTAGGTATTTCAAAAGTTTCAAAAACCATTTCCAAGTCTCCAAACTAGTTCCATCATCCATCAAACCTCTTTCAAACACCACAAAACTAATCTAATCCTACCATACACCTTCTTAGGGTGTCATGGGTTCCTAATCACCAAAACCAAGTAGATCTAACAAGGATCTAACCAAAAATCACTTCTAGGGCTTGTATGATCAAAAGTTTACAAAAATAAAGTGGTATAAGTTAATGCATGTATGAGATCTTGCAAGAAACATGTATAAACATAGTAATAACTTTGTAAAAATTATGAAATGAGTTTAGTAACTTACTTGTAAGATTAGTGAAGTTAGGATGATTAAAACCTAATAATCCTTGAGTTTTTATTTCAAAACTCCAACAAGGATGCTATAAAAACAAGATTAACACTTTGATCTTTGAAAAATTTTGGTTCTTGCCTCCTTGCTCCTTGTGGCCGTGGGTATGAGTGAAGAAAAAGAGAGAATATGATCTTTTTGCTAGGTGAAAATAATGAGATAAAAAGTCTTGTACAAGTATATGTATTATTGGTTAGTATAATTTATTATATTATAAAAGAGTTAGTATGAATATTAATTGAAGAAGAGTATGTAAGTAGTTTTGTAAGAAAAGTGGCAAGGGGGGGGGGGGGGGGGGGGGGGCGGCAAAGTCAAGGGGGGGGGGGATGAATGTAGGATTTTGTGATTAAATGTATTATTGTGTGTATTTGGTAGTTTTAAATTGTACCGGGTACCGGGTACCGGGTTAACTAAAAATAAATTTTAACGGAGTTAACCGGGTCATAATAAAGTTATAAAAATTATAAAAATAGGTTGGGTAAAATTATTGGGTGTTTAGATAATTATAGTTTAATTTCCACGAAAACCGTCGAAGTTTTAGAAATCTTAAGTTAATAATTAAAATAAATATCCAAAATACCGGGTAAATTAATATTATAATTTTTATATTATAAAAATGAATATAAAAATATATTGGGATCATAGTTGGGAGTATCGGACGTGTTAGTCACATTTATAGTTCGCGTATTGGTGTTTATTTAAAATAAACGTACGTAATTCGTTAATTATATTAAAAATATAATTTGAATACCCTACGAGTGGAATAGTATGCAAGTGCCCTAATAATGATATGTCGACTGTTTCTAGTCCGTATGAAATGTCCCTGATAATAATGCATGAATTCGCTCCTGAACCAATACGGTTACGCGAATTTGAACACTCGTAAACTGAATTTACGATGACATGAATAATGCACGTGAATAGTAGTTTTCTCTCGGAAATGAATAGTGTCAAGTGAATAGTAAATTTTCTGAAGGTGTCTCGGAATGTCAAATTGACCTCAAAAACGATGAATAGTAAAACGATGAATAGTGATCGATGAATAGTAATTTGTGAATAGTAGAATGGCAAAGTTTGGAAAAATGACCTGAAATTGTGGGTTGTGACAGTCGCCCATCCAAAAAGGAATTCAGTCCCTGAATTCAGTTAGTGTTGGTCTCGGTACTAGGCTCGGTGAAAAGTTGTGGATACTTTCGTCGCATTTGGTCCTCTCGTTCCCAAGTAAACTCGGGTCCTCTTCGAGAATTCCAGCGAACCTTCACGATCGGAATTCGACTTTGTTTCAACTGTTTGATCTCGCGATCCATTATTTCAACTGGTTCTTCCACAAAGTTAAGCTTGTCATCAAGTTGTATTTCTTCTAATGGTATAATGGCAGACTCGTCCGAAAGACATTTCTTGAGGTTCGAAACATGAAACGTGTTATGTACGTTGCTAAGTTCTGACGGAAGTTCAAGTTTGTAAGCAACCGGACCAATCCTCTCCAGGATCTTGAATGGCCCAATGTATCTCGGATTTAATTTCCCGCGTTTTCCAAATCGTATCACGCCCTTCCAAGGCGAGACTTTTAACATGACTTTGTCCCCGACCTGAAATTCCAATGGTTTGCGTCGAACATCTGCGTAGCTTTTCTGTCGACTTCTAGCAGTTTCGAGTCTCTCTCGAATTTGAATTATCTTTTTTGTTGTTTCTTGTACCATCTCCGGGCCAGTACATTGTACTTCACCGACTTCGGCCCAACAAACTGGAGATCGACACTTACGACCATAAAGTGCCTCGAATGGTGCAGCCTTAATGCTCGAATGGTAACTATTGTTATAGGAAAATTCGATCAACGGCAAATGGTTAGCCCAACCATTTCCAAAGTCAATCACACATGCTCTAAGCATGTCTTCAAGCGTCTGAATAGTTCTCTCGCTCTGACCATCGGTCTGAGGATGGTAAGCAGTGCTCATGTCTAAATTGGATCCAAAGGAATCTTGTAATGACCGCCAAAAGTTTGAAGTAAAACGACTATCTCTGTCGGAAATGATGGAAACTGGTGCACCGTGTCTTGAGACTATTTCCTTGACATAAAGTCTAGCAAGTTGTTCCATGGAATAAGTCTCTCGAATGGGTATGAAATGAGCTGATTTGGTAAGTCGATCAATGATTACCCAAATAGCATCGAAACCTCCTGACGTCTTAGGAAGTTTAGTGACAAAATCCATAGCAATACGTTCCCACTTCCATTGTGGAATTTCTGGTTGTTGAAGTAACCCTGACGGTTTCTGGTATTCGGCTTTCACTTTAGCACAAGTAAGACATTTGCTGACGTACGTAGCAATTTCTGCTTTCATGTTCGGCCACCAATAAAGCTTTTTGAGATCCTGATACATCTTATCAGAACCTGGATGAATAGAGTACTTCGACTTGTGTGATTCATGCATAATCAATTCTCGCACTCCACCATAGAATGGTATCCAACTTCGGTCCTTGAAACATAATACTCCGTCTGATCTCTTTACAAAGCCATTTTCACTTTCTGGCATACCATAAAGCTTCTCATGTGGTCGGTTTTCTTCTTTGAGAGCCTCAATCTGAGCTTCTAGAATTTTTGATGGTAGTGGCGAAATGATAGTCATTCCCAATGACCTAACTCTCAAAGGTTTGAGTCGTTCTTTTCGGCTAAGTGCATCTGCTACAACATTTGCTTTTCCTGGGTGATATCGGATTTCACAATCGTAATCACTCAACAACTCTAGCCAACGACGTTGTCTCATATTAAGTTCCTTCTGATCGAGTATATGCTGTAAGCTCTTGTGGTCGGTAAAAATTACACACTTAGTACCATAAAGGTAGTGTCTCCAAATCTTGAGTGCAAAAACTACCGCACCCAATTCCAAGTCGTGTGTAGTGTAATTCTTCTCGTGTATCTTAAGCTGTCTAGATGCATAAGCTATCACCTTCTCGTTTTGCATTAGCACAGCTCCAAGTCCTTGATGCGAAGCATCGCAATATACCACAAAGTTCTCAATACCTTCAGGTAGTGACAAGATCGGTGCGCTACAAAGCTTTTGTTTCAATAATTGAAATGCGGACTCTTGTTTTTCTCCCCACTCGTACTTTTCATTCTTTTGTGTCAGTTTCGTCAACGACTTCGCTATCTTAGAAAACCCTTCAATAAACCTCCTGTAATATCCGGCAAGTCCTAGGAATTGACGAATTTCCGTAGGAGACTTGGGCGTAGCCCAATCCTTAACTGCCTCGATCTTTGCTGGGTCGACTTGTAAACCTTGGCTATCAATAACATGGCCAAGAAATTGAACTCTTCGTATCCAAAAATCACACTTTGAAAATTTGGCATACAATTGCTCCTTCTTGAGTAGTTCCAGGATTGTTCTGAGGTGTTCTTCGTGATCTTCCTTACTCTTGGAATAAATCAAGATATCGTCAATGAATACGATCACAAACTTATCAAGATAAGGTTTGCACACCCTATTCATGAGATCCATAAATACCGCAGGTGCGTTGGTTAATCCAAAAGGCATCACTTGAAACTCATAATGACCATAGCGTGTTCTAAATGCCATCTTCGGGATATCCTCTTCCCGAACTTTAAGTTGATGATAACCGGATCTTAAATCAATCTTGGAATAAAGACTAGAACCTTGTAACTGGTCGAACAAGTCGTCAATTCTGGGGAGTGGATAACGGTTCTTCACCGTTAACTTGTTCAGCTCATGATAGTCGATGCACATTCTGAAAGTTCCGTCCTTCTTCTTCACAAACAAAACCGGCGCTCCCCAAGGCGAGGAACTCGGTCTAATGAATCCTTTGTCCAAAAGTTCTTGTAATTGATTCGACAATTCTTGCATTTCCGAAGGTGCAAGTCTATACGGTGCTCGTGCAATTGGTGCAGCTCCTGGCACTAATTCAATTTGAAACTCAACATGTCGTGTAGGCGGAAGTCCTGGCAATTCTTCCGGAAAAACCTCTTGAAATTCCTTAACAATTGGCACATCTTCAAGTCGTTTCTCATCCGACTTCTTCTCCGTGATGTGAGCCAAGAATGCATAACAACCCTTCTTTATGTACTTCTCGGTCTT
This sequence comes from Artemisia argyi, assembly GCA_030686995.1. Lineage (NCBI taxonomy): Eukaryota > Viridiplantae > Streptophyta > Magnoliopsida > Asterales > Asteraceae > Artemisia > Artemisia argyi. The sequence continues at coordinate 19,457,891 of CM060676.1, forward strand.
AATGCACGATATGATACTGAGTCTAGTTCCACTTCGCTCTCCACGAACAACCAAAGTTTCACCGTTATAAGGAAGGTGAACAACTTTCTCATCACAAATAATTCTCGCTC